>JAOXYM010000020.1:14006604-14022825 GCA_028567055.1 Leptatherina wallacei | reverse complement strand
CAGCAGCCATCACCCTCCGGAACAAGGCCCTATCTTCATCTTCAATTTAATTGTTTGTTTAATCATTATTATTATTTTTATTTAAAAAAAAAAAAAAAAAAAACTCTGCTACAACAATAATTTCCCTCAAAAGGGATAAAGTATTTTTCATTTCATTTCATTTCACACGTAGGATTTGGTCGATGATTTCTGTGAGGGGACATACCAATGAGTGTATCAGTGTACTGTCCATGCATACAGTTCACCCACCAGCGAATTTATAAAACATTGAGGATATATTTTCAACTGCAAAATATTTATGAAATTTAACTAGTGGCTTCTTTTTTTATATGTTATATTATCGGCAAGTTGATTTCTCATATCATGCCATAAATCAGAAAGCACTTTCTTCAACCAGGTAAACATAGAAAAAGAAAAAACATAAAAACATTTTTTTAAACTGGCTATAAAAGTTATGACATGAACAAACTTCGATGGGAAATCTTTCAGAGTATCGACACAAAACTGGAAAACTTGGTTGGCTTACTTTCCGGCTTTTTGTGCTATAAAATTCAGGTTTTTATTTTTCAAAATATAAGGTCCCACCATCTAAAGAGCCCATATAATATAATTCAATTTAATACACTGCATATAATCAGAATAAAGTGTAATTCAACTTATGCCTTCTCCCACTGATTGATTCAGGAGTGCTATCAATAAACTGTGGAGTCTTAGTGCAGTTCATTATTGACCTTTCACCTAAACAAGGAAGATGAGGTTTACAGATTATCCCATTAGACTAGACCAGGATGGTTATTTAGCACAGACACAATGCTTATCCCCTTCTGTGATGGGACAGGGTCAAAGCTGCTCTCCAGTCACCAGCTGCAGACAGTAACATGCACACGCAGATGTTTATTTCATTTAGTCTCTCTTCCATTTGAATAATTTTCAATTTCATCTCGGTTACAAGCATATCGCCATTCCTAATTCACAACAAATGTTACACAGCCTGCAGAAAGACAAAAAAATCATAACTTCATCACTGCTACAGGTGGCACACGTGTCTACAAACAGCAATAAAAATGTTACATTCACACACACACACACAGGCTTAAAATCAGTAAATATGGCATATTTAATTGGATTAATATGATTTTCACAGTTTTGTTTAACTATATATCAGAAACAAGCGTTTTCTTTTCACCAAAGTATCTCACACCTCCCACTGCCATTTTCAGGACAATTAAACAAATTTGAAACTAGACAGATGTATGAGTGCACGTATGCCAGATTTTCAGATAGCCAATTAGACTCAGATGTATCATATACACTAATGACATTAAAATCTAGTAGCAGTTTTTTTAAGAGACATTTTTAGGACATCTGTACCACTGACAGGCTGTAAACAGTATAAATAACTAGGCAAGGTTTTACTCCATAGCTTGAGGTGTTCTTTTTACATTCATTACACCCAAAGCTTACAGTTTGTCAATACATCACGGGTGACCTGGGTGAAGACAAAACTGTATGATTGAAACTAAGCAGAAAAGTGTTATAAACCTTGTTGCATACACTTCCAGTTTTCAGGCTATTTTATGAAGGTACAAAATCTACAGTGACACACAAAAGACAAACTGCCAGAGTAGAAACTATACTGATGAACACAAACGTGTGAGCTGAAAAGGGACAACCTAAATATTGGTGACTCAAACGGGTTGTAATGCAGCATTAGTGCTCTAGGTTAAACTAAAAAGGGAATAGGCTTGTGTCTTTGTACAACCGTCTTGCTTGAAGGACATAAGTACCGTCTCGTATGAGGATTTACATGGTTGTTATAAGACACTATGCCCCTAATGCTGAAGGACTGGTTTATCTTCAGAAGGCTGGCAGCTTTTAACGCCCACTGTAAAAAAAAGACAGTGCGACACCTGAACTGTGCTGACCGCAAAACACACGTAATCTTCAAAGCACAAAAGAAAGCCCTAGATTAGTCCTCTGGACATTTTTTTTTCTTAAATGCTCCTTGTAAAATCTCTCATGCTGCAAACAGAAAACAACATGCTTTAAATCCATGAAATGAAGGAACCTGTTATAGTATTTCACACAGAAGCCACAGTTCTTCATCTGTCAGCGGATAAACTTGGCTGAGTCCTAACAATTCATCAATACTGTCCAGTATTAGCCAGTTGTGTGTCAAATGCTGCTAATTTAGATCCATGGCTTCTCCCTTACAAATGACACTAAAACCACTGGCACAGTTGTGTGGATGCTGGCGGTCTGAAAAAGGTTTAAAGTCCACCTTCGTCAAACAACACGATAATCCGAAGGATGCTAGGATGAGAGAAACAGCGCTTTGGCAAAAGCATCTCTAACAAATAGGAAATTTGGCTCGATCTTACTGATGGTTGCAGGGTAAACATCGTTAAACAGTGCAAAGGTGTTGGGAGACATTGGCTGGAAAAAAGCAAAAGGAGTGTCCCTACCATCACTTTATTTCTGTAGCAACATTTTCTCCACAAGGAGAGTAATGCTATCACCAATGCAGTCTGCTGTTCTTGAAATATCCCATTTACAACCAGTTTAACCACATCTATGAATGGACATATGTCTTTAACATAGGTTGCAAACTTTATTTTCAGTTGTGGTGCACCCCGTAAAGTGAGGTTGGAGGGTTTGATTCAGACTCGAGTGCAAGTGAAGATGCGGCAACATGTCTACTGCTCTATTAAGAATCCATCTCAAGCATAGATCTGCCCAGGACCACTTGAGTGTGTGTTTTCTCCACTGAGGCGCTCCTGGCTTGGTTGCCGGTTGGTGTCACTCGATTTAACAACACCTGTGTAGTCATGAATCCCAACTTCCAAGTTTTTGGCTCGCAGGGCAGCTGTATGTAGCTTCTCAAGAAAATCTGGCATACCTGATGGGGAAACAGGACAAAATATGGGCATCGATCCATACAGAAAGTGAAATGTGAAGCCAAAAAACAAAAAAAAAAAGCCAGGCTCACCACTTGACACCATCCAGCTCACACAATAACGGGGGAAGACAGTCTGTGGGTCATCACTGTAGGTCAGCAAGTAATCAAATCCATTCTGTAAAGGAGGGGGAAAAAAAAATCCAACTCAGAATTTTCAAAACAGATTGTTTACAAAATAATTCGTGCTGCATCACATTCACCACAAACCTCATCAAAGGACTTGTGAGGGCGAATAACCATCTTCGACTGGTAGGAGTGCACTCTCACAAATTCCTGAGTCTCTGGCGCTCTGGGATGATTTACAGCTCTACACAACAAGACGACAGTTGGAAAAAGTAAAAGGATATGAACAGCATTCAGTTTATATTTCAAAAGGTAAAAAAGAGAAAAAAATCTAATCATATTTGAGGCAAAAACAGATTTTCAAATTTCACCTGGATACCAAGATCATCAGGTTATTGTTGACATCAACTTCATAGCGGCGCACGTACACGTAATCCCTTGAATACATGGGATACTGCAAGGAGAAATTAAACGAAATTAACAGATGGCCCTCTAAAATTACACTGATCAATTTACTTGACTAGTCACTGCTCATCTAAACGGGAAACCTTGATCACTGATTCCTGCTGCTATTATGAAACACACATGACAAAGCATTTCTTCTTCCAGTTAAGTATTACAGCAAACTTACAGGAAATTGTGTTGCCCAGTGCACAACTTCAGAGCCTGTGTTGGCATCTCTGTCTACCACTTCAAGCTTGATAACCAAAGAATCCCACTTCTTCCTGTACTCTGTGTCCAACTGTGGGAAAGGGAAAAGTTTGTTTAAATATAGTGCTGCAGGTGCTTCTGTGTCTAACACGTACAGGGAGAGCCGGTGGTAAAAGAAAAAGCTCACAGAAATATTTCATACGATCGGTTAATGACAAAACGATCACAGGGCAAAGACACTAAAGTACTAGAATTACTGGTTGTATAAAAAAAACTCCAATCCCTAACCCCATCACATAAAACTTATCAGACTATGGTATTAAAAAGGTCATGTGATGTAACTAAACAGAAATGTTTGTCTTCCATTGTTGAGAAAGGGAACAAGCCTTTAAAAAATACTGTTAAAACAGCACATTTATTATCAGTTACTAATGATCTGTTCATTTAGTAAACAGTAGCAGTAGGCATTTTCCTGCACAGAGCATGTTAGACAGACAGCAAACCTGCAAAAGAAACCATGTCTTGTTGACAGATATTTATCACCATGTTGCTAGTGTTTCCATACTCATCTTAAAAAATAGTTTTGCTTACATTACAACTAGTGTTGTCACATTATTTGAGAAATATAGTTACACTTCTTTTCTGCTACAATCCTCTTTTATAGCAGCTGATAAACATGTATGATGTTGCTGATTTGCTATGTAATATAAAAAGAATGGAAAAGCTTGCATATGATTCTGATGGCTTGGTAAATGCCTTGGAAACAGTTCATTCCTATCCGTCTTAGTTTCCCTTCATTTCCTCTCTAATTAAATCTGACACAGACTAAGTTGCATTTAATGAGATTTAAGGAGTCTGTACCTGTACATTGAAGAATTGTCTTGGTGTGACATCATTGTAGGAGCCCATTACTGCAAGTAAAAAGACAAATACAACATTATATATTTAGAAACACCAACTCATATGAATATTAGGATTATATGCCTGTCAAAACTCCAATCGCACACATGTGAGCTTCTGAGTTTGCTGACCTCTGTATTCATAGAGGTGACTGTTGGGAATTGGTCGCTTCCAGACTCTGAAATCCTTCTTCTCCATCACACTCTCCCAGCCAGCCTCCTGTTGTCCACTCACAGTTCCTGAAGATGTGCACATGCATTTAACAGCGTCGAGGGCTTGCAGTTCGAGTCCGCACCTTCAAAGATATGCCAATGTCAGGACAGGCTTAGCACACTGCACAGCTGACATAACAGGTTATAGACAAGTCAATATGACATGCTGCACATTACACTAGATGACAAAGTAAGAGGACAAAACAGTTTTAATTCCTGTAACTGGAGAGGCCATTTCTATAAGAGCAACTCCCATGTCTAGTGCTCTGCTGATGGCAGTTTACAAGAGAGGAGGAAGGCCAAAATATCTCCGCTAGATATCCGATGGATGGGAAGACTACAGAGGGCTACACATTTACATTTATTGAGTTTCACCGTAACATGCCATGCTAGTGTTTGCACAATTACATGGATGTGTCGATTTAAATAAATATTTCTAACCTGTGTATTTCTTCATCTAGAATCTTCTCGTTCTCCCACATGAAGACACCAGCCAGGGCCGCCACAAGTTTCCCATTAGGGGCGTGCTTGCTCTGAAACCTGCGCCATATGTTGCCAACCAGGGTCCACTTGGTTCGCTCGGAGTAAAGGTTGGAGTAGAGCTCGCCAATCTGGCAAGCTCGACGAAGTCGCTGGCCTGTCACAAAGCCACAGTGGTCAGCAAATATGGAAAGTAATCCCTTCCTCTTCTGACCCGTGGCCTCATCGGCACCTGCGCTTGCCTTGTGGAGCCAGGACAACAGTATGTCCACGTTCCTACCCAGCCAAGGGATCCTTTGCAGCTTCTCTCGGCCCTCATCGACTACATGCCTGAATGACCTGCTGCTCTGAAGCCTCAATGCGTTTACACTCATCTCGCAGACAGGACGACGAGGCAAAGAGTGAAACATGACAGCTGTGACCGTGACACAAGGTCCCAAATACGAGATAAATACCACAGTCAGCAACGTGCAGCAGCAAGGTTAGCTAACGACCTTTTTAGCCTAAAGTTATGCTCTGTGGAGAAACAACATACCCTCCTTCTTTGTAGATAAAGATGTTAACTTTAAATTTGTACAATTCCAAACTTCACCATGGTAGAAACGCTGCCTGTCTACTCGTGTGTGAACACGCGACTTGTAGCGTTAGCATTAGCTAGATGGCTCTGTTGGCGACTATTGCGCTGAGAATAAACCAACATTCCTACATATACCGCCACTTTTTCTTTCCTAATTGCAACTGCAATAACTTCAAATTATACTGTAAAGTCACATTAGACGTCTGTCTACCTATTTAACTTTCTAGAAGACGGTCTCACGTTTGTATAGCTCTTGCACTGAATTTGACCTCCTCTTCCTATTGTCTCTAACACGCCCACTGACAGAGCCCGCCCTACAAACTGTGATTCGATCGTTGATTGGTTAGTTTGCATATGAGGACAATTATTACTGGCTTCTACAAGAGCTCGAGCACTAGCAAGTTAGCATGTCCTGTTTTGCCTCAACCATTCATTTTATTTGCTGATCTGGGATAGATCTTGTGTCACAGCTAGTATAACGAGACGCCCCCCCCCAAATGACTCCAAAGGATAAGATACATTGTAAATCTGGTCCAGTATCGGCCTCAATGACTGTATAATAAAAGATCGGCCTCCTCCAAAAGTAGAATTAAACTATGAAGAGGAAGTCGGAGTCGCCCTCTAGCGGTGGAGTCCAAAGGCAAAGTCATCAGTATTAGGCAATGACCAAAAAGCACGTGTTAGGATCTCTCAGTTATACTTTTGAGTTAAAATAATCCTGCTGGCTGAAATGTTTCATGTTGACTTAAAACAATGTAATGATAATTATTAATAATTATTATGATTATTAATAATCATAATTCTAATATAATATATGATATAGTAATTATGATAATTATTGAAAGGTTTGGACTCAAATAGCTATTCTGACTGAACCCTTTAGTTATTTTTCCTATCACTGGTAAAAGAGAACTGAGTTCATATTAAATCTTTGGCATTAAAATCGACCCAAAAGAGGTTGTGAAAATAATTTTAACTGTTCAACAATTGTACACTAGGTGGCGCTGCTTTACTATACATTTAGTAGGATCGTTAGATAACTCAAGGTTGAACTTGGCTCCTTGGCATCATAGCCCTATAAATAAATTAAATATAACAACAGACATCTTTTGCCTCTCATTCTAACACTAAAATAAATTATTCTATCAGAAATGTTGGTTATTTTGTGCAGACTGGCATGTAAAAACGCCTTTAGGGTATCCCAGGGGTAATTGAATAACCAAAATGTTAAAACAGCATATAAATCGTGACTTAAGTGGTTGCAACTTGATAAAATACTTAATTTAGAGGTCTGCGTTGCAATAGCTCAAATTGTTGTTCATAAAAGTTGTGGGGGATGTGTGTATCATTTGACCCTAACATCAAATTTAAGACCCACTTTATCCACCAGATCATGGCATACACTAACTTTGAATTCTTCGTTTAACTACTATGTTTGACTGAAGTGGGAGTTGACGACGCAAAATCAGATCTTTAGAGGTAAGCAGAGTGCTGGTAAGGCATGAAGTTCTGGAAATGGTCATCATGAAACCAATCCAGATGAGTAAACGACATACGTCACAACCAGGTCACAACCCATCGCCCCTACTCAAATGCTGCGTTCATGTTCTAGGACAGAAATCGTACTTACATAGATCATGCTGGATACATGTTTGTCCAATATGGTGAGCGAATTTTTTTTCCGATGATCCCTAAAGAGATGACATCATATAAGTAGATGAAATGGATCACGTGTTATGAAATTATTTTATCTGTGTCTTTGTAGAACTGTGACACATTCACTGTCTTGTTTATTACTTGATTGTCTTTGTCGCCCTATCCTCCGTATTTCCATCCATATAAACACGAAACAGTTTTGCTTTGCTTATTGAGCACTGCTTTTATTCACGTCACCTCGATGTGCATGATAAAAGGATGGTGAGCGAAGAACACGACTTTTGTTAGAGAATGAATGTTGAGATCATTTCCGGCCCAATGCGCTTCAATGTGTGACAAGTCTTCTGTGATGCAGATAACAGCACCAGCATTGATTGTTTACCCGCTCTAACATTGTTTCCCGTTGCCGGGATAGCAGCAGATAACTGTGGTTCATGTATATTTTGGAACATTTGGAGGGGGGTGGGGGTGTGTGTACGAGTGCAGCAGACACACCACAAGTCGTGTCAGCATGAGTCAGAGAGGAGTTGTTGATCCCATGCATTGGATCTTAATTCTTTGGTCTAGTTTCCTGATGACACAATACAACGTGATTCCTCAAAGAAAGTTATTTAATGTGGTATACAAGAATATAATATAACTAAAAATAAAATATGGACAATGTTTTGTCTTTTTGGTCTCTGTGACAGAATTGTTTGACATTATATGGCTTTGTTCGTGCCAATCTAAGCACACTGCCCACTTCTCTGTGACAGATAGTGTAATGGGGGGGGGGGGGGTAAACTGTGGCAAAGCACCTACCCTGTGTCAAATTGTAATACAGACATGCATCAACAACAAACAACTATGTAGCTAAACAAAGTGTCCCAGCAAAGAAGCACAGATCTTACTTTAGTTGCAGTTTTTATTTTTGTAGTGTTTGGGAACATATATCTATCCATCAGTTGTCTAAATCTGTTCATTCCAATGAAATGTTGCATGGAGGCTGGAACCTATTCCAGCTGCAGGCTACACCCTGGACAGGTCGCCAGTCCATCACAAGGCCTGTTTGGGTTGGGAACAGTGAATAAATATCAGGATATCAGTACTGTTCAGGTTGAGTAATGCATTATTGCAAACTGCAGAAAATATTAAATCATTCTTGTCATGAGTCTTGTTTAGAGTTGTTTTGATCAAAATTTGAACTATAGTAAAGATTTTAAGTTGAGTTCGAGTTTTTTTTATGTTTCATGCAGCTTAAAGCATTTTGAAATGTAATAATAACAAAAAACATGCAATAACCTAATATTTATCATCTTTGTTAGGAGTAGAAGTTGCAGTAATCCAGCTATTATTTGATCTATTTCTTTTATTATCAAATATACTATTCAACTTCTGGTAAGCTCTCAAACCATTTATGACCTGACAGTCAGGATTTGGGCTTTTCAATCGGGTACTACAGGTCCAACCCTACACTCACTGATCTGATTTGGAAGATACAGTTGAATCAGTAGATATTATACCTACAATTCTTTCAGACCATAATACGGTGACTTTCGGATTTGTCCAAATGTAATGCAGACTATTGGAAACTGAACAGTATTATTGAAGAACGAGGAATTTAATAATGAAGTTCAAAAAATAATTGACAGAAGCAAGTAAATTAAACTCATATGGAACAAATTGGGAGATATTTAAATTTATTATTCAAACTGATTCCAAAGCCAAAGAAAGATAAATTGAGTATTGAAAACTGGAGCCCAATTAGGCTAAACAATGACGCCAAATGATTGAAACCAGGACTATGTAACTTTATTGATGAGGAACAATCCGGCTTCATGCCTGGAAGGAACATATCGAATAATATTAGTTTAGTATTAGACATGATTTATTACAAGTGAGCACATATTAGACAATAGCTTGATTCTTTTTGTTGATGTTTACATGGCATTCAACACTATCAACCACCAATTTATGCTTAAGGTTATCAGAAGGTTTGGTTTTGGAGTAAGGTTTTGAAAAGCAGTTCACGTATTATACAAGGGATGTAATAGCTCAGTTAAACTAGTTACATAGCATATCCGCCTTTGGTAGAGAATTTAAATGATCTCAGCTCGCAGATGATACAATAATTGTTTTGGCTAATAGAGATGAAAAAGCAAAGGGATTAAAATGTATTGGTCAGTTTTCGCAAGTATAATGGCTTGAAGATGAACTTGAATAAATATGTTTTATTTCCTTTAAAGGACTGTGACTCATAAGAGATAGATGCATTCCAGTTAAAAACACAGTTACATATCTCGGTATAATCATTGAAAAGAAGGAAAAAACACGCTGCACTGTAAATTTTGAACCGATCATGGAACAAATTACTCATAGATACAACGTGAGGCTGATTAGAGAATACTGCTATCCAAAGCTGAAGGGATCTCTTGGTCTGTTTATGTCTCCCTCTCATTAGAGATGCCAACTAATTACTGTAAATTATTGGACAGATTATTATTTAATTCTGGAGAAATAAGAGTCATTATTTAATGAAAAATATTCTATGTAACCTAAAAATTTTTTGGAGGTATTAACCTTTGAAATAATGAATAATTCTTTTAAGATTAAATTGCTGATCAATTTGTTAGAAGATGAAGACAATATTTGGAATACCTTCCTTATATTTTTAATTCTTTAGGTGGGTTAAAATTTCTACTAAGATGTGACTATAAAATTGAGAAGTTACCCATTAAACTATCCAATTTTTATAAGGAAGCCCTGCTGACCTGGAAGCTTATCTACAAACACAATTTCTCCCCCACAACATGTTGTATTTGGAAAAGGCAAATCTCTCTTTCTTCCTAGTTGGTTTATCAACAATATTATTTTGGTCAGACAACTTTTGGATACTAATGGACCTTTACTATCTGATGGAAAATGTGTTACTAAATATGGTTTTCCAATAACGCTAAAAGAATATGCATTAGTCTTTGATGTGCTTCCAAACAGCCTTTTACAACTGTTTAAAGGAAATAAAAATGTGAATCTTACTGATCAGAATATATTTCTGGAAGGGACAGATGTCACTATCAATACAATCTCCAACAAACAGCCAGTAGGTGTTTTGGGGAATCAAGATTTGCAAATGTAACTTGGAGTAAGACATGGCTTATAAGTGATCAATTCTGGTCTCAACAACAAGATAAAAGAAGTCACATATAAAATATTACAATGCATACACCCTGTTAAAAGGTACTTTACGCAGATTTGCCCTTGATATTGATTATTTATGCACCTATTTCTGGAACTGAAGAGGAAACAATTTGTCATTTATTTGTTAACTGTGTGTATACTTAAATATTCTGGACTGATGTGGAACTTTATATAAGGAGGAAAACTGCAGAACCGATTAAATTTTCTGAAAAGGACATTACCAATCGATGACAGAGAAAAACATCAAGATATTATGTATCTAAGTCAACTGATTTTACTTCTAGGTAAATTCCACATTCACAAGAAGAGATGGTTGGACTCCTTGCCCAGCTTTGAACATTTTCTACAAGAAATTAAAATGTACAGCACCAATATAAAACACATTAAGAACAAAAAAGCTATCAAAACTAAATCAGTCTTGGAAAAACTACATAGTATATCGTTCTTATTGTTTATTTTAGACTGATTTTTTTCTTCTTTATCGTCTATATGTAATCTATGTAATTTATGCTTATATCCCAACCAGCTGGCATAATTGCTTTTCTTGTTTGTAATTATAAAGAATAAAAAATAAATAAATACGCACACTGACCTGACCACGTGCAAAGGCTATTCTTCCACAGAAACCTCGCCCCGGGAGACGAGGCGTGGTTTTCAGTAGGAACACAAAAGGGGGCGTGGTTTACTGTAGACTATGTCCAATAAAGAGGAGGATCCTCTCGCTTAACCGGCACGAGCAAGTTCTACACTTACGAATGAGAGGAGACCTCATTCAAACGAAGACGGATCTGAAGCCGAGTATAGCGACTTTAATATTATTTGATTAACCTAAGACGGTAGCTGTAAAAGCTGTTTTCGACATAGTCATTTGATTTTTTTTTAACTTGAAGCAGCTTTTTTTGTGGGAGATATTAAATATTTTTTTCATTGTCCCGCCCGCGCTATCGTTACTGCTTGGGTGCGCGCGCTAATTAGCTTACAGGCTAAAGGTTACTATTCTCTTAAGTGCTTATTGCTGCAACGTATGGTAAGTATTATACTCACTTTTATATCCTTATCATACCAATGAGCCCTGTATGGTTTATTGACCTAACTATATAATTGAGGGTTGTATCGCATGGAAATCATACCGGAACACTGACGACCACTCGAATATCAAGTTATAGAGCTACGCACTTTTTTAAAACAAGTAAACTGAACATTCAAATTTTATGATTATTCTAACGTTATTAAATGTAATTTTCTTTATATACTCTATTACTGTTTGATTTATTGCTCAAAGGCTTCTATTAGACTGCAGCACTCTGCTCGACTCATGTTGACGGCCATTGAAAACTTTGTCCTGAATGCTAAGCCAACATTGGCAGTGTTCACCATCTGTCCAGAACACAACTCGGCAGATATCAAAATTGGGTCGAAACCCAACGACTGCCAACCGGTCAGCCGGTGGTACCGCATAGGTGGTGTGGCCCATATACTGTGTCACATCCGGTTCCCTTTACGAAAAAACACGTCACACATGAAACATCGGATTTTACAGCACATAAGTGGCTACAGAGATACTTGGAAGTCTTAACGTCGAGTCTTAACAGTGGTGTCCTATTCTGTTTTGTAAGGGCTCATGTTCATGTGAACAGACTGCTCGTGTTTCAGGGCTGTGTTGTATAAATGGATGAAAGCACGTGGATACGTTGTTGAAATTGTGTCTCCTTCAGATAACACTCGTTATCTAGAAGCGTGTTTTATAGATGTAATCATCAACCAAAACTGCAATAAACTATATTGTGTGTGGTTAAACGCAGCTAGATTGTATACTAAAAACGTATCTCTCTGTGCGCCATTCTGAAAAATGGCTTCCCGTTTTGATCGTGAGAAGAGAAAAAAGCAAGAGGGGTTCCTTCCGGTTCTAAGTAATCACTTCTGGTTTTCTATTCAATAGCACGTTTAAAGCCGTCTGTCTCCTTTTTTTATTAAAATCCCCGTGAAAGTTGAATTGTGAGACTGTTATTTAGCATCTTTCTTTTTCTCTTTTCAGAATGTACTTCTGCTCACCGGCAGGCACAGTTGCACAATGGGTGGTTCCTCACTTTGCTTGATAGCTAAGCACCAAAAAGGCAGCAAATCTACAATAGTTAAATTATAGCAATAAACCTTTTCTTTTCCTAAGACATTTGCACTACTTGAAAATTCCTCTAACATAGACAGGCTTAAAGAAAATCCAATTATTTATTTAACCAAATATTGCTTAATTTCTTTAGCTACTGTTTTTAAAAGTATTATATTTACAATTTAGGTATTTTGACAGACATTTCTTTCCCTCAAGATTGTGAAGAAAGACTTATATAGTGTGCAATCATGGTGTCAACAACTGCTACTGCAATAATACTGGCCAGTACAGTAGGAATAGCAACCCACACTGCTCTAACAGAGTACACGTGGCTTCTGGTCGTTGGCTTTGTCATTGCCTTTGTTTTGGCATTTTCAGTAGGTGCCAATGATGTTGCTAATTCATTTGGCACAGCTGTTGGCTCTGGAGTAGTAACCCTGAAACAGGCATGTGTTCTTGCTACGATCTTTGAGACTCTTGGCTCTGTGCTCCTTGGAGCCAAAGTGAGTGAAACCATCCGCAAAGGTATCATCGATGTGGGCATGTACAATGGATCTGAACACGTTTTGATGGCTGGATCAGTCAGTGCCATGGTTGGTAAGTTATTCATGTTTTTCTCATACATGATTCAACATGCAGTCATTGAACCCTGTGGACAGATGTGTGAGGCATGTCACTGCTCTTAAAACTGGACGGGTTTTTTTTTCTTTCTTTTTTTTTTATCGACATGGGATACTGTTAAATTGCTGAGAGCCCTTTTTTTAAATAAATTAAATTTGTTTCTGCTGCCTTTTCACTATAAAGTTGTGTGGGGGAAAAGCTAAAGTTATTACTAATGTGCTTGATTTTATTTATTTATTTATTTTTTTTACTGCCATTAGGTTCTGCTGTGTGGCAACTGGCTGCCTCCTTCCTTAAGCTCCCCATCTCTGGAACACACTGCATCGTTGGTGCTACTATCGGCTTTTCGCTGGTTGCCAGAGGCCAGCAGGGTGTCAAGTGGCTTGAACTTCTCCGTATTGGTAAGGATGATACCTTAATTGGCTGATCAAGAAAAGTCTCCATTTTGTATGAATTGTTTTATGTTTAAAGTATAACTTCCACAGCAGGGTCATCATGAAACAATGTTTCTGATCAGTTTTGTTGACTTGCAATATCAAGTTAAGCTAAAGCAAGTTAAGCTTAAGTTTTGAGGGGGCTATATACATGAATGAGATGGATAAGATCTCAACATGACTAACTTTATTACAAGAAAATGATTGGACCATACAGCCTAATTTCACAAAAGAAAATAGAAAAAAATGCATGCACAGTTACATATGATGATGTATTTTAGGCCTATTTTACTATGTTAATGAGACCCCCTGATTTAGATCTGAATGTTAACTGGTTGCCTTGACTGTTGACTGAACAGGATGCCATGATAATCATTGTACTGGCAATACTTTTTAAATTGGTTCTTGGCATAAGTTTGAGAGAAAACTGATTTGAGTTTGCCTGTGTATGCTACAGTAATGTTTCTTGAAAGAAAACCTTTACTCTTATATCTGTTATCATATATTATGATAACATATGTGAAGTTAGATTTTAGGGGGGGAGGAGAGTCATTTTCTTTGTTTGAATTCTGTATAGAGTTCAAGACCATTTTATTTTTTTCACCAACTAATTTTCTGAATTGTTTAATTTCCAGTTGCTTCCTGGTTCCTGAGTCCTCTTTTGTCCGGAATAATGTCTGGCATTGTTTTCTACTTTGTGCGCATGTTCATCTTACGCAAGGTAAGCCTGCTATTAGCAGTTTGTAGATGGACATTTTTGTGAGATAGGACATTTGAGGCACCATCATTAGGATAGCTTCAGCATTGTGCTGGCCAATGGCCAAAAGGAATAGTGTTTGTTACATAGCTTGAAAAAGCTGGTTCACATTACCATCATGACCTTGTAGTGCCATCAGCTGTAACTTGACAAAACAATGGGGCAGTTTTTATTCATACAGTGGAATTTGTCTTCCTGAATTGTTCTGTTTTCTTTCCTGTAGAAAGATCCTGTACCTAATGGTTTGAAGGCCTTGCCTGTCTTCTATGCCGTGACCATGGGTATCAACCTGTTCTCCATCATGTTTACTGGAGCTCCGGGTGAGTCTCATTGTCTCATTTTTCTCTGCATGCTTGACCACAGCTTAAAATAAACTGCTCCCTCAGACAGCTGTATGCCCACACACATCCCAGACTGAACCAAACTGTTTTCACAGAGACTGTGTTTATTTTAACATGTTTTTTGGGGGGCTGTTTTGCTTGTGGTTCTGTGTGGGTCATAACTGAAGTTTTAGAGTGGAGCACAACAGGGAGATGGAAATAGGATTTCACTTAACTCTGGCTGTCAATGTCCTTCAGACTTGGAGGAGGAAAAGAGAAGTAAACAGGGTGGTTTTTACAGTTGTAGCAGTTGTCTGCCCCTAGTACTTGTATTGTTGTTCAAGTTTTTGTTTAGTGATGCTCTTCAAGTTTTAGCTTTTCATCAAACTTTTTTTATTAAATGAGCTACTTTTGCTCCTTTTTGTTTTCTTCTCTCTACAGGGCCTATCATTTCAAGATGTTAGCTGGCCTGGGCCATTAAATGGCTGCTACAGGCCAGAATTTGACCAGATTTGGTGCGCTGATGTGTGCATGTGCACATTGGCACACTCAGAGTGGAGATCACTTGCAGTTCTACCATAGCCCATAACCCTGCTTTGGCACATTTTGTACAGTTGTGTGCTGTGCCTTGCAGAGGAACACACTGTACATGAGGACCTGTAGTTGGGTACCTCCCAAGAAAGGTGCGAGCTTACACATCAGACATCTCAACAAGCCCTCTGCATGTAATAATTTTGTTTAGATTAACTTCCACAGCATATATAAAACAAATTGTCATCCCGTAGACAACCTTCATTCCTGCTGGACCCAGTTCCTTAATGGTGCAGAGCAGAAATAAAAGCTAGTTCAAGGATTCAGCCACCACATAGTTATATTAGACCATTTTGGATACAGTTGTGCACTGGCATACAAGGTGACAGCAGCTCATTATTGGTGATGTATGCACTCTAATGCAGCAGCAGTATCTGCAACAAACTAAGTACAGTGTGTCCTGTAACAGAACTCGGCATATTATCACAACATATTACCACAAAGTTGTATGACTGGACACCTGCCATCCCATAGCACATTCCTATTCTCAATGTTTAAATACTAGTGCCAGAAACCTCAAGTCAGCATGTATATAATTATTGCAAGTGGAGCTGAAGAATTTGAGGGTCAGCTGATTATCTGTTTACATGATCCTTGGTGTGACTTAGGATATTCACACCTTTTTTTTTTATTAATCACTGCTGCTGTCAATCTACATTCAGAGTAGAGTGACATCTCTCTCTTGAAAGATGTATTAATGCAATTCCTGCTCTCAC
>JAOXYM010000020.1:13989108-14006594 GCA_028567055.1 Leptatherina wallacei | reverse complement strand
CCCCCCCCCCCCCCCCCCCATGTGTTTCACAGATGTTTTTTTTCTCTAGTACATCAGAGTAACATTTGTAATAATTTAAATACTTGTCAGTAATTCAAATAGATTTTTGCTTGTTAGTGTTTTTTTTTTAATGAATAGTGTTACTGATGGTTAATTTTGACCTCACTTCAATCTTTGTATAGAGCTCTTCAGTTTTCATTTAATGCAGCTTCCTTATTCTTAATGGCCTTGATTTTAGTTTTACACAAAACTAAGGGTAAATAACTAAAACTGAATTTCCAAGTGAGTCTTAAACTGTCACTGTAATTAACATTGTACAATGTAGGCTGCTGGATACTTGGGTTTTAGGGAGGGGTTTGGAACACAGCTGTGGTTAAATTTCATTTCCTGTGTATTCCCATTTATTCCCACAGCATGGTTGTGGGATAAACTCACCTCATTGTGTGGGAGTGATAATCAGGCCTTTTGAGATGACTTGTATTTTATTTTAAGTTTCCTCAAATCAATCATTTATTAAGGTGCTATTATTACACTTGTTTGCTCAAGAAAAGTAATCACTTGACCGTAACTGAAACAAATGTAGTTCTGAATGTTTGCTTTCACCCTAGCCCACGTACTCTACTCAAAGGGCTTTATTGTTAAGAGAACCACCCTCGGTTTTTTTATTATTATTTTTTTTGTCTTATGACTGTCCCGAAGGCAAGGAAAGTTTATTTGTATAACACATAACATGTACAAGACAATTTAATGTGCCATACATAAAACAAATAAGAGAAGGTGAGAAAGGACATTAGATTGATTTTAAAAACATGATCAAGTTACAAAATGTAAGCTTTAAAGTAATTGCAGATTTGGAATTTAAATAAAGACTGCAAATGCACCAGAGAGCAGGTGGGTCTTCAATCTGGGTTTAAACGAACTGGTTCAGCTGATCTGAGACTGAAGGAATCGAGCTTCCATTGCATAACAAAATAAACAGTGCGGTGTGCTGCAGTCTCATGCTGCAGCGTGACTCAGTGTGGACTCTGCCCCTCAAATGAACAGAGACACTTATCACTTGCCCTTGGCCCTGATTGCCTGTTTTTGTTTTTAAACTACCCAAACAATCCTAAGCTAAAGGAAGTTTTTTTTTTTTTTTAATAATATGCAGTCAGGATCCTAACCACTGTTGACTTGCATTATCTGTATGACAAAGATGGCTGCTTCTCCAGGGAAAAGATACTTATTTCAGCATGCACTACCTTTACCTGTACTGCACCAGCTTTGCTGCAGTCTTGGCAAGAAGGTGCTCATTGCACTACTGTTAAAAGCCACCGTGTATAACTTCTTATAACCTGTCCTCCCCCCCCTTTTTTTTGTGTGTGTGTTTCTTTCCTGCTATTTTAGTTTCCTTTTTTTTTTAAGGTGCTCTTTGTCCATGAGCAGCTGTTAGTTGAGCACTTGGGGGTCATGATGACATCTGTGTCTTTCATCTGTTGGGTGTTACATAACTGTTCACATACAGGGGTACACATGCCTTCCATTTTTAACCTCGTGGCACAATGAAGCAATGCAGTAAAGCTTGACATGCTTACTGGGTTCAAATCTTTAAATTACACCTGAAGCTTTATCATTTATTTCCCTGCATATAAATTTCAGTGATTAGTGTCATTGATGTTTTAGTGGGAGAAAATAAATTTTCTTCTGAAACTTCATAATTATCACCACACAATCATGGCCTATGTTTCCTTTTTTGTTTTTTTGGACATTTATTAGCTCACTTGGGATTTGAATGTTTAAGTGTTTTTTTTAATTTATTTTTAGGATGTGTTGTTAATAAGGTAGCACCCGCTGCCTCGTCTTTTTAAATGTCTTTTTTTTTTCCTATTTGCCTTTTTGTGTTTCTTCACGTGGCCTTGGGAATCCCTCAGTGTTGGGATTTGACAAGATCCCTTGGTGGGGCATCCTGCTTATTTCATTGGGCTGCGCTCTGCTGACAGCTGTGATAGTCTGGTTCATTGTCTGCCCTCACCTTAAGAAGAAGATTGAACGTAAGTACTCCTTTTTTTCTTTTTTTTTTAATTTAATCACCTGGATGAAATTATTTCCTTATCTTAAAACATTGAACAACTGAAATGTGTTTATATCAAATTGTATCCTCAACCCATTCCTGGGATGGGTTGATATTAATCTGCAAATGGAGAGGGGGTGGTGTCTTCCTTTTTCTATTTTCCATAATGGAGGTGCTTTAATGAAAATCTGAACATATTAATGCTCTATAATCCTGAAATGAATTCAGTTTATTTTAGAACAGGTGTAGGCAGTTGCCTGCATTTCCACACAAGTGTGATGTTTTTTTGGCATTGGGGAACGATGTTATTTCAACATTATTTGGTGATCATGCCTCTCTGGATAAATTGGCACAATATTAGCCGATCTGATATTGCACAAGATGCAAGTATACAAATGTATATAAACTTTGTAAAATGGAATGACACTAGTTTGATCATTTAGAGGCCTAATTTGAAATAAACTGGGTCTTAGAAGGTATAATAAAAAAAACAACAACTAAGGGTTAAGTGGAATTTTTCAACCTGTCATTTCGTTGTAGGAACATTGGGTATAGCTGACCATCAGGATGAACTTTCGTTTAGTGGACAAGTTGATTAATTGGGTCATAGTGATCCTTTAATTGGACTTTAGCTCCTTGACTAAAATAAGGCTGGGTTAATTTAAGGCCTTGACGTGGCATTTGCTGTGCACTGACTGGGTAAGGGGATGATTACTGTAGCTCTAATCTTGAACAGGTTTCATGCAGTATGGCTTCCTAGTCTTATCACCTAAAGGATGATTACTTGGAAAATATTGGTACACAGTGTCTGGTTACATGACTCACAATGAAGTCCCATGTGAGCCTGAACTTGTGATGAGTCTCATATGTCATTAGTTGGACTGCTAGTGGTAATGTAAATATACTCCATGTGATCTGATCCTATGAACACAGGCTCACTTTTGAACATGATATTACATTAATAGGACAATGGTCTTTTGACTTTTTGACAGTATGGAATTCTTAAATCTTGAAGATCAAGTATAAAGAAAACAAACATGCTCTGTTAGGGTTTCTCTGCTGTACTGATTGTGTTTGGACATGACTCAAGTAACATCTCTCATCTCTTCTCCTACTAGGCGATATCAAGTCTTCGAGCCCTTCCGAGAGCCCCCTGATGGAAAAAAGAGAGCTCAAAGAGGCCCAGTGTCCTATCCTGAAACAGACTGCCTTGGAGACCTCTACACCTTCTGCGCCAGATGTCAATCAAAGCTCTTGTGCTCAACCTCCATCTGCCACTGAGGAACGTAAGGTGACCTTTAACATCGGAGATTCAGACAATGGAGAAAATGATAAGGAGCGCAAGGTGGTGTTTGACATCGAAGATTCAGACAATGAAGAAAACAAGGAACGCAAGGTGGCGTTTAACATTGGAGATGGAGACGAGGCAGATGACAGCAATGCGAATGATGGTAAGTGTGCTAAAACTCTTATTAAATTAGAATTACTCAGATAGCTGCTAAATGGTTAAAGGCATACAGTTTTGTATTTGATACATTTGTTGGATATACCTAGTCTGCTAGATAATCACCAAATTATGACACATGCACTTTATTATTTCTTTTTTACATTACTTTTTGCAGCTCCCAAACAGCCTCAGGCAAACAATCAAGTGCAGCTCAACAATGAACATGTCAGCGGCTCCACAAATGCTGCCAATCAGGTCCATTTCAATAACCAGGTTCAGTTCAATAACAGGCCGACACAACACATACCAAGCAACGGTTACAGCCAGTACCACACAGTCCACAAGGACTCGGGCATCTACAAAGACTTACTACACAAGCTCCACCTGGCCAAGGTTGGTGACTGTATGGGCGAGGGGGGTGACCGACCTATCCGGCGCAACAACAGCTACACTTCATATACAATGACCATCATTGGCATGCATGGGGATTTCCGTGCTGCTATGGATGGTGACAAATGTCCAGGATCGGGTGGTGTGGAAAAGAAGCGTGTGCGTATGGACAGTTACACTAGCTACTGCAATGCTGTGGCAGAAAACACAACTCCAGAAAGTTTAGCAGAAAGTGACGTGACCGTGGAAATGGTGAAGGAAGATGCGGATAGCAGCCAGAGCTCTCTGGAAGACGAGGATGGGCTTGATCAAGACAAGAAAGAAGTCTCAACCCTGTTTCAGTTCCTTCAAATTCTCACTGCCTGCTTTGGATCCTTTGCCCATGGAGGAAATGATGTGAGGTAAGCACTCTCTGTATGAAGGTCATGCTGTTGCTAGCAGTCAGGCTGATAAGATAACACTTGTGCTCCTCTGGCACATTATTGATGACATTTTAACTTATCAAAACTGGCAAATGTTGGAATAACCTCTTTTTGTCCCTTGCAGTAATGCCATTGGACCATTGGTAGCTCTGTGGTTGGTTTACAGAACGAGCAGTGTGACCTCAAACGAACCTACACCCATTTGGCTTCTGCTGTATGGAGGCGTAGGCATCTGTGCTGGACTCTGGGTGTGGGGTCGCAGGGTGATCCAGACTATGGGCAAAGACCTTACCCCCATCACCCCTTCAAGGTACATATTCGACAGACTGCACGAAACTCGTTCCTCCCTGTCATTAAAACCGCCTCCTCCGCAGACATTACATCCTTTTTTAATTTAGCAGGTTGAGACATGGGTGTTTTTTTTTCTTTTCTCCCTGCAGTGGTTTCAGCATTGAACTGGCCTCAGCCTTGACAGTCGTGGTTGCCTCTAACATTGGTCTGCCTGTTTCCACCACCCACTGCAAGGTAAGTTAGCCAGACACTGTGGTCAGGGAACTTGACTGAGACACAGGAAAGGAATATTTAGTGTGAGGGAGGCTAATGTAAACAGTCTAGAAGATGTTCTAAATATGGGTCTCCTCCCCCCCCCTTTTTTTTTTCTTTTCTTTTTTTAAATGGGATTTTACATATTTTAAGATGATGGGATTTTTCTAACAACTGTTGTGTTTCCAGGTGGGGTCTGTAGTGGCAGTAGGATGGCTGCGTTCAAAAAAGGCAGTAGACTGGCGTCTGTTCAGGAACATCTTCATGGCGTGGTTTGTGACAGTGCCTATCTCTGGCCTGATCAGTGCTGCTATCATGGCCATCTTCATCTATGGTATCCTATGAGCATGCAGCTGCAACCCTAAGCAGGGAAGGAAAAAAAATTGCTTGGGTGCACAAGAGGAGACGGGAATGAAGTTTGATGGCCAAACTTGTATTGCTTGCCTCAACCCAACAACTTTAAGCAAAATTAGGGAAGGCAGGAGAAAAGAAAATTGCGACATGTGCCTGTGGTTCTTTGCTGCATTAGTTTAAGTCTAGATACTCCTATTATTTTGGGTTAAATGGGAGAACTTGCATATCTGTTCTGATTTTTTTCTTTTTTAGATCATCATGTAAAAGTTATAATATCCACTGTATTTTGTAATTTGTGTGTGTATATACAACCTTTTTTTTCTTTTTTTTTTTTTTTTTTTTATATATAAAATTTGAATTGTAGAGCAAGTTCACATTAGACTGATATAAAAATGCAGTTTTGGCTTTTTACAAAGCAATTCCCCAGTTAAATCATGCTGAAATTTGATTGTAGATGCTAAGGTCCCATTATAAAATACAAGTTAAGGGTGTAAGTCTTTTCCCAGTTCCAAGTATGTCTTTTAATGTGTTTCTTTTTTTTTTCTTTAGCATCTGACTTGTAACCCTTCATGGGCACTGTGTCTTCTTTTAAAGAATACCATGGACTTACAGCTGAGGTTAGCAACCATATTATACTAACTTATTCCATTAGGTTTGGAGCAATGCAGTTTAATTTACTGCAATAAAACAAACTGCACACACTGGATGACCACCTTCAGCCAATTTGAGAATTACTGTATTGAAAATATTAAATCAAGAGGCTTCTCAACAGAAAATTGCAATGGCCTTGTTGGAAAAGCCAGTGGATGATCTATGTGATGGCTTATGTATAGTCTCGGGACAAGGCAGAAATGACTGCCTGGACCTCTGCACCTCAGATTTCAGTGTGCAACAGAATGTCAACCAGCAGAAACGATGTGCTCTCAAACAAGACCTTAAGTCTCCTGTTAAAACTTGATATGTCATCCTTGATTGTTAAATGCTTTAGGTCTGCTTTGGCCTTGTTGTTTTTGTAGTTCACCTTTTTTTATAACTGCTTCTTCCAGTATGGTTGAGGAATTTACTCTTTTCTTCTTTCGCTGAATATTCTAAATGGTGAAGAACAGGACCTTCGAAACTGGAAGTTAATGGGGTGGTTTTGTATGGAGTTGATGTGTTTTTAAAAAGCAGGTAACCCATATGTTGCATGCCACCGGCATGTAGTCACTTGACTGCAGTACCAAATCCATTTCAGACCTAGAGTTAGCTGCCTTAATTTTATTTTCCTTTAGGTACCAAAAAGTTTTTTTTTAAGCACATTATCTTGTCCACAGTTGTGGATGTGAAAATAAAGATTCGTAAAAGACTTCTGTTGGTTCTGTCTGTTATTTATTTACAGTGGTGAAACACTATCGTCAGAAATCATCAACACAGACTGGAACTTGGCTTTGAATTTGTCCTTGCTGTATAGATAAAGCGGCAGCATGAGAGAGGCCGCTCCATGGAGCAGTTGTGAAATCTTGCAGCAAATGTTGAAACAAAAGGAGACACACAGGTTATACAGACAGGTGGGATTGTTCCCTTTTATTGATGCTAATCCCAGGCAGGAAGTGACGAGGAAGTACTAGGATCCACGTGCTGCAGTGCTTTCTCACTCCAGTATGTCTGTGAGGCAGGGACAGACAGACAGAGGATTCCTTTACGCTAGCTTCACAGGCATCACAATGCAGTAGTTTTCCTGGGCTCTCTGAGTACATGAATCATCTAGCTTTTTATGAGTCACCACTCCTGAGTGGGAACCAATGAATCATGACTAGCTGCCTGTGTGTGTGCATGTTTTCTTTTTTTTTCTCCCCACTTCCGTTATGCACAAAGGCAAGCCTACTTAATCCCTGAAGGGTCAGGATTTGCTACAACAGTCTGAATTTAATTTACAAACTACACAAGGATTAACTCAAATAGTTAGAATTTTTCAATCAAATTAAGATGACCTCGATACATCAGCAAAAGTATACGAAAATCAATTTGAAAACAATCCTCAGTGTCTTTCAGGGCAGGAGCAGTGCATCCTAGGTCCTAAAATAACCTGAGGCAGATGAAACGGTGTAAATCAAGCACAATAAGTACCTGGGGACAGCCGTCTCTGGGTGCCCTGGATTCTTGTCCTAGATTTACTCACAAGGACTGCGTTCAAATAAACAATCCTTGTAGCTTATTTTTGAGGTCAAAGCAGTATAACCCAGCTTTGTGGTGACTTGAATACCTCTTCTGACAAACACTTCTGGACTGTGTAAACTAAACTGGTAAAATTATCACTGTCAGGCTATAAATTTGAAGGAGGAATTTTTATGACAGACTTGATTCCAAAGATGGTCTATAAAGGTTTCTGACACTTTAAAATCTAGCTAAGACTGGCTCTGGCCAGCTTTGTTTTCCCTCTCCTCTCTCTTTCATTTTTTTTTTTTTTACTATCTGGTTCATTGCATAACCTACAATTTAGATTTCACTGCTTTGCTCAAAACAGTTCACCACATCTTGTCCCTGCAGGTACTTCTGAGTTGGCCTCAAAGAATGTTAAACACAATCTCTGACCTGGGCTCATTGTTTGTCTGGATTATACCAAACAAACAATCTTATAAAAACAGTCAACATCATTTTGTATTATTGTGTGTTACCTTGTTCCTTGGGCAAATCCTGACTGACTTCATCTGCAGGAAAACAAGGGACATTATAATTGGCAGTTTAATTCTCTAAGGAATTTGTTTTTTCCACTCAGTCTTACCCAAACTGCTCACTGTCTCTGTCACTGTTTCATGGTGCTCTAGAAAGCCATTTGCATTTTGTCAGACTGTTACGTGTCATTCATCTTCATAAAACTTATTTAAATAGATAAAGCGTACAGCTTACCTCGCCTTTGTCTCCCTGTCAAAAAATAAAAAATAAAGATATGTATCAACAATGTCTGAAGAGCTGAAGTTTAAATGTTGAGCTTAATATGTCATTTCATGCACTCACCATCAGTGTCCTCTGTGGACTCAGACTCCGATTCTGCATGTTTGTAAGAGAAGTAATTGCAGCCATTCAGACATTAGTCTCCATGTCACCAGACTTTAGTTTTTTTTAAACTGGGTTTTACTGTCACCTACAGGCTCATGCATGAACTGTAAAACCCCTCTCACCCTCATGTGCTGCAGAGTCAGAGTTCCCTGCTCCATCTGCTGGAGGACAAAATTGACAGTTAAGCAATGATGAGTGTAGTTCAAGGGAAAACTCATGTTCACCTCAAGGCTCGACAGGATGTTTTTCCACACACCTGCGCTTTCATCCTCAGTTTCACTATGTTCCTCCACTGTTGACAAACATTTGAACAGGTGAATCAGGTGTTCTCACTGAATCATGAACCATTGTAGTATGGTGGACTAGAACTTACCGGATCTATCCTGAGCAGCTTCTGTGAGGGAAAGAGATGGAAAGAGTTGCATTACCCTGTGATCAGTTGTCGCTTTTGGATTAAGTCACTGTTCTGTGTTTACCCCTCACCAAGGTAGCAGGTTTCTTCTTCATTCTTTTCCTCTGTTACTTTATAGGTAGAAGTAGACACTGATTACATTAAGAATTAATGTGGGTGTTCATGAACTAGATAGCTCAAGTCATTTCTTTTGATCTGAGTGTTATAAACCTACCGTTGACCTGGGCTACCTCGGCCTTTTGAGCAGCTTCAAACTCCATCAGATCTGAGGATACAAAGAGATTAAATAAAGAAAAAAACTAACATGCTGGTAGTGAACCAACACAGAAACATAGAAATAAACTAGCAGATAATAAACTGATTAAAAATAGGATTGGCTTGAAAAATGAGAGGTTTTTACTGATCGAGACCTTAGCGTGTACTCTTGATATTTGTTGAGGAACACGCAGTTTGATGTCATTTGTGATTTTAGATATTTACATTTCTCTGTACAGCTCAGATAACGAGACATGATATTTTATTGTAAATGTTAGTTGGTTCTTAACTGACAAACTGGACCGGCGTACTTTACCTATTTTCTGTAGCTCGGTCAGCCCATCTGCAGAAAGAGAATTTTTCAGTCACGCATCTATCGTCATTCTCAATGTTAACATTATCGTTATTGAAAAGAATGATTACTCACCATGCTGAGCACTGTTTTCCTCTTTCTCTGGAGATGCCAGAGAAGCTGAGAGAACTACAAGTCAACACAAACACTCTTCAGATGAATGCATGACAGAATAGCTCAAGTATGAGCTGGTTTTCTTTTAATTGTAGTCATAAACATTATAGAGCATGTTTATCTAAAAATAAAACATGTTGATCACTAAACCTCATTAATGAATACCATTTAAGTTTTGTCCTGCTTCAAAATTCCCAACTCTTCTACTCACCAGTGTGGACTGCTGCCACAGCAAGGAAAACACATAGCGGCAGTAAATATCTCATCTTGGCTGCAGGTTTGGTTTTCAGAAGATTTGGGGTGCTTTGAACTTGTGGGGTGTTGTTGTGGCCTCTTATATAAATCTCTCATCAGATCACATGCTTTTCATGGACTGGCAGCTCTGGTACCATTGTCCCTCCCTACCTGAGAGGACAGCTTGGAGATGTAACACCACACAGACATATCCTTATTCAGTTTGTCAATGCCACCCATTGTTGGCTCTTAGGTCACATGGGCCTGTATTTGGGATGTCTGATGAAAAATGTGGGGGGGGAAGGGACTCCATGTATCAGAGCTGAAAACAATGTTTGTTTCCTTTTAAGAATGGAAATGGTGACTTCACAAAGCAGATTTGGCAAATGAATGATGGGTCACAATGTTGCTCAGGGAGACAATTCCTCAATTAATAATATAGATTAAAGAGATTGTGATGTCATTGCTGGAATGCAATGTAATGTAAACTAATGTAATTATCATTATTATTATTATTATTATTATTATTATTATTATTATTGAACAAGCAACACCTTTCCTGAAGAGAAGTTTAGATAGCACCATATCCTGCCTTATAACATGTGCACTGAGGATGACTTTGAACTGTGCCGGATCTTCTTTTTTTTTTAACCCAGAGAACACAGCATCAATTGTGTTTTGATCTTTCTTTTTCTTTTCTTTACAAAGTTATATTTATAGATGCATTCACAGTGTTCACTGATAACGGTCTTCAGAAATGCTGTATTGGTGTTGAGCTAAGGGACAGTTGATCGTGCTAATTTTAGAGACAATATTCAGCTTCATTCATTGTGTAGTGCCTTTACTTTGGATTCTGTTGTTTATCTTATATTATCTGTAAGAAAAGAAAAGATGGGTCATTAAACCAGCAGTTGCAGTTTAACTCAATCATACTGAATCTGCTCACTGTCCGATTAAACTTGTGAAAGGCATTTCAAATTTTTTTACCACGAATATTTGATCAGACTATTACACATGATCATTTTTCAGAAAACATATATAATTTTAAAAGTTCATATTTGTTTTTTAGAAATACATAATTGAAATTTTCTACAAAATACTGAAAAGGCCCCCAATCCGCTACAGGCTCATGAAAATGTTGATTAATGATTCATATGTTAAAAAATAATAAATAAATCTGAAAATTGACATCCTACTTTACCTTTGTCTCCTCATCAAAGATAATATAAATAAAAATCAACAATTTATGAAGAGCATATAATGAAATTCTGGCTTTAAACTATTGAAAATAACAGCCGGAGACTCATCATCAGTGTCCGAGACTCGGATTCAGGATATAATAATAAAAATAATTGTTACTTCTTGTAGCAAGAGAAAACTAATAAATAGCCTGTGTTTTACTGTCACCTTCAGGCTCATGCATGAACTGCCAAATGCCTTTCACCCTCCTGCTCCAGCATCAGAATTCCCTACTCCCTCTGCTGGAAAACATATTCACAGTTCTGCAACGCTGAAAGCAGTACAAGGAAAAAGAAGAAATGTGTTTACCTGAAGGTCTTACAGGATGTTTTTCACTCCTGTGCTTTAATATTAAGTTTCAAAATGCTCCTTCATTGCTGAAAGCATTTCAATAGGTGAATCAGGAGTTATTCGAGTCATAGGCCACTATATAGTGAATCAGAACAGTTCAGCCCCCAGGATCTTTCACTGTAAAGTCATACTGTCACTATAAATACAAAGGAAGGTGGTTTAAGCTTGGCTTGCTGAAACAAGCAACATCTTTATTCTGAGAACATATGCTGTTCCAGTTGCTTCATGTGTTATTCAGCCTTCGGCTTGACTTCTGATAGACTGACTTTGACACGTGCTGATGAGCTGGATCATTATTTCCAAAAAAAAAGAATGTTAATTCCTCAGAATCCAAGGAAGTTTTTCACTTCACCTCTGTTTATGTTGAATAAGTTCAGGCCCAGTGAAGGAAGCAGTTTCTGTATTTTTTATTTTATTTTATTTTTTTACTTTGCTTCATCTCTTTCACTGTGCCTTTTCTCTGGATTGTCACTAATCTCGTAATAGGCTACAATGTTAAACATTTTGTCCGCACAGTGGTGAATCCTGCCTTCTTGACTTCTGAAAGACTAAACCTCTCTGGGATCCATAACTTTTTAAAAATACAGCATTTTGCCATCGAAGCATTAACAAATTTTACAATAACAATACTCAAATTTAAAATTTTATTGGTGGTTTTGTAATATTTTCGGTTTAATAAAGGGTGTCAATGATTGTAGAGACATTTGTTTTTATTAATATTTTTGCACATCAGATTTTAGCCCGTTTCATCAGTCCTTTACTATCAAATTACATGGAAAAGGTCTCAGTCACCAAAATTAGACAAATATTAGCAAAGTCTCACCACTTTAATTTGACTGTAAATACTTCAAAATGTACAGTGTGATCTGGAAGGTTTCAGTAGTGTTCAAATTAAATTGATTCTGAGATCAGTGTGTAAAATTGAAACCTGGTTAAAGTGCACAATTGGTATTCTTACCAATTTCTTTACAAAAATCTAGAAAAAAAATCGCAAAAAGTTATTAGGCAATTAAATATATTTTAGTCTCTGAGTAGCAAAGAAGAATATAAAAATACAGCACAAGTAAAGCACATTTCAACAACCTTTTGAAATCACAGGTGCAAAATATCTCACTTTTTCCACCATATACGGTACCAATATGCATCCTAAACATGGGCAAGTTGATCCTGGTGATCTGATGGCCTGATGGTCAATTTCTTTCTTTTTTAAGAAAAAGAAAAAGATTAAACTGGAATACCTAAAAGACAAAGAATTTCAATTTTTTTTTATGAACAATTAAATCAACCCTGATAACTTTAAGGCACAATCGCATCTCTAAAAGCTATATTTATGCACTGGTGTGTCGTGGGATTACCCTGTTCAGTTACACATCATCATTAAAATCAGTGGATAGCTGGTGAAAAATCACTAACATTAACAGTGGTCTGTTGAGGAGGTAGCGAAACTGGAAAGTTACCGGAGGACAAGAAAACCAATCAGCAAAGACATCTTAATATTAAAGACCACACGAAACTTTGACTAAAGCGTAAAGACAGGCTGACCTGATTTACTATGTTCATAACAAGCACAACTCACAATTATAAACTTTCACACGAAACAAAGAGGAAGACTTGCGTCCACCCTTCAGTGCGGCTCGGTTCACAGTGTTCAGCCAAGTACAGTTTTGTCTAAATTTGTTGCGCTGCTGCTGGTTGTGATTCTTTCAGGTTCACTGTGGTTACTGCTGGTCTGTTTTCCCTCAGGGATTAAAAAAAATAAAAATCTAAATTAGCTGATGCGCTCTGAGAAACCACCACCACCTAAAAAAATGTACTTTGGTCAGTAAAGTCTAAAGATAATCTAATTGACAGAAAAGATGAGCTTGATTGCTTGAGTTGGACTTTCTCTATAGTTCTCCTCTCAGTCGAGTGTGTAGGTCTTCCTGGTCGATTTTCCTGGTCTGTTCATGCCAGCGGTTGTGCGCCAGCAAGGCCACATTCCTGGCTGCGATGGCGCTCATCTCCATGGCACTAGCTGCCCACTCCACAGCGTTGAGGTAGTAAAGCCGGTTGTGCAAGATGAAAGGAGGGGCTTTGCGGTGCGGAGGACGGTAAGCGGGGTAAGCGAGCCACGGAGTCTCAGACACCGTATCATAGGAGAGGAACATGTTCTGCAGCTGTTCCTGGGTCAGAGAGTTGGAGGAGAACACCTTCCAGACTTTGGTCTGACTGGCAGAGGGTCGTTCGTAACCATCGGGGATGTGTACTGGGTCGATAGAGCTCAGGCTGTGGATGACGCAACCCTTCGAGTCCGTGGTGAGGATATCAGACACCGTGAACTCTGAGGCTGGCTCTGTGGTTCCCAGGTAGGACACGTTCAGCATGCCATGTACCAAAGTGGCCACAGTCTGGTGGTAACGGCCTGGGTAGTGAGACGGGATTGGAGGGGAGAAGCCTGAAAATGTGATGTCAGATTTTCCCTGATGAAGTGGTGTCGCAATGACCACGATGTCATACAAAGAATGTGCTGCACCCGATTCTCCGACATAGTTAACCTCGTAGAAACTGGCCGTGTTTCCTGAACACAGAGAACAAGGGGAAATTTGGATGAATACATGAAATCTAACAAAGAAAACTAAAACAGTTGCATATGAAGTTGCAATGAAGCAAAGTTAGTGGTACCTCTCTTTGATGGTCGAACCTTGTGTGAAATGGAAGTCACTTTGGCATTGATGAACTCGCTTTTACTGTGGTAAAGCAGTCCTGTGCAAACCCTCTTATTGCCACCGTCCACTGCCCACAGGCCTGAATCTGTTCCTGCTAGTGACACCGCTCCTACACAACAAAACAGCACATTAATCCGACCTTACTACCAGAAAATGTATCTATATTTCATGTTGTAAAACATACCCACAAAGCCATTGATGCGGACACTTTGGCCATAGTTGACACGAGTGATGGGTGCGACAATGTCGTTGATGAAGACTTGTGAAAATCCTTCTCCCGTCATAGTTTCCTCCAGAGTCTGATTCATCAGGGTTAGAAAGCTATCGCCTCCCATAGCATGCAAGAGCTTCTCCACGCTGGAGAATGAGTAACCAAACTGCTGATACTGGTAGATTCTGTCAATGATAGCATTAATAGTGTTGTAAGGACACCAGTCAGAATAAGAAGCGGTAATTCCAAGTTGTATTTAAAATCAGATTAAGCCTCTTTACCTCATAAATTTGTCCAAAACACTTTCCACCCACATCTGCATCCTAAGAAAATTTAGGCCATACCGCCAGAGCAGGCGCAAAAAGTTAATTATAAACCAATTACTCTCTTCAAACACAAGCTCATTTCCATCAAAGATCGCCATTTTAGAGTTGACATCTTTTCTTGGAGGAATACCTGGTAAGACAAAAAATAAACAGAAAAAAACACGATGCTTTCAATTTTCAAACAACTCAGTATTCAACCATTTATGTGTTTTAGCATGTAGTGAAGTGGTTTGATTGACATTACCTAATCTTTCAATGAAGTGTTTCATGTGTAGGTTCAGAGGATGGATCACTGAGCCTCCTGTCTCATACTCATAATCTCCAATCTTCACTGTCCCAAGTCGCCCACCAACAGTGTCGGATTCAAACACACTGATCTTGACGCCAGCTCCAAACTCTTGCCTCAGGTAAAACGCTGCTGCTGTTCCACCAATGCCTGCTCCAACCACAGCTGTAAAAGGAGCACAATGGAAAAGTAAACCAATGTCTGCCATGTCTGCTTAGAGTAGCATTACAGCTCCGTCAGAGGTATGAGCCTGTGTGTAAAAACTGTATCCCGGCTCCTTTTCCACCAGCAATGGCAGAGATGAGCAGCGGACCAGCTGTGGGATTGAAGTGGATAAGTGATGAAAAAGAGGGCTAGGATAATGGTTTTTGGTGGAGGCAGTGTGATGTGTGGGGCAGTGCCCCCTCACTGGAAGCAATCTCAACACAAAGAGGCATTGAGGTGAGATTTTGCAGAGTGGAAATCCCATATTTCCACTAACACAGGGTCCTCTAAGATGACAATGCTCTAAAGAAAAAGGTTTATTAGAGACTGCTTCCAGAATTTGAGTGGCGATGATGAGTGCCCTGCCTGCAGTCCTGACCACAGCCCCATCGAACATTTGTGGGATCAGCTTGGGCGTGCTGCACGTGTCAGAGTGACCAATCCAAGAAATGACACCAAATAAGAGTAAATAGCAGAATATGTTGTGTGGTAAAGGCAAAGAAGATCTGTCAAGTTTTTCTTGTGCGAAGCCCACATACTTGTCTCTGCTGCTTATCCCACAAATCCATTTTCTTTCCAAATGTGGCACAACTTAAAAGGGAAATAAGCCGACTTTCCAACACAATGAGAGTTATTGCAACTGAACACCAATCCCCTTACTTTTTGTGATATAGTTAAATACTTTCAACAGGGGATTGGCTATATGCTGGGGATAATAATGCTCTTTTGTCCATCAAAGAGGTTTTTTTTTTTTTTCCCCTAGAGAAATAATTACATAGCAGTGAACAGAAGCAGTAATAAGCTAAAAGAGGATTCTTAAGGTTTGGTTGCTTACCTATCTTTTTGGGCTGCTCTTGCAGCTCTGGGGCCGAGGCCAAACTTCTTCTCCCAGTGTGCCAGAGCCCCAGCAGCAGCAGGGTTCGCAGTGACAGCGTGCGGAGACTCATTGCGGGCTTCTACAGCTCCAATCTCAAAAGCATCTGAGCATGAGAAATAAAGAGAGGCATTACAAACGTCAAGCCAATGAGCTTTATCAGTCTTGGGCAAAGGTTGATTGCGACACTTCAGATGAATAACAATATGAATAGTAACATAGTTATACAGCCGAAGGAAGCATTGTAATGTCTGCGTAACCACTGTAGAAAAGTTCATTTGTACTCACTATTCTGCTCTAAACCCAGAAGTAACTTTCTCTGAGTTACGCTTCACACTTCACAGAAATTTCCTCCAGACAACTTCAAACACAAAAGACAACTGTTGACAGAAGCTCGCGGAAATACTTGAGGCTAAAAACCAACTAAACTAGTTTTAATGGTTGAGTCACGTCGGAGCGTCGTACGTCAACGTCGTAAAACGTAGAGACACATTTCCGGTCACGCTGCCGTTTTCAGTTGGAAAACAAGGCTCCGAACTGCACAGATGCTTAGGTAGATATTCCTTGAAACTGTTGTTAAAGCATGTCTCACAGGGTGACAATTAGCTATAAATAACCAATATGGTTGTTTTTAAAAGAAATGTCCTCGATATACACTTGTGGGATTATCTTACAAAGTATATTAAATTGATTTAACCTGGCAATTTCACCAGTCTAACTACAGCAGATAAAATGTACAGCTCTTTAGTTACTGCTTGTATATAAATAATATAATATAAATATAAATTATGCGGATGAACCTAGCGGAAGTTGTCATTCCCTTCTCAAGACGCGGAAGAAAATCGGAAGTGACGCAACCCCTCTCATCTTGAAACATGCTTGAATGGAGGTGACCTTAGTTGTTATCAAATTGTAAAGAAACTAGGCGACTGCTTACACGCGAGTACTACTGGTACACCTCTAAAGTCCAGTTAGGTTTAGATGAGAAACCCATTTTTACTCGCTGTAGTTTTTTAAGGGCAGGGAGCGAGCAGAGATGGCAGAGGCACATCAGACGCGCGTGCAGAATGTTGTCGAAGAAATGGTCCAAAGTCTGGAGAGGGAGAACATCCGTAAGATGCAGGTTAGTGTCGTGTCTGCAGGAAAAAATGGTAATACAGCTCACGTGCTGTGCCTTGTTAACCAGTATGATTTAAACCTGCACAATCTATACAAGCTCACACATACGTCTGGTGTGTGTGATCCTGCTGCAGGGGCGCATGTTCACGTGCAGTGCAGAGTGCTGTGACCGCTCCACAGACTCCATGTCTCAGGTGCATCAGTGCATCGAAAGGTGTCACGCTCCTCTGGCACAGGCTCAAGGATTGGTCACCTCAGAGCTGGAAAAATTTCAGGTGAGGCACCTTAACTATCATTACTGTGGAAACTAAATCCCCCCACCCTCCCAAAAAAAAGCCCCAAGACGACACTTAACTCGTGGTAATCCATTTTATATTTTATACAGTATAGTTAACTTCTGTATTGTATACTGTATTATATATATATATATATATATATATATATATATATATATATATATATATATATTTTTTTACATACTAATGCAATTCAATTCAATTCAATTCATCTTTATTTGTATAGCGCCAATTCACGACAATGTCATCTCATGGCGCTTCACAGA
>JAOXYM010000020.1:13977416-13988790 GCA_028567055.1 Leptatherina wallacei | reverse complement strand
ACACACACACACACACACACACACACACACACACACACACACACACACACACACACACACACACACACACATATAATATATATATATATATATATATATATATAGTATTATCTTAGGGACAGAGAAACAAATTTTGATCCTGTGTATGGCACGTGGCAGAATTGACTAGAGGTTTTCTTGAACTCTCGGTACGTTATTGAGACAATATTTTAATGTTGTGGTATACCATCTCTGTTTTTAGCTTTTGTCCATAATGTTATAAAACATTCAAGATATCAGTGTTTAGTTTTTTTAATTTTACGTAAATTACATCTTAAAGTTGAATATCCCTAACTTTTTGTGATTAGTGAATATCTTAAATCTATTTAAAAGGAGGTGTTTAATTCTGACAGCTGGTAAGATGGTTTTCTGTTTGTTTTTTACTTTTTATTTTATTTTAAGCAACCCCGACTTGTAAACGCATCTTCTTGCTTTCTTTAGGATCGTCTGACTAGATGTACGATGCATTGCAATGATAAGGCAAAGGATCTTTTTGACTCGGGTGCAAAGGAGCCAGCTGTTCGCTCATTAATGGACCGCTGTGTGGGAAGTTGTGTGGATGACCACATTAACCTCATTCCCAGCATGACCCGAAGACTCAAGGAGAATTTGGACTCTATACCGCAGTGAGGAGCAGGACAGCTGAGCCCAGTATTCACATACAGCAGTGCAGGATTAGTGGCCTAAAGAATTCAGAGCTGAAACCATCAAATGTGTTAAGAGTAATGACTGACTGTTTTGTTATGTGAGATTTGTTACTGGAGATAAATGTTTTATAACTGTTAGATTTTGATTGATCTACAATAAGAGGGAGAAAGTCAGGAACACACCCGGTGTCATGTTATTGTGTGAATCGGACATTCACTGAATCATACTTTGAAGAGACTTATTGGTGGGTATTTTATTAAAATAGTCCATTTATTCAGAGAAGATCTAAGTATGTTATTTCAAGCTACACACCATCAAACTGTTGTACTTTTATGGATTTTATATTCAGCTTTTCTTAGCTGTGGGATCTGAAATTCTTCATCAGCTGTGTCTCATCCCCCCATACATTTTTTTTTCATTCAGTTTTTTCTGTGATTGTCTCTACCTCCCATAGTTGGATCTGTTTGTGAATTAAAAAAAAAAAGAAAACAAGACAAAGACATTACATACTTTTGTTGCATTGTTTTTTAATGACAGGAATATTCTTATACATGGTACTGTAAGGTGGCAGCCTGAGGAATTGTGTAAAATTGTAAGAAAAGTGGCAAACACTGCAGACATTATGTGCATATTTCAGCCAATTTCAATAGCTCCAAGTCAATATCAGTTCAGAAAATGTGTCATTTTGCTGCCATATTACAAATGAAAGATTAAATTTTTTACATAAATATATAAAAAAGTAACAGTAGCTGACAGAAGTGTTCCTTCTAAATGCTCAAATCTTTGGTGACCAGGATCATTTTGAACCTTTAAACTTGACAATATTCAGACTTTACAGCAAGGATCAAATCGACTCTGGAGGTGAGCCAACTAATAACAAAAGCGGTGCCGCCTACGCACTGATCTTTGAACCATTTTCACAGAGGACTGGACCAAAACAAGTTTTAACATGCTTTGAGTTTCTTAACAGTTTTCATTAAATCCTTTTTTAACCTTGTTCTTTTGAGAACATGTTACATAAAAATGTTTGATAAACCCCTTTTGGTGAAATGAGGATGATGCACAAAGAACCAGTCCAACATCTGGACACACCTAGCTGATGATAATGAATGGGTGGATGTGTCTAGAGTTTACGGTGTATGCACTACAGGAGCAATCCATATAAAAAGTGATCACACTAAAGAGATATCAGCAATACTTATCAAATATCCGAAGAAACGAACACATATGCGTAGCTGTATGAAAAACTTGGAAAAAGAGGATTGTGTGATAGCACCACAGCCCGATCGAAAGGGCAATTTTATTGGCAGTGGAGAATTATATATATCTTTTGCAAAAAAATACATTCTTAAAAATACAAAGGAGGTAAAAAAATAAATAATGGCCAAATAACATAATGAAAGTCACAGTTGCAACTACATAGACGAGTCCTCCAGAGATGCTGGAGAGTTAGCAATATGATTTACAACTGAAAATCCTCCACTTTTTTTTTTCAAACTATGAGGTAACAACAGATTTACAAATTAAGAAACCATATATTTAAGAAATTACAAGGTAAATAAAGAAAAGGGTAACTTTATACAGCAAGGTAACTGCAAGGCTTCTTGATGCCTAAAGTCTAAAGGTTTTGCTCACACGAGTCAAACAGAAACCAACTCCACAGCAGAGGACCATCAGGAGATGGGCTAAATGACTGTGTAGCCGGGATATACTGCAGAAATCTGAAGTGCATCTAACTTGAAGCCATAAGAAACGCAGTAACCATCAGAAAGCTGGTGCGACTTGGAATCCTGCTGCCCCAATTTTCAAGACAAGTTTACTGAGAGGTCTGGCTTGATGTTCACTCGGTATCAATCCAATGCAATCTTTTTTCATATCTGGTTTGTATATACACAAATCAGTGGAATATAATGGAAACATTAAAGCCTTCAGACCGAGTGAAACTGATGCATGATATGATAAAACAGGTGGAAAATCTCGCTGATTTCCACAGTCGGCTAGTTTTCTTCATTTCAAGTGTGATGTTTAATTGTGGTTATTGGCTGCAGGTGTGCAACTTTCTGCATAGCAGCAAGAATGAAGCAAGCTGATAAACGCCACATATTCAGTTTCATCCCCAGTCGGATCTGGATTCGTATTTTGAGAAATTCACCGCGTTGACACAATTTATGGTTGCCAGAGTTGATTTAAACGTTTAATGTCTCTGAAGCAGTTCAGTGTGACGAGTGTCTGAAATGTGATGACTAGTTGGCTTCAACTTGTGGTGCTGCACCCTCACGATGTTCCCATGTTTCAGAATGATAATGCCCCCTTACATGCTAATATACAAATCAAGGGTAGATTCATTAAGTGTAGCTAGAAACCCCCAAAGAGACGTCTCAGCCACCTGATCTCAACATATTGAAGCCACAAAATCTTCAATTTCAGTCAAAGGCAGATTTACAGCTTCTCCAAGGACTTGGAAGCTCTCCATCTTTATGAGTGGTCCAGCATCCTAGGAAAAAACAGTTGACGGCAGAGTTCAGCTGCTCTGAGAGAATAAAATGGTCTGATTCCTTCAGAACACTGTTGAGTGCCTGTTTTATTCTAAACCTCTTATATAAAAAGGCTCTCTGAGAAAATGCCAAACACTGCCTATACAGATGCAAAAGATTTTCCCAGAACATCCCAATGAGCTACAGAGCATGCAGACAATGTGTCCTATGACAAATTAGTGTTAAATGTGGTGGATTGTACATACAAGCTTACATCGGTGTCTCTATATTACCAGAGGAATGGTAGCAGTCAATGGCTGTGGATCAGGCATCAAGACGTACAGCGAACGGCGCTGTCTTGTTCTGAGGAATCTGGACGGTGGTCTGAATGAGGCGACGTATACAGGAAGTTACAGCACACATATAGGGGGAATGACAACAACCGGCTATCCAGGTTCATCACCACGTACTCCTGAGGGATTTCAGGAAAGGAGGAATATTAAACAAATGTATAAGCTGCACCGTATAAACGGTGACAGAGCCACAAGTGAGCACATCTTTAGGCTAACGGTGCTGTTCTCACTGACCTGGTCTTTCTCAAGTGTGAGAAGCTGGTAACCTGTTGAGCGACTGCAGACCAGTTTCCCTCGACTATCAAAGGAGGCAAGACGTAACCTTTAAAATGAAATTAAAAAAAACAATGGACAGGTTGAAATTTTGTTCAAATGTTCCCAAAGATAAAGTAACTTTTTTTGGAAATAAGCTTTTCTGCTTTCTTACCACAAACTGTATTGAGAAGTTTAATACTGCCCATATAGCTTTAAAAGTGTCAGCTGACTGTAAAATTTCAGCAATGTTTTTTTTTTTTGCTATAAACCTTCCTTTTCCCACACTGTGGTTGTTCAGGCGCAGTCATCGTGCAACTTAATGCAAAATGAAATTTCTGCTGACACGACCCAGTTAGATTTTTCCTCCCAAACATTTAATTTGATGTTTTACTGCAGTTGTTTAAATCTTTGGGTTATTTATTCACAATAGCTCCAGTGTCATGCTGTTGAGTTTACTAAGGAGCAATCTCTCCAAGCCAATTTTGGTGAGAAGACTGCAGGAAATCCATCTTTAAAATGCTTCCAGGAAGCTATGTCAAGTTAACCAGATTCCTAACTAAATGGGTGGGAGGGAAGTGGAACCAGGATTTCAGAGGGGGGACTGCAACACACAAACCATGTTTATATACAGTTTCCAGGAAAATCTGATAAAAAAAAATTAAAACCAACCAAGTTAATTCATGGCTCAATTGTGAGTGCAGTGGTGAGACCAAAGGGATTAACATTATTAGATGGTCATTACCGCTGTTACTTCCCCAACTAATCTTCTGCATATCATCTTTTTCTGCGCAGTCTGTGTGATCCCTGCCAAAACACTGCTGGGAAACTCAAGTATTCTCTTGGATCAGTGCAAAATTAGTCAACTTTCTTTTTGTTTTTGATCACTTTACTGTGGATATAAAGCAACTGTAGCAAGTGCTACATCTGAAATGTTTAGTCTTCTTACAGAAGATAATTTCAGACAATGAAAACCCCACATCCCAATAACCCAGATGTAATCATTTAATCTGGAGGTAAAGCACATTAATACACTGATAATGGCAACGCCCTCAAATCCAGATCTTTTGGACACAAGTGCTGAATAGGCATGTATATACCACAGGTGTAACCATAAACCGTGGGCCCAGTTGTTATTTTGGGAATTCTTCGTGATGAATACAAACTAAACAAAGTAAATAATAAAATCATAGTCTACTTCCTTATTAGAAGCAAAATACAACAGAGCTAAATCCTAGAAATCTACTGACAAGCCTGGTTGTTGGCTGGATTGTCAAACTCCCTAGCACTGGAAAAACTTTTATTATAAAGGGCAAATAGTCAATTTCTATCAGTTATAATGGAGGGAAAGCAACAGGGGCTTAGATACCCACGGCAACTGATACTTTACTGCCTCTTGGAGGCCCTGAAACCTACTCTGAACTATTGAATTGGAACGCCATGGATTACTTTGTTGAAACAACTTGTACTGTGTGTGAATGTTCAGTTGGGACTTTTCTGGAAATATTCAAAATTCATTTAACATATTTGATCAAAACTGCACAGCCCTGAGCGACGTGCAGCACTCAGACCTGTATGCCAGATGTCTCCGAGGTTGTAGACTCACAGCGCCCCCACATGGCTGACTGAGTGTATTCCTTTTAAACACGATGAAGCGATTTGTGTAGGTCACCAGCAGGTCAAACCCAAAGTTGAAGCCTGTCCATCGCCAGCAATACTAAGATAGAAAAGATATCAGTTATTGTTTGCATAAGTATAAAACTAAATACTTAAAATGAGTGGAATAAATTGTCATTGCAACATTAATGGTGAACTCACATCTCCATCTTTACTAAGTTTCCTGCCACACCTCATGCTGCTCAGCTCAAACTCCTCTTTGTTAGGCTCCTGAGGACTAAAAATACAAAGATGGCCTGACTTCATAAAAGCATATAACTGACATGTACCATCAACATGCTACATAAGGTGAAATAAATGTCCAAAGGCTTTATAATGGTTTAGTCTTGGCTTCTCACCCATTGTCATTGTCAAATTCTGTCCGAAGCATGGCAAACCATTGATTTTTGTACATCGCTGTTAGCCAATCTAAGACATAAAGTATGATTACAAATTTTAATTCATAAAACACAAGACAGGGATGTGTTAATATTATGTCATAATGAAAAAAAAAAGAGGTTAAGTACGTCATCTATAATAGAATTAAGGTTTGCCAGAAACATCTTACCAGGGGGCAAAATGTTGTCTCTCTCCAGGATTCGCGCAGATGCTAGATCGTTGATAATATACTGGAGGCGGACAAGTTTGAACACAGAGCGAAAAGGTGCACCCTCCTCTGTGTCCAAGAATGGCTCTTTCTCACTCAGGTCTACAGATTAGCATTAATCAAACAAACAAACAAACAAAATAAAAAATACACAAAAAAGGAGAGAGCGTGAGACTACCAATGCAAAAAATATAATATGAAGAAACAGATTCAGAAGATGCATCTGATATAACCTGTCCTGCGTTTGCAAAGCCAGGCATCAGCATCAGCCAGAAGCTGCTTGATGGGGCCGTCCCATGATAGATTGAGCTGCAGAAACATCCACTGCAGAAACACAATGTTACAAAGTAGCAAATTAAAATGGGGCTCACGTTATGAAATGTCCATTTGAGAAGTGTGACGTGCGTCGTGTGAATGTTTTCCTTTTACCTTTTTTAGAGCAGTGTATACATCCATCTCCACCTGCATGACAAAAAGATCTGAGGACTGGATGAGCTGCTCCATCACCTCAACACTGCAAATACAGAGAAAAGGGGAATGGTCACTATTATAACAGCTGATCCAATGGATTGTTTCCCCGTAACATCACATGACATTAAACCTTTTTGAAAATTCATGGAAAACCTAATGTAGCGCTGTGTTAACAGAAACATTTATGAACTGAAGAATCACACATACCCCAGTTCTTTCATCAACTCAACATTTTGGTGAGTCATCAGATTGTTAAGAAGCCACTCAAGACACCTGCGAGAAGAAATGCAGACAGGGTAAAGACACATGTCTACATAGAAATCAAAATAATTCAAAAATATTTAAAATCTGACTTTTTCATAACTGAATCCAGGCCATATATGCTAGCACAAGCATAATAGCCACACACGGTCTTCGCACTGATGTTTTCCTTCATGCTTTCACCGCACTGCTGGATCAAGCCATCCTGTCAACATTAACACGCCAGATATTGTATTGGCTCCATTCATGCTGAATAAAGATGGTCACTTCACTTGTTAGAAAGCTGATTAGCTCCTTCCATGTACTGACCAGCTGTAGCATACAAGCAGCGGCAAGAATACTGACGACCCTGCTGGGCTTGATCAGGACATCATCCCGGTAAAGGGAGCCAAAAACAACTTGAAGAGCTACAAGAGCAAAAGGAATTTAAGAGTTATCTGTAAAACAATGACACGATTAAAGAAGCTCTCTGTGTGTTCTGTTGTGCTCACCTTCAGTATCAATGTTCTGGTCTGGGATCTCCAAGTTGATTTCCATCATGCTGGACTCCTTCCAAGAGCCACTAAACATACTGGAGAAATACCCTGACTGCAAAGGGGACAATGAAGATAAACAAGGTTATACACAATGATCATACGCGATTGTCATTTAAATATGTTGTGTCTTTGTGTTACCTGACAGAGGTAGACTTTGTGGAGGTTCCACTCCTGTCCCAGCGCACAAATGCAAATGTCACTGTTTTCCCCATTAAGAAACAAGGTCTGATAAATGTATCTTGAAGTGCTTTTCAATTTCTTCCTGGACAAGTAAGAGAGCACAGAATAAAATAATAATGAGAAAATTAACAAATGAATAAAGCAATTCATTGATAATGATAAATAAATTATATTTGACACCGAATTGAGTTCTTTGGCTGGACTTGCCTGCGAGGTGTATCTAGTAAGGCATCATCCTCCTCTTGTTCACTTTCACAGTCACACTGAGCATTTCGTTTCCTCTTCTTACAGTCACAATCATGTTTGCGACTGGTACTTGTTCCCTCTGCAGCCTCCTCTGGTCCCTGAGGGGAGGACTGGAACCTGCTGCCCAGGCTTCCCATCCCTAGAGAAACAGAGAAACATGCATTATCAAGTGGGGAATAAATAACATTTCAGTTGTAGTTTGACTTTAAGCTGGGCTGTTTTAAGTCAACATCGTTGCAAAAAATTCTGTTTGAGATTTTTTCTGCAACAGTATTTTGACAAATAGGTGGTAAAACAACTTAGGTTGGGTCACAGTGGACTGCCATAAAAGCTTGAGTGCATTTTTACTTTTATTTTTGAGGTCTGTTGAACTCTACCAGAGGCCTGGAAAAAATGTTCTTCCCAAAGATACACCTTTCCCAACCTTTGTTTGGTGTTTGATGATAGTGACAAAGACGGTCGTCTAAAAAGTTGGTCAATAGTCTCGCTTATTTGTTCAATTGAGTTTAAATCCGGTGACTGCAAATGTCATGGCATATGATTAGCATGATTTCATAATCACAAACCAATTCGGTTATAGACAGATGTAGCACATGTATGGAGGCGTTATCAAGCGGAGACCAGTGGGACAAACATTACCCGAAAAATGCTGACATCAAATCACAGCACATCCCCTGACTTTAGTATGTCAAGATGGTTGTATTTCTAACTCATCACCCATCTGTAGCTTTGGTACCTTCACTCAGGGATTTCAATAATAGTAGATTATTTTTCAATACATTAACTCTCAACACCATGACATTTTACAGAACACTGAAAAGTGATGTCACTTGTTTCATTTCTTACATTTAGTTTACAAAACACTACAATATGCAAGAAACAAACACTTCTTAGCGTTTGCTTTCAAGATAGCTCAAATGAAAGATTATGAAAATGTTGGTTTAGTCATTGTAGTAAAAAAAAAAACATAGCATCTTGTATTACTGTCCAAAAAGAAAGATAGAAGTAGATACCATGTGTCAACCAAGCCACTTTAATATGAACAAGCTTAAGACAAAACAGATACGGGATAGTCATCTGTTCTTGTCCAACAATTTATGTAAACAACATACAGACTTGTCTGGTGCAGTTAAGTGTGCCTGTGATTCCCTAAATCATCACATTCCAAGTGTAACTTGTATTGCTCTTTGCTGATGTAGGAGCCTCGATGCTAACTTTACTGCAGAAGCAGCCTCCCTGAAATGTTCTGGCCTGCTGCCAGAAATAGTAACACCAGCTTTCTCCACCTGTCAACAACACGAGGCTTCAAAGTATGTGTGAAATGTATTTCTTGCATTACAACTCAGAAGAACTATATTTTGTTTGATTCCTATCGTTCAAATCAATTAAATGCCTGTACACCCTATATAATATGTCTGCTGATGTATCATAATCAGGATGCTTTGACAGCAGCAATATCTTCACCAATATACAATATAACTGGATTAATGTTCCTCATAATCCTCGTCCCACCCCCAAATAATCCTCAACGGTTAAGGAAAAAACTGACACATTAACTGGTCATAAAAATGGGGTAACAAGCGGTAATAGCTCATCTCTGTCATTACATTTTAGGTTGATTTCCATGATGTTCATTGTGAAAAAGGTTATATTTGGCAGGGGGTTCAGAAGAGGCTGATGTCACAAAAAAGAATAGAACAAAAATGTGAAGTTTCAATGGCCTCACATCACTTGCCCACCAATAGTCTGATCTCAGGGCTCTTTCTCCCATCACAGACGCACCAGATGTGCAGTCTGCTTACCAAAAAACAAACGACCTGGCCGACTTACCTGAATTTTTTCCAGGTCAAGCTGAGGGAGAGGTGGGGGCTTAATGTGGACGGTAAACACGGCTGTTTATCTCCGATGTTGCTCAGACGAAGACGAGCCAGTTAAGAGGGGGGCTAACCTCAGAGCTAGCCTAGCTACCAGATTCACTAACAAAAACACGTATAAGAACAATAACAGCCTTTCTTCTGGCCAGCTGCTACACAACAGAAGCATCCAGCCTGTAAAACTACATTTGGTTCCAGTTACATTTTACTAAATTAAAGAGAATAGGAACCCAGAGACAAGAGATGATGTATTGCTACTCTCGAAATATGTGGCTGCTTTTGTTGTACTTCTTCTCTTGTTGTTGGTGGTAGTCGGTATACGGCAGCAGTGCTCGATGGCGCCCTCTGTTTTTACACTGCGGAACTATGTATAAGTATCGAGTCGACGTGGACAGTTACTCAACAGGACAGACTTTGTTTTGCCTAACATGCAGCTGAAAACACTTGTGTTCTTATCATGTAAATATTTGACTAAAAAAATAAGTAAAAAGAGACGGACAGTATTCAAATATTTATTCACCACATGCTACTTTTCTCTGTGTGAAGCCGATTGCAGTTTTGTAGGTTTATAAAATTTATTACACAATGGCAAAGACAGTTGCAAACATAAGGCCAGCATAGTTTAACAATAAATTTATGTAAATCACAAAACATCTTTCTAATGTTCTTTGTTTAAATATTGCTTATTTATGCTTATCTCAAATTTTCCATAAAACGTTTAAACAGATACAAAATCATCCAAATAAGATGTATGCACATGGACATTTGATGGAACAGCTCTACATGGTTCAAATGTACAGAATGGAAGTCCAAATATATCTCAAATGTTAAGAACTACGTGTGAATGAAACAAGGCAAACATATATATTTTAAATAAATGTTTAATTTTCATATCCCTTAAGTTCTAGTCAAATCAGGAAAATTCATAAAGTCACATATGTTTTTCATTGAATATAAATATCACTGAGTCATAGAAAAGTGTGTCTATATTTGGCCCAGCCCTAGGGAGAAAAAAATTACCCAAGAGAGAACGGATTTGTAGATTAAATTAAAGCGATGTGTTCTCAAAGCCTAAATTGGGATTCTTTTTCATTAATTGGGTTTTCAGCTTTATAGAAGTCGACATAGAGCAGTAATCAAATCTGCCCTTTACTTGGTTCTTTACTTTTACTCATCACTCAATGAAAACATCTAAAATGTAAATACACCGCGCTGTCTGAACTGCCTTATCACTTTGTGAAGGCCTTTAGGTCAACAGACCGAGTCATTGCAAATAACTAAAGTTCATAGTGACTGCCCTCTAGTGGTATCCTGTGATATTGCAGTCATAGAAGACAGGTTTAAAGTACCGTGGGGGAAAAAGCTGTGAGCAGCAGCAATGAGTACCACTTAATATGCAAATAGGCTGAGACTTTTCGTCGTTGTGTGCCTGAGCTATGTTTCTATATACGGATCATCATTAGTTAGATTTCTTACAGCAGTTTTCATATTTTGATTTATGTAGGTCATGTTTAAAATTAATTTTAGCTGTGTGTTTTCCCCAGTGATTGTAAAAGATATTTTACACAGATATTTTACTTGATATGGTCTGCGGGAGGTTATGCATGGGATGGAAAGCACTGGAAGTATGTATACACACACATATATATACACACACACATATACATATATATACATATATATATATATATATATATATATATAGGGATCGACCGATATTAGTGTTTTGGGGCCGATACCGATACCGATTATTGGTGCTTAAGGAGACCGATAACCG
>JAOXYM010000020.1:13963279-13977316 GCA_028567055.1 Leptatherina wallacei | reverse complement strand
GTCACACCTATTTTCAGAAACTAGCTGTATATTACCTTTCATTTCCATTTCTACTTTTTCTATATAATGTTTTTTACACTATAAAGACTGATTTCCATTACATGTATTTATCTATGTACCTTTAAATACGCTAGTGCAGTAAAAATTTATTTTAATGCTATAAAGTACCGTGAAGACTCTACCAGGAAATGACGCAAGGAAGGCGTGGTCTTTACGGAATCAGCCAATAAGCAGCGAGTACCTCTTTCACAACATTCCAATCCCTCCTAAACCGTCGTCCTCCACCTCCCTCCTTTCTGCCTGGTAAACCCTTGTGTGTATGGGACTGTGACACGTAAACTTTGACTGTTTCATTCCTCACGTAGGACTCCTCCACCTGGGGCAGGGAGAGCAGAGAAAAGACCCCTCTGTCCCAAACCAAATCCAGCATCTAGAAACATGGAGGCAAGAGACGCTGTTGCAGGTGAGGTTATTGTTAGCAGTGACAGAGATACGCACCGTGTTGTTGTTTCTCCACTTTAATTACCAGTAAGCCAGCATTTAACAAGCAGTTATCCAAACCACGACCTTGCTCCGTGTACAAACAAGCACTGGAGCTTTTGTAAACCTTGCAACGTTTCCAAACAAAGCAAAGTGCCTTCACGTTGTGTTAACACCTAACAGCTTTATTTATTTTGGTCATAAACGCAACTTTGTGTGATCTTGTAATTCCTAGGTGCTCTTGTTAGCAGTGATGGAGAAGAACAAGCTGCAAAGAAGGATGCAACTCCAAAAACCGATCAAGCACAGACCCAGAGCAAAATGGAGAAGATTTTTGGATTCAAAAAGGAGGACCTAAGCTCCTGGCAGAGCCTAGTAGCCCTGCTGAACCGCCCCACAGACCCTGCATCTCTGGGCATCTTCCGCTGCTTGTTTGGTAAATTCTTACCCTCTGCTCAGTCGGTCTAAGTCTCTTGCAAAACAGTGCCCATTCTCACCATAGTGTTCATTTTTGTTTCATGCAGGTCTGCTAATGGCTATTGATGTCACACAGGAACGTGGTCTCAGTCATCTGGACTACAAGTACCTAGACGGGGCCCCTGTGTGTCGCTTTCCACTTTTTAACTTCTTGCAGCCGTTGCCATTGGACTGGATGTACCTGGTCTATTTGGTGATGTTTCTTGGTGGGTCCCCCCATCTTTGGTTGATTACAGAGATTAGGTTGAAGGGTCACACCTATTTGCAGAAACTAGCTGAAGAACGGGACCTTGTTTTTGAGTCTGAATAGTTGCAGTCGTTTTATAGAATAATCTCAGTGGGGGCACTTCACTGCAGTGATATGACTTTAAAGTCTATAATGATTTAAGGACTACACATTTTACCACAGTGAAAGTGTAAAAATGATTGTTTGTACATTCCCTGTAATACAACACTGCATTCTTTGGTTACACCCTCCCCTGCCACACAAGGGTCTATAGAGAACTAGCTAGGATAGAGAGAGAGAGAGAGAAAAAAAGGCTGATCTCTAACTGAAGTTGTGTTTGTTCCCAATCAAAGGTGCACTGGGCATCATGCTTGGTTGTTTCTACCGCCTGTCTTGCCTCATGTTCATCTCGACATACTGGTACATCTTCTTTCTGGACAAAACGGCATGGAACAACCACTCGTACCTCTATGGCCTCATTGGATTTCAGCTCACTCTGATGGATGGAAACAGATACTGGTGAGGTGATGCGTATTGGTCTGCCTCCTTGTGTGTGCTTGACAGCTTCTCACTCATGTCTGTGTGTATTTCTAGGTCAGTTGATGGGTTGCGAAGGCCCTCCATTAGAAATACTCACGTGCCTCTTTGGAATTACACCATTCTGAGGACACAGGTTTGTGAGACAATGTTAGTGACTCATTAACTTGTGAATTACTTATGCACATATTATGAGATGGAATGATGTTTATGTTCCTGTTACTCAAAGATTTTTATAGTGTACTTCATTGCTGGAATCAAAAAGCTGGATGCAGACTGGGTGGAGGGATACTCAATGTCATATCTGGCACACCATTGGCTTTTTGATCCTTTCAGGTAGGTGCAGCCTTTAATCACTGAACGTACCCCAACACTTCGGTCATGCGGTAACCAGGATTTTCTTTTTCAGAGTGATTCTTCCTGTGCAGTTAATAAGTCTGCTGGTGGTGCACGGAGGGGGTCTTTTTCTGGATCTCACCGCTGGTTATCTGCTATTTTTCGATGCCACGCGGCCTTATGCATTTTTTTTCGTCTCTTACTTCCACTGCATGAACTCTCAGCTCTTCAGCATTGGTTAGTGTGAATCCTTCATCCTTTTTCTTGTTGCCAAAAGTAAATTCAGGTGTCTTTTTAATATATGTGGTGTCATTTTTTAACTCCGTCTGATAATGTGAATCCTCCTCAGGGATGTTCTCCTACACAATGCTTGCCACCAGTCCTGTCTTTTGCTACCCTGATTGGCCAAGGAGATTTTTTGGCAGTTTCCCATCATTCCTCAGTGCAGTCCTGCCCCTGACTTCAGCAGAGCCTGAACCCAGCACCTCCTGCGTTTACCCAAAAATCCACGCTGCTGAACAGCAGGACACACCAACTGCTGTCAGAGCCTCTAAACCTAGACTCAAGCACAAGCTGGGAGCCATTTTTACTATTCTGTACATAACTGAACAGTTCTTCATGCCTTACTCCCACTTCATCACACAGGTAAAGCTTCCTTGAAAGTATTTTTTTTTATTTTTATGCTGCATTTTTAACTCTTAAGTCCTTTGTTTGAAATGATTGCATGTGGCAGTGATCAGAAAAGCCTTTTAAACCCTCTCTGAGTTGGTTGAGTAGCCGTTGCCCAATCGGAGTCAACATTCATTGTTTCACAGCAAACAGCGGCTGAGACTTGTGTCATCAGCGGGAGATGAGGCCTTGAAAAACCCAGACACTTATCATCTGGTCTCTGATAACCCAAACTCTTGAGTGAATGGTTTACTTTGAACATATTAAAAAGAAAGAAACAGCAAAATGTCTCATTTATAACAAATACCTTTTTAAGTATCTCAATTCAACATGGAGTAGGAAGAAGTCTGACTCGTGGAATCCTAGTCCCCTTTCATATACATAAGAAAACATTTATTTTCCACATGGTTCTTTCAAATTTTAAGTGTGAAAATGTTGGTGTGATGTTTTAGATTATCTTCATATTGTATGACTTTTTTAAATTCAGGGTTACAACAACTGGACCAATGGTTTGTACGGCTACTCATGGGACATGATGGTTCACTCCCGCACCCATCAGCATGTCAAGATCACCTTCAAAGATGGAAAAACCGGTGAAATTGGATATCTGAACCCAGGAGTGAGTTACAAGGGAAAAATAAAAATAAACCCTGTTTAAGTCAATTTGTTCTGATGAACAATATTTGATCAATTATGATCAGTCTTATTCATTTATTGTATTCAAGCTTAGCTGATTTACAAAGTAAGGCCAAGCCTGTCTGCACTCTGCAGGTGTTCACACAGAGTCGTCGCTGGAAAGACCACGGAGACATGCTGAAGCAGTATTCTACATGCCTCAGCCACTTATTGCCACGCTACAACATCTCTGATCCGGAGATCTACTTTGATATCTGGGTGTCAATCAATGAGCGCTTCCAGCAAAGGTATGATGGCATTTTATTTCACATGTTCATAAACTAGCTATGCTTTAAAGATAAAAGTGGAATAAAATGTGGGAATTTTGACTTTTCTTTAAGGATCTTTGATCCCCGTGTGGACATTGTGAAGGCTGACTGGTCACCTTTCCAACCAAACAAGTGGCTGATGCCTCTGCTGGTGGACCTCTCACCCTGGAGGACCAAGTTCCAGGAGATTGAGGGCAGTTTGGACAATCAGACAGAGATAGTCTTCATAGCTGATTTCCCAGGTTGCTCATCTCTCTTTCTCACATTTTTCTGATAACTGGGAAGAATGACTGCAGCTTACTGACTACATGCTACCTCTCAGGTTTGCACCTAGAAAACTTTGTGAGTGAAGATCTGGGCAACACCAGCATCCACGTGTTACAGGGGCAGGTGAATGTTGAGGTGGTGGAGGAGAAAAAGAACTACACTCTGCAGCCAGGTCAGCAGATACAGGTACTGTTACACACCATCATCACTGTCAGTGACACACTTATGGAAACAGTGCCACCAAAAATAAGCAATCTATTAATGAATATTAAAACAAACCTGGAAAAATTAAAGTTAATGAAATGAATGAAAAATACTTGTGTATCCAGTCAAGTCTTGTTCCGGATGGCAATGGCTGCTTGCAGGAACTTCCACCTGTGTCTTTATGTCCTGGCGCGCATCCTGGAGTTATTGATTAGTTTGTTCAGTTTCTTTAAGTTTCTGTCTCTGATGCTGCTTCTCCAATAGATGGCTGATAAACTATTGCTCTTTCCACAACAGACTTATAGAAGCTATGCAACATTTCAGTGCAGACAGTGAATGATCTCAGGTCCTCCTGAATTCCACGATCATCTCTTTTTTTGTGTGGGTTCAAAAAAGGTTTTTTATCTTCTTTTTTCACACCATCTCACAAACTGATAGGTCAATTCCCTGTACTCAGATTCATGCCCATCACTGATACACCCCACAACTGCAGTCATCAGCATATTGTTGATATTTAAAAAAAAATGAATATGCAAAAATAAACCCAAATAACAAATTATACAATAATAAACAATTCTATTTATCTATTTGTTTATGAATTTCTTTATTTTGTAAAATGTTCTTGTTTGTATTTTCATCTCATATAATGCAATTTACTCATTTTCTACCCCTTTATTTTTCCATTTCATTTCACTTTTCCACATTTCCCATTTAAAGGTTAAGAGAGCATACCGGTATGAGCAACTTCAGACGAAGGATTTGTCTGCTGCTCCAACCTCTTGGCTGTGCCTTTCTATCAAGTTGCGCAACTGTTCCTATACAAATTCATAGTACGAAACAAGAAAAAAAACCTGCCTTACAAGTTACTGACACTACACACAGTCAGAGAGTGAAGGAATTAACTTCCTGTGCAAGAGAACTTGATTTTAATTAGATTTGCATGATTGTAGCAACAAAACTGTCGGGAATGACAGGGAGTTAATGAGAGACGGGAAAAGCACAGTCACTTGAGAAATGGTTAGTGATATGGAAAGGGACAAGAGAAAAGTAAATGAATGAAATTAATAAAAAAGTACTTTAGTTTATTATAATATACATGTAATACGCAGAAATATTTGAAGATAAATGTAACGATATACTAAAATTCTAATTATCTTTTTTTTTTTTTTTTACAGTTTTACTCTTACATGTGTCACTCCTGCAGTGAGACTCTGTATATTGTGGATGTGTGCAGGTTCCTGCTGGGGCTTACCATAAGGTGTACACCGTGTCTGAAGACCCGTCTTGTTACATGTACGTCTACGTCAACACCACAGAGGCGGCGCTACAGGAGAACTTCACCAAGCTGTTTGAGCTGCAGGAGCGCGTCAGAAATGGAACAGGTGAAAACATCAGCACATCAGCAGAGAAGAGGCTTTTAAAAACAATGCAGTTGGCACCAAGTGCAATTTTCCGGTTTGTCAGGTTACCTGGCAGGATGGTGTTTGAAGCATTTTGGAGAACTGTTTTTATCTCTTCATGTAATTTTATACAAATACAATGATGTTGAGATCAGTGCTCTGTTCTCTTTGGTCTTATTGGATCTGTCTCTAGGCTTGGGCTCGCTGTGATGTTTCAGAGTTAATTTGGGACTGATCTGATGCCTTCCTAATGTTTCTGATTGATATACTGTATAAATCTGATACATCTGAAATGCCTGGAAGGGTTCCATGTCAGTGAAGAATATATAATTAATCCCATATCCTGCTTAAAAGCTCAACACAGTCCCAATCAGAAGTTGACCGGTCAACCTCACCCCACAGAAACGGAGCCTCTTCCTCCTGAGCTGCAGCCTCTTATAGCTGCAGACCACGATGAAGGAGCAGAGGTCAACGCCACCGACCCCATTGTGCAGCTGTTCTTGAAAAGGCAGCGCCGGATGAAGGAGGTGAAGAAGCGCAGGGAGGCTGGTGTGCTGGAGCGACTGGACCGCTTCGCTGTGAAGAAGTACTATACGATAAGGAGGGGGTGAGTGTTCTCCAGCATGATACTAATCGCTGGGGTTTACTGTGGTTTAAAGCAGAAGGTTTACAAGAAGTATCATTTTGATTATTATGTCTTGTAGATTCTTGATGACGGCCATCGCAGTACGAAACCTGCTGGTAGGTCTCCCTCCTCTGGACCAGCTGAGAAGAGAGGTTGCCTTTGCCAACATGAAAGAACCCCAAGAGGAAGGCAACCAAGATGAGCGGCTCAAAGATGAAGTTGGTCACGGAGAACTTTAAAATCTAACAAATACAGATGAATTAACGACAGGTGCTGAACCACACATGCCAATTAGTGTGTTCCTACTGGACTGTTACATCGCTGCCCAGGGATCATGACATTCTTAATTTGTCTCTTTTTCTTTTAAACCTTCTCAAATATTTGGCATTCCAGATTATTTCCCAATATTTAGTCAGAATTTTGTTATTTTTCTATTTAGGAATGAAAACTTACTGCAGAAGATGCATTTCAGTCACAGTTGTACATTAATATATTGTGTTTAGTTATGGATGGATGATGGGAAATGGCAATATGAGGACATAGGTACTCAGCAGAGCTACCAAGCATTATATGATCCCTATGAATATGCTAAACTATAACTGCTGCTTTTTTTTTTAGGATGATGTGAAACAGGTGAACGCATGCAAAGGAAGGGGATGCATTTAAAAGAATTTACCCATTTGTTGTAATTTTTTTCTTTTTCTACAATGTGAAGAAAAACAGCTGATGGAAAAACAACTTTTCGTCTATCTAATCAGCAAGTTTTTTTAGTCTCTTTTCTAAGGATGTCAATAAATTTGATGTTTTATTTAATTAAAAATCAACTTGAACTTTGAGTCTGACAACAAGGTTTGTGGAAATATTGACTTTTATTGGTGGAGGTTTACAAAGTATTCATGTTAAAGTGCTACGGTAAAATTTCAGTGTTCACTGTAGTTTGGCGTTATGGCACAGAAATGACAACATAGTTGGAGCACAATGTTACACAAAATTAACACATACAATTCTTCATGATGAAATTATTTGCTTTGCTAAAATAAAATCAAGATTTTATTTGTACTTGTTGAGATTCAGACTTAGTTCCGTTAATTACACGTGTAGTTATCAGTGTTGTAGTCAAGGTCCATTCAGACAACAGTTCATTGATTAATGTCCAAAAAACAATCACATGCAGCACAATGGCTCACAAAATCTACAAGTTATTTAAGTGTTCACAACTTGAGATATTTTGTAGTTTCACGGATTTTGTTGATTTAAAAAAAAGAAAAAGAAAACTAGTTTTAATCTGTATTGCACAACGTCTCGCTGGCTGTAAGTCTTCAAGCGCCACAACTCATCCCTTTTTGTTACAGGCAACCCTTTAAAATCACCACAAATTCAACTTTAATTGAAACGTGACTGGTGTTAGTGATAGACAGTTATCTTTAGTGACATAAATATAGCAATACGTCATAACAACACCTTAAAACTTTAGTTGTTTTTTTATGAAAGAGGATGTGAAACAGTCTCCGTTGGTGACACATCATTAGGATTTCTCTCAAAATTGGTGGCAACAGATTCAGGGATGCTACACCGCAACAAGATCCCTGAAGTCCTGAATGGAGCAGAATCAAGAAGCAGAGCTAAACTGATCAAGAAAAGGTCAAAGTTTGGCCTTAGTAGCTGACTATATTCGTATAGCACAGCTGAGATGACATCTACTTCTTGTAACATGCATCTTTCTTCACTCAGGATGAAGACACATTTTACATCTGTTGTAGTTTTGTTTTAAACTGGTAGTCCAAAACCTCCAGCTCATCCCTTCTGACATCTGAGCAGCTCCTCCACAAGCCGAGCACAGCTCCCCGGCACCACTATCAACACACCAGTACTGTCTCACAGGCTCCGTGATAAAGTTCCACATCACTGTCACAGTCTTTTTCTGAACATGTGACACATAGCTCACAACTCCTCCAAAAATCCACCCGCTTTGTCCCACTACACTTAGTTAGCCGGCTCCATTTGGCAGCTCAGAACAAATTTAAAAGAAACCACATCAAAGGTGCTGCGATGGGAGTGGCACCTTCCTGTTTGCAGGCCACGAACGATGCGGCTCCACGTCACATCTCTTGCAACACAAGTCAAAAATGCTCCATATCCTGACCCTGGAAAACTTCAATATTCCATCATCGTCGTCTCCTTTCTACTACAATCCACTGAAATCCAAAACACATCTCTCAGTTCCTCCATAAACAGAAAAGCCTCTTTCTATCTTTCCAGTAGTTACTGTGCAGGTTTTTAGTCTTATTTGCTGTTGAAGATCAGAGTTCTCAGTTCATTTATTGCCATGATTTCAGTTTTATTACACCTGAAAATAAATAATCTTGTGTCGTCAAAAATGTGTTTCACACATTTCTTACAGAAAGGCTCTCTATTGAAACTGAATATTAGTGAACCTATGGACAAATGGATGAGTTAGTGTTCATGTTATGTAGAGATCATCTATTCGGAGTGAATAAAATATTGGATTTGCCATATGCTTTCAGTCATACTAATGAGGCTCAATGTTTCTAAACTTGTTATATTCTTCCTGGTGCACACCTGAAATGGTGTTAGAACATGAAGCATCAATTCGTTGCGATATGTCTCTGTAGCTCTACCTCGGCTGAAAATCTGGATAGAAAACCCCGTGAATCACACCTTCAATCACGACATTAGACAAGGGATCTGGAAGAACAGAAGATAAATTAATGTTTTTACTTAGATGCACAGCTCATTTATATATGCAGTATTATCAGGGGTGATATTTGAATTATTATGCCTTTCAGTGGATACTATACAACAACAGCCTGAACACACCGTGTGAAGATGGCAGCAGGTAGGGGTCTCTCAGAAACAGCATCACCGGCTGATGAGAAAGTTTACTTAAAGAGAGTCCAAAAAGAAGAAGTCAGAAGTCAAGAGAACAACAAACAATGACTGAACCGGTTAAAGTACACAACAAGCATGTGACCGGCTGGCTCATACATATAAGGAAGCTCAGAATGACTCACCTGGATTCCATCGATTCTGTATCAAAGGATCTTAAAGAGAGAAGTAAAATTTAGGCCACATAGTCCTCCTCAACCCTGGGAAACAAACGCATCCACAAACAAAAAAAAAACGGCCACAAATTGCTCTTTTATTTCAAAGCAAACCTGTAGTTTCAACTCACCCGCAGCTCTCCGTTTTTGGCACTGAAGGAAAATGGCGGATGTTCAGGAAATCCAGGAATATCTTTGGAAGAACCTCATTTTCCATAATTATAGTCTGGACAAAACAAAAGCAAATTTCAGTGAGTGCATGAGGCAGCGGGACAATCCCAAAGTGCTCCGACTGCCCGGCTCGACCTCCTCTGGTTTCACTGTTTACTTTGGGTTAAACAAAATGTCTATGTGGTAAAAGCAGAGACTGTATGATACACACTAAACACACTAGCTCTCAACTTGATGGCCATAACAGATGTGAAAGTGTACCTGCAGGTAGAGCTCCAAGCCTTGCCTCCTCTGCTCCAGGACTTTGGGAACCCAGTTTCTAACATGTTTCGAGGGGATTTCAGGAGGCTTTATGCTCTTCTTTAGCTGGAAGAATGAAAAAAAAAAATGTTCAAAATATATACTGTGGGACCAAAAAGTATTCAGACACAACCTGTCAGCAGACTTGCACAAGATTCTGAATATCCATTCACAAATTAGGAAGAATGGGTTACATCTGCTGAAGATCATGCACAGAAAGAGAGCGGCTTGTGTGTAATAAGTCCTCGTGCATCTATTTGTAGAAACTTTGTGAAGACAAAACAAACAAGCGAAGGAATTCCAACCAGACTGCAGAAAAGTTAAAGCAAGTGGGAGGTGGGAATGCTGTTTTTCTTTGCCACGGTGTCGCTTAATGTATGTATTCATAAACTCTGAGAAGAATTCTACATACAAACAGAAATATTCAGGTATCAGCAGGTTAATGATCCAAAGCACACCGGCCTCCTGATGACTGAATAACTTTACCAAAGGAAAATTACCGTCCTGATCTCTGGACTCTCACACAGCTCTGACCGAAATACCACAGAGCAACTATGGGGATACCATGAAGTCAAAAATAGAGACCGCACTATTCAATTTAGCTTTATTTTTATGGCACCAATTCACAACAAAGTCATCTCAAGGCAATTCAGACATAATTTATTTAAGCCAATTCATTGTGAACCAATTAAATCGAATCCACTTGAGTTCAGTTTATTACAACAGTGTTCATACAAGCCAACTTATAAAAATAAATGCCTAGCTAAGGAAAATTACCCGGATAAATTTCAAAAACATACAAAAGGGAGAAACCTTTCATTTCTGGAGTGATTAGGATGGCTTTTTAAAAAAAAAAAAAAAAAAAGCACATGTGACGTAACAGTGTAAGACAGTGTGCCGTAAAACCTACAGCCATTAAAAATACACGCCCTCTGCTTAAACATTCAGCCCCCTAGGATGTTCTCCACTCTGAAAAAAAATATAAGGATTTTTAAAACCTTAAAAAAAATACAGATTCAGTATTGAATCAAAACTGTCTTTAAAGACAACCAATCAGATCAGTGAACTGCTACAGGTGGAGGCAGCGATGAGTGCTGACTGTCATGGTGTTGTTGGCAGATTTTTGTTAAGTTGCCTGTCATCACCATGTAACATGTTTGCATAAATCCTGCCTAGAGGTCAGTTCAGCTGCTTATGATAGGGAGCAAAATGACCCTAATATGGGCTCTTTAAGCCATACAGGACAACTACCAGATAAATAAAGAGACATTTTATGATAACACCTAAAATAAGGAAGTACAGTAAAATCATATTTTGGACTGAAGCAGACTCTTTCATGTGAGCTAATATCTGTGCAGACTGATATGTGGAGAAATCAAGCATTTCTTTGTACATTTAATTCTTTATTTAGATCATATCAAAGAGCTTTCTGTACCTCCCCAGTCTTTTCTGGGTAGTAATATTCACAAAATAAAGTCAGAACAGAAAGGACTGAGGGGAATGAAGGTTTTCTGACCTGCCCTTATAACCATGAACTGTGTAAATAAAGTCTATGTTGATAATTGAAATGCATCTCTTGCATTCATGTGTCTTTAAATCAGCATGTGCATTATCCATAGTAAGCAAACTTATGATCATAGTGCATCTTATTATTTCCTCCTGCACAGGTCTATTCACACATTTCAGCTTCATTTAAACAAAGTTTGGATTGATAAGTAGGACAGAAAGTGGAACCGATTATTCATTGCATTGACTTTTTTGTACTCCTCTCAGCTTTGCATGGAAAAAAACATGTAAATAAGAGTCATAGAATTAGGACTGCTTTTGTTATTTCAATGAGCTGATTCAATATTTAGCCGAGAAAAGATAAAAGTCTATCAGAAGTGTTCAGAGCCTGAGTTGCTTTCATCAAACTGCCTTTTTTCTTTAATGTGTGTGTCTGTGAAAACTAAAATAATCTCCTTAAAATAATGCAGGAAAAGTCTTGACATTTGGGGGGGGGGGGGGGGGGGGGGCGGAAATAAAAAATATCAAAATGACTTATTCAAATTAATCTAACGTGGCAAAGGTAACACAAAGAACTTATGTTAAAATATAGGGGTGCATTAAATCTCACCATTTTGTGCAAAGCGTGGAATTCGCTGTAGCGTTTCTCAACAGAATGTAGTCGGCCATTCATTAGCACATCAATTCTAAACACCTGAAAGACAGTAAAGAAAAAAAACGTCAGTGTCATATCTCCTTGGGTCAGCATGTGACTGTTGATGCTGATGTCAGCTAGATGCCAAGAGGAAACATCTGGCTGCTGTGGTGTGATCAGTCAGAGTTACTGTTAACATCCCTAAACAGACTGTTGTCTACTTCCTTTCCTCACATGGATTCTTCCGTAAAAGACTCTCAACACAAACGTCACTGTTCCTGCCCGGATTATGTCACGGAGGAACTTCACTTTAAAACGACAGCCAAGCTGCTACTGCAATCCTGAAGAAGAAACTTTAACACGTGACAAAAAATAAGACCAACTATTTTCTATATTTCCAACTATAGTGACTATTCATTTTACTGGTACAGATATAAAAATGTTTGTATGGATAAAATTTGTTCATTTACCCGTTTATAAAAACAGTTCACCTGATGGGATCACACGTAATCTCTGAACATCTACTACTAGATTAAGATGTAATGGTCGCTGCTTCTTTTAAGGAGGCAGGAGATAGAAATACTGGAAGTCAGGAGAGTCAAGGTCTTTAACACCAAACTCATCCATCCGATTACATCCAATTCATCATACGGTACGTCATGATGATTCATACTATGAGTGTTATGACATTAAAAAACAGGACAGAGGCTTCTCCAAAATTATGCTACCAGCTATTGTGAAAAATATCTATGTGGCAGCATTTTTAGTGATTTCCTGAACCACCAAACTGTCGTCTTATGTATGGACAGTGTGTGAGTGAGTACCTGGTAGAAAAGAGCTGTTCATTTTAAATAGAGGTGATGTATGAAATGTATGTTTCAGTGGTGGACAGTAAAACTAGAAAGGTGCTACATGTATTCTATTTATACAGAGGTTCCAAAAAAGGTCAGACACAAAGATTATACACTGGGGTCACCAATTAATAAAATAAAAATAAATGAAATAATAAAAATAGTTGTATGTTTTTTTTTAAAAGAAAAAGATCTGGATATTTTTTTCCAATCTATTTTCTTGCCGTTTCGTGCGACTAGATGACATTTTTGTTGTCGAAATGACTTTAATATGGCTACAATACTGATGGACTGGGCTGATGTACAAACCCAGAGGATTTTTTTTTAGACGGATACAAAGTCAGAACTCAGTCAGAAATCAGTGGCATGTTGTCAGTGAAATGAGGGGAAATTCAGGGCTGATGTGAGGAATCCAAACCACACAGACTGTTTAAAATAAGACAAAGAATAAATGAAAAGGAGCTGAAACAACATCAGAGTTGACAATAAAAAAAACTGATGACAGAAGCAGAGCCGGCGGCGGACACACAGAGGAGGTTGTTGATGCGGGGCTTACCGTGTATCCTCTCTCGATCGAGTTGTTTTCTGAGCGAAACGACGGAATTGACACTCTGACTGGATGCATTTTCACCCGAAAATATACGCTTTTCTAGCTAATACTCCGGCGCACAGACACACACAAGCACGCATACACACACAAACACACACTGCTGGTGGTTTACTCCTGTTTGTGTCAGAGACACCCTGATAAAAATCACTGAATTCAAACAAGCTGAAAGAAGACTCAGTGCTGCCCCCACGTGGAGCGGAGGACACCAGCAGTCAGGAGGGGTTATTATCTATCTATCTATCTATCTATCTATCTATCTATCTATCTATCTATCTATCTATCTATCTATCTATCTATCTATCTTAGGTTTATTATTAGCATTAGGTTTATGAAACTGACTTACATGCCTATAATTATGTTGTATTATTAGGAATATTAACTAATTATATAGATAGGCTTTATATCTTGTCTAAATGAGTGTTGCAAAAAGTATACATGAATTAATTAGATAAGTTAGATCTGGCATTTATATGTCAAAACTTTTAACAGAATGTGCTCTGTAATGAACCCAGTAAAATAAGCCTGTGATATTAAATGAATGTGTAACCGGACATGGAAAACTAAAGATGGAAGATTACATTTTTTTCTTTACTAAACCCTGACAGTCTGTATAATACAGTGAGTCTGCTGGAAAAAACATTTGCATTTGGGTGCATCCTTGTCTTTTTTTCCCTGTTTGCCAGAGCAGTTTTCAAGCATTTTATCCACCAAAAAATAAGCAGGTGAATGATTTTCAAC
>JAOXYM010000020.1:13913081-13933625 GCA_028567055.1 Leptatherina wallacei | reverse complement strand
GTGTGCAGGATTTCAATGGGGTGTTTGTCCCATTTTTCAAAATCTTGATTTGTAAGAGGACCCCACACCTCACTACCGTACAGAATAATTGGTTCAATGACAGATTTGAATATTGTGAGCCAGATTCTAATGGGTAAAGAAACCCACCTAATGTTCGAGGATTTCTTTATAGCAGAGAAAGCCTTTTTTCTCTTCTCTCTGAGAAAGATGCCCAGTCCTCTCTGTCGCTCTCTCTCTCTCTCTTGAAGACTGTGGGTGACAATAGGTTTCACTCATCTCGTACGATACCACAGAGAGTAGCATGGTATATTTTTGTTGCTACTTTTTTGTTTATAATAGTACTAAGTGGCAGTTATGCCAGTTTTCCCACTGAGCCTTATGTTTAATATTTTTTGAAGGGGAATTTTACTTACAAAGACTTCAATATCTATCATATTTTTTGTTTTTGGTTGTTTGGTTTTCATTCATTATAAATGAGACCGAGAGTCCAATTCTATTTATTGTTTTTTTTTAGTTATTTAAAAAACTTTTCCAGTTCCAGTGAAAATGTTTTTTATTTTTATTTTTTTAGAAATGAAAGTTTATTGATCTTTGAAAGGGTGTATTTGCATTATTATGACATTATCATTTCATTGGTTGAAAATAGTCTCAAAATTACTACATTATCGCAATATTATCGTTTTTCACAATGACTTCTGAGACAATTAATTGCATAGCAAAATTTGTTATCGTGAAAGGCCTAAACATGCTGTGCTTATTGTCAGCAAATGTGGATTGTGGCCTAGCATCTTCAACTTTGTCTTTCCATGCAGCTGCTACAAGAAGGCTGATTAAAAACACCTGATTCCCATTTCCTAGATATCATCCTGCTTGAACAGAATATCATGCTGTCCTGAAACAAACTGATCTGTAATATCAATTTTGTGGTTGTTGAAATCCTGCTCTGAGGCAACAGGTCATCATTTCTGAGTGAAACATGCTGATACACAGAACTATTACAGTACCAGTAAGACCAACACTCTTAGCATGATAAGAAATTGTTGACTGATGACTATAACGGACAAAATTAGCAGTTAAAAGTGACTAAGTATACCACCTATCTGGACTCATTAAATAAATCTAGGCAGAAACAACTTTTGACATGAGCCATGTCATGGGCACAAGGCGTCCCCTTCCTAAAATCTAAAACGTTTCTATATTGGCTTTGATTACATGTCCCACCCTTTTCCCAGTTTGCGCCCTTTGCACAAAATATTATCTGAGCTTCATCTGAATAGAAAGCTTCGAATAGATGAAAAATCTACTGGATCAAGAGACTGCTCACCTTTTTCTATCAAAGAAACATCTGGTTTCAGATGTCATCTTTGACCTCTTTTCCTGCTACACCTTTTGGTTCCACAAGAACTTCCAGGTACAACACCTGAAACAAGACTTTTTACATTCAGTTAGCTATGACTTTTTCATGAAATGACCAACATCACCGCCCATGAACACAATGCAAGAGTTTATTCTAACAGCCTCAATGATGAAACCACAATAAATCAGACTCAAGTTCAGGAACCTCAAGCTAAAACATGGAGGAAGGAAGAAAAGGAAAATGTTTTAGGGGCATTTGCAAGGAATGAAAGACGCTTTTACTAATTTCATTTGTTGAAGGTTTCTTGAAATCACTTAAGAAACCACAAGATGGCACCAGAGGAAACATTACCATCTCTAAATACACTATTTCTTTGACCCATGCTGCTGTACTGCTGTTCTTCTTGCACTTTTTCCAACACTACACAGAGTTGCTTTAGTAATTTTGTTTCCTTTGTGTACAGTTGCAATGAAGTTATTCAATTCAAAGTGATGAACACAATGAACTGACTGAACTAAATCTTACTGTAGAGGAAGAAAAATTGAGAAATACAGAATTGAGTAATCCATTTTTAATTTTGATGGAACAATGATTATGATAAAAAACAAAAAAAGTGATGATGAAAGCTTATACACAACAAATGTTACAATTCTCTTAAAATAATTATTATTTTTCTTTTAAGAGAATTATCATTTTATCACCAATAATGAAATAAAAGATGAGGAAACAAAGAGTTCTGTAATTTGCTGCCCTTAGATATTTTCCCCTTAAATGTGGCGGGTAGAGGAAATCCTTTTAATGAATTATATGCTCCATGCAATTATGCCTCTGCACATCTGAAGATGAGGTTTTACACTAAAGCGTTCATGATCAGATAAAATGGTCATTTTCAGAATGGTGCTGCTTATTTTTGCTGGTTTCCAAGGCTCAAATGAGACAGAACTGATTTAGTTCACTTTGCTGTGAGGATGAAGGTGAAAATGTTTCCTAAAGTATATGAAAGAAAATGACAGGGTGAAAAAAATTTCACTGGATTATTTAAAAAACTAATGACAATGTTTCCACTGCAACTGCTGCTCCTAAAGTTGTTGACTTTAAAAAGGGTGGCAACGTTCTGAACAAAGTAAATTTCATATAGAAACCCTGGTAGACTCCCCTACAGAATCCCAACACCGTTTTAGTTGCTCTTGGGTACAAGTGACTTATTTACTCAAACTGCCCCAACCAATATTTAAAATGGTATTTAAAGCCCAACATAGGAAGAACTTGACAAACCAGTCATCATACAACAAATTAGATATAAAGTTTCTGACCTGAAGTTGCAACTTTAAGGTAAAATTGAACAGATTTAATTCTAATGATTTATATTAGTCAAAATTCTAGAGTATTATCTCATTAGGTCAATAACTTAATAAATGTCTTGTTATTATTGCATAACCCTGGTTCCATACAATAGCAAATGTATACCAAATAAAGAAATGTTCAGTAACCAAGCAAAGAAAGTAACAGCTGCACTGTAAAAAAAAAAAAGGACAAAAGTTCAAGAGAGAAACTCAAAGTAGAATCTTAAATTTAACAAAGTAAGAACAGCTATTTACGTCTATTTATGCCTTTGAGCCGAAACAAGTTACAGTGTTAAAATAAAAATATTCTGAAAAGGTGTGATCCCACAGTCATCACAAGCAAGAAGAGGCCACACTGTCTCAGAATCTGAGGGTCCAGAAATTTGCATGCACAGTACATGAGACACGTAGCAAAGTTCAGACAGAAAAACAGAATCGTCCGTTTAAGAGGTGAGGCTTGGTTTCTCCAAATGAGGAAGCAAGAATCACAGCAGATCGTTCAGTCAGCTCCTGGGTGAAGAAAGCGTGTGAAATCTATACAAGCTGAATGGGGGCAGATTTGTAGAAAAAGAAAGTTTAGTCTTTAAAGCCAAAACTATATTTACAATCATGCTACTTTTCAAATATATTTTGATACTGTCATAAGTTTAATGGTTTGTAGGAAAAATGTTATAAAAGTAGGGCCTGCCATGAGCCCTGTCAGACTATTCCTCTTAGTAAAAAGCCCGGCCAGATTTATGGTAGCTGAATGAACCTTACATCCTCGGGTCTTCATCTAAAAAATAAACAGAGATTTGATGTAGAGCTGAATTTCTGACTATTTTGTAGAACTATTTCCTGATGTGAATCAGTTTCTGGACAGTTGAAAGGTTAGAGCAGGATCAACATTTGTCTAATCTAGATCTTGGAGAGGCAAATTTATATTCAAAATATCTTTCATGGTGAACTAAAGCAAGTTTTAGTTACTATGTGGGTGCCAGGTTGTATACAATAAGTAATATCAGAAACTGAGAGGGAACACAGATGGTGAGGAGTTAGATGTAAAATAGTTTTCAGTAACTACAGCCTGTCTTTAAAATATAAGTTGTCAAGTTTTGTACCTTAGTATGGAAGTGAAAAAGACATTCAACTTCCCCATTGCTGAAAAGCTGAAAATACATTGTATCAAATTGGTACACTTTTTTTTCTTCAAAACCTGGTTGGTGGGGGCTACAGCTAACCAGTGGGCAATGTCAGATATAAGCTGCACTTGTAGCTCCCTCACAGATGTGAGAAGGGAAGAGAAGAGCTTCGACGAAAAACCAGAACGTGATCAAAGATGGCCATGCTTGTGTTAACTTTGCTCCTCACAATTGGTCTCCAAGGTTGTGGTAAGACTGAAAATTATATTGATATTTCTAAAAAATTGACTGATTCTGAAGTCAATAAGATTTCAAACATGTCAAACTGTCCTCTGCAGCTCTGACCACGACTTATGATTTCAATCAAAGTCTACCAGGTCTTATGAAAGTAAGTGTTTTTATTTCAGTCTGCAAAATTATTTGTCTTTTCACCTCTTTCACTGACCTTCTGAAACGAGGTTCACTAAAAAAAATTACTTTTTGTTATTATGAGGAAACAATTGTGAATTCCCGGGATTATCTAAATTCGAAATTGTTCTCAGATTATATCTTAATCACACTTTTAGATGTGTAATGATAATACTAAAGGACAGGATGACACAGAAAGATTCACAATGATGCAATGTTAAATTTTTCTGCCGTACTTATTTAATCAAATTGAACTAAAGCAGATAGAAATTGCATTTAATCAAATGAACACTTAGTGTATACACTTTCTATTCCCAATGTTGTTTTATTGTTTTTTTTTAAAGTCTTTAATTCATGATGTGATGTTTATTCCTACATTCAGACAGGAGATGTCTGCCAGGACTGCACCCAAATATTTGAACTCCTTGTTGACATGCTTTCCAATGCAGACCTCCAGGTGAGAACAGTGGTAGATTGCCCAGTAAACACATACCTGAGTGTTCATATTTGCTCACTGATAATATTATCAGTCCTGTTTAAATCTATATTCACAAGTTAGGATTAAAAACACAATGTGCTCATTCGAGCAGCTGCTAAGATCTGTGGTTGAGTAGTTTTCATGAAATAAATAGAATAAATTATTTGAATTCCAGGAATTATTTGACACCTGTCGTGTTATCAGGTGAAGCACATGCTTCACATTCACACATGCAAATAATCTGTGATCAGTGATGCTCAAAGTGAAACTCAAACACAGCAAAGAATGTTCCTGTTTTCTTATCATGAAAAGCCACATCCTATTTACTACATCTATCGAAAGCTGAAATGAAATTTTCTCACCTGACCTCCAAGATCCTCTTTTTATAAACTTTTATTTAGCCCGCTTTAGTTTGGGGGAAGTAATATTTTGGTCTGAAGACAAACAACATAAACGCAACTATCATTACACAGTTGGCTGCTTCCAGCACGTGCAAGGTCCTTTACAAGAAATAATATTCTATGCTTAAATTCTATTTCTTAATTTATAATTGTGTAATAAATTAAACAAATTAAAGAAAACAAACAGATTATGGTATAAATGATCCAATAAGAAAGGTCTCTACAGGTTTTAAAAAGCCAAAACAGTCCACCTTTATCTGCATTGCACTTGTGTAGTCAATTCCTAAAATTCCAAATGTACGTAAATGCATACTTATAAAACAAGATTTAGATAAATAATAGTACAGTATAAAGTAAGCTAAATGAGGAACACGTTGAAACAATGTCTGTTTTTTTTCCAACAAGGTATCTAAAGAAACATACTTGTGCATACTCTAGCAAAATTAAATACAGCTTTAATATATTTTGTATTTAGATGTTTGGCCATGTTTAACAAAGATAAAATAGTTGCATATCATCTCAAGTCAATAATCATGGTCACTTCCCTCTAGAAAAAGATCATGGATGGCATTGAAAGTCTGTGTGCACACCTGCCCGGACCAACTGCCACACTCTGCAAAGAAGAGGTGGACAAGATGCTCCCAGTGGCCATCACCTTTGTTACTGGTATTGCAGTAAGTTAAAGAATGGATTCATTCTAGAGCTTGCCAGGGTAATACCCTTACTCTGATCTATACATACATTGTTCCCTTCTTTTCCCCAGAAACCAGCAGAGATCTGCAAAATCATTGGGCTCTGCAGCTCCTGTGATAAACACGAGAAGATGCTCAGCTACTTCGCCAACGAAGCCCTCCAGGCTGCTGTTACTAAGTACAATGTTAGTTGGGTAAAACTTAGTGATACACATTTTAAATAATATAGCTTCCCTTTATGCATTTATTTTTTCAAATCTCATTTTACTTTAATCTCCTGATGTTTTGTGTGTCAATAAGGCCAATCCCACAACATGCTCCTTCTGCATTTTCCTTTTCAAAACTTTGGAAGATCTGCTACCAAAGGAGAGGACTGAGGTGAGTTGGTCGTTACAATGAATCCTGTGGATTCGAAGTAGCACAACACCTTATAGTAGTGCTCTTAGACGCCACCAAATGAATGTGCTGACAATGTGCACACTCATCTAACTCTTCCATTTATCCTGCAGGGCGCTGTGATCAAGGTGCTGGAGGAGGTCTGTCTAATCTTACCGGCCTCCTACCGGGACCAGTGTGATACAATCATTGGGAAGTTTGGCAAGACAGTGCTGGATGCAATCTTGGGCTACGCCACCCCTCAGGCCATCTGTGGCCTCATACATCTGTGTAAAGGGGAGGAAGCTCCCATCGTGGGTCAGTCTGACTCTTTATTAATATACATCTTTAAATAACTGATACTTACCTTGTTTAATGCTTTAAAGGCTGGGAAGAAATTTTGAAAAGTCCAAAGTGCACTCTTGAAAAGTACATACTTTTCCAACAATAGTTCAAATCACAGGACAGACTTTTTAAAATAATCCTAACTAATCAAACATATTAGAACCATGGTAGGATTTGGGGTCAATTTCTTCTTACAGAAATTCTTATCCATTATTGTAGCCAACCAATGTGCCAAGCTACTATAGTTCTACCACGCAGTGGTTAAAAGACATATTCAATGTCTTTTTAAAAAAGTATCTGACCCACCCTTATAGTGATTTGATCACATTTTGAAGCTGGAGCCCGCCTGTTGTATTCATTAATAAAAACCAACATTCAATTGTCAATTTTTACATTCACAGATCCGTGCATCTTGCCAACATACAGATGCAGAGATGCCAAGACTGCCCTCAAATGTGGAGTAAGTAAACAGATAAATAACCCATTTAGTTTATGGATGCTCAGTGGTGTCAACATTTAAATTTCCTTCTTTGTGCAGACGGTTTTCTACTGTCAGAAATTTGTCTGGAAGCCTTTGAACTACAACACAGTGTAAAATACAAGAGGTATTTTAAAATGAATGACATTACTTTTGAGAGAATAAACCCCATACTATAATAGAATACCTTCTTAAACTGTTTCCATTTTTTCTTTTTCGCAGGTTGGGAATACCACGAGTCACACTTGTGGACAACCACCATCGCTCAGTATCAAGCTGCAAATACTTCTGCTTGACGGCTTCTTTTTTTAAAATCCCGACGTATATCGTTTATGCTTTATGATTTTGTTGTACATAAAAGTACCTTCTGCACTGAGAAAAGAAATCCAACAGAAGGATTATCTGAACTTCAGCTGCAAAAGAATGCTTGTTAAAAAAAAAAAAAAGCTTTACTGAATCAAAAGGTTAAATTCGTCACATTGCAGTTCCTCGGTATACTCAAGATTTGTGCATTAACCAGTTTTTACTTTGCATATCAGGTTTCCTGATTTCATCAGCTTCTACAAAGTGTGTTCTGTAATCTTTCACAAAATATCAAATTAAATGCGATACAGCTGTAACAATCGTTTTTCAAGTTATTACATGCCTATAGTAAACAACTATTCTGTCTCGTTTTTTAAGATTTAAAGCTCACTTCTGGAACAATTCACATTTATAGTTTTTGGTTTCTGAAATTGAAGTACTTAAAGGTTTCCAAGTAAAGAGTGACTACATGACTTCTAATCAGTTTAAAATGAACACAGAAGTTAAAGTGGAATTAAAATAGAAAATCATTTTAGTTTCTGTCATTGAGTTTATATTCTGCCAGAGGAAGTGACAACCTTCAGTGCATCTTTCAAATGAGACCCACTTCTGCTTTCACATGCTTAAAACTTTATGGTTGCTGCAATAAATCAGGATTAAAAATGTATTCCTTTTAGATTAACCAGCCAAAAGCACAAAGCGAGAGTGCACTTTATTAACAGTTTGAAACAGAAACTCGACAACAATTCAGACTTATCAGAATAAATTCCCAAGAAGGGAAATTTCACAGCCTCAAGGTAGAAGTGGGAAGGTAGGGTCAAAAAGGTAAGAAGTCATGTATTTCGGGGCATAAACAGACAGTGAGAAAAGGCACTTTTACACATTTAACAAACATACTGACAGACTCACTTTCAGCAACTTCACACAAACAACTTGGTGGTGGTGGGTGTGTTAAACTGAATAAATAAAAAACCCACAGCAGATCACGTAAACAGGCTGGTTTCTCTGTACAACACCAACCGATCATTTGTCTGAACTGTGGGTGAGCTTTATGATTCTAATGAACTGCTAAAAAAAGATCGAGACTGAAGTGATCAATATCACCATATAACGACACAGACTGGCTATAAAGGCACCATGTGGCTCTTCCCTGAGGTGTTGCTGCAGGACACTCAAAGAACCACAAGGTGGAGCTGGAAAAGCCAAACTAAAAAAGAAAGAAAATAAAAAAAAAAATTAAAAAAAAGGGGGAAAAAAAACTAATTCCTACAAAGCCAACTAGATACCTGACACATACACAGTTTAAAGTCACTTGCAGCACATAGTTCTGATGAACTGCTGATTTTAGGAGGGAAATGTAGCTGGATCTGGTTTAATTCTGGGAGGGAAAATGAAGAATTACTTAAAGGATAATTGGGAGGCATTCAAATATTAGCTTTAAATGTATCCAGAGACTCTGGCTTAAACCTTTTCAAATATTTAACTAATTTTCTTGCAAGTAAACTATAGAAACATTACTTAAAAAAGACATGAAGAGCAATCTTTGCAAACCCTGAGGCATTTAAATGTACTTGTGCCAGATTAATGAAATTTGATAGAAAAAAAAGAAAAGAAAAAAACATGCCGTAATCTTGACAGTCATTTGACAGACTGCACAACTAATACAAAAAACACCTGCCTTTTACTTTCAGTAACTTCAAAAACTACTCAAACGAGCGTACTACCACCACCTCTTACATTCACTATGCCGACTGTGCTTCGCTATACATCACCACTCTTCTTCATTTGTGTCCACTTAAAATTTCACATCTTAGACAAAGCGAATTGACATAAAAACTTTCCTCTCTGTTGATCAAATCATTAGGTCCCTCAATAGTCAAGCAAACAAACATCTACATCAAGTTGCTGAGTGGAAAAAAAAGGCAGCTCCTGGCCAGAAGTGACAACTCAGGTTTCTCTGTAACTACACCCAGAGCCACTCTCTGGAAAGGAGAGTGCTGCTCCTTTATCTTGGTCAGAACACTGAAGCATTTAAGATTATTTGAAACATCCAAAAGGACAGTTAAACTCAATATAAAAAAAAAAATAAAAAAAATTCATGGTGCAGCCCAACAGAACCAAAAAGGTCATTAGCAGCTTCTGACTTCTCTGTAAAACATCAGAAAGAAAAATGGCCTGAAGGGACTTCACCAATAAAGAAAAAAAAAAGAAAAAAAAAAAGGTGTTTGAATAATTTTTTAACCAACAAAAATAAAAACAACAACAAAGTAGTGTGATGTCTGTGCAATACTAAACATGACATTGCTAAAGAGGAAGCCAACCTCAGATCACTTGTACAACTACACTGCAGTCAGTTTGTACCTAAAGAGTTGAAATGATTTTATGACTATTTAACTTCAACGGTTCTGGATTTCTCTCATAAAGTATAGTTTCAAAACTGATTGTCAACAATACTTTTAAGATATGCTGACAGAAGCCACTAGAATAAAAAAAAAAAAGAAGAGGAATAACGACTCGCCGCACTGCTCAAGCCTGTATGTCACAGCAAATGAAATAACTGTTGCCTTCTTTAGGAGGATCTTTACAAGTGGACAAGTAGTAACACAGCAGAGGCTGTTGGATTTTTGGCTGCATATGAGGGGGTAAACAGAGGAAGAGAAGGGAAGGTGGAGAACACAGGGTTAAATCTGCAGGACATCTAGTATATGCTAGCAACAGAAGGGATTCAGTATTTCAGCTTCTTGGGAACCTCCCATGGGAAAACATCACGACCAAAGTGACCATAGGCTGCAGTGCGCTGGTAGATGGGCTTCTTCAGGTCAAGATCCCTTGGACATAAAGACAATGTTAAAAAATAAAACAGTATCTAAAATGGGGACAATGGGGATTTTAAATGCATGGTTAAAAAGTAACAGTTATAATTTACAGCAGCATGCAAAATCTAAGCTTTAACTGGGTTTAAAAATTTCAGTTCCTGTTAATAGGGAAGATGGGGTGCAGTCACTACCATGGCAACACCCTCAGCTTGGCCATCTTGAAGCAGTTCATTTAGATTTTTAAGATGTGTTGAGAGTCCCTTACTTGGCTTCAAAGCCATCAAATAATTTATATACATTAACGTGTTGGATTTTGTTAGCAGTTCGAATAGGTGCAGGATGGTAAAACTCAACCATGCAAGACTCTGGTCTGGGGGTTCTGTGGTGTGCAGAACATACAGTTTGCTTTATTTTTCCTCCTATCCAAACAACAGGTCTCCATCACTCCCTTCTTCCTGATGATTTATTGCAGTTGAAATACAGCTTTCTTTCTGGTTTCCTGGATAGTCTGTTCGCAAGTGAACCGATACCCCTGGCTTTCAAGAGGACCAGAGTCCGCGTCTTTGGTCCGCAGCAGAGTGCGGGTGGTGTTCACACTGCACGGATGATCTGTGGCAGCGGACCAAACAGTCGGTGTGAACATGCCCTTACTGTTACTGAAATCTTCCCATTGCCTCTTATGCCCAAAGTAATCTCCATCAGTGCTGAACAGCTGGAGGTGCTGTCTTCATGAAACTCATTCATTCATTCATTTTCTGTACCGCTTAGTCCAATTCAGGGTCGCTGGTGGGCTGGAGCCTATTCCAGAAATTATCAGGTGAGAGGCAGGGTACACCCTGGACAGGTCGCCAGTCCATCGCAGAGCCATGAAACTAGTCTTTTTTTTTTTTTTAAATACTTCTGCTCATTGTAGTATTAAATAGAGAGATTTTAACAATGACTTTAGATGCCTTAAGCTCATGGACAAGTCTTTCCTCTGACTCATACAACACTAAACATTTGCTGCTCCTTACCTTTTGTTTTTTCATTCACTCTTAAATGCAACAAAGAATAGGAAAATATACTAATTTTGCTCAAAAGGTTGAAAAGCCCAATTCATCTGTAACTTTATGCCATTTGGAGATCATCATCATCATCATCATCATCATCATCATCATCATCATCAACCCACTTATAGCTCATCAAAAACTGAAATCTTACCAAGGGGTGCACATAGTTCTGCACGCCACTATAGATACACAGCATACCTCACAATGACTCCGGGACGAAGGTCAAAGTTCTTCGTCACGATATCCAACAGTTCCCTTTCACTCTTCTGGGAGGTCCCATAGTGGAAGATGGACACAGAGAGGGGATGGGATACTCCAATGGCATAGGATACCTAAAACAATTGTCAAAAAGATATGAACACAAAAATTTAAAAATGAAAATTTAAAAAGTTAAGTCAAAAGATATTGAATTACAAAATTTTAAAAAAATATATAACTATGCCCCTTAAAGAAGGAGTCTGACTCAACGTTTATGTCGGGCAGTGATATTGTTGGAATTGAGCTATGACTCAAAGAGTTAACAAAATAAAAAAAATTGTGTCAACATTTGTGTACCCTGAACACCAGATCTAGCTCCCAGTCTCATCTTCAAAATAAAATTTTAGTGCAAGAATTTCTGTTTTGACACAGCAGAGGAAATCTAGTACGAGTCACAAATTTGCAGCTTCATGTGATCAGACCAGAACTCAAAGTAACTCAAATCATGACAGCGATGCTGGGAGCAAGGGCATGGATTTACATTGTGCAATCTCTCTGAATGTCGAAGGAAACAAAGAGCATGTGCTCGGTCACGTTTGTGCCCTAATGTGCTTTTTTCTTTCTTGGAAACTTCAGGCTTTATCAGTGAAGACTGCCACTGAAGCTCTTGGCCACAGCTGTAGGTCCACTTCTTGTCACTGCAAATGATCCTCAACATGAAGTACAGGTCAGCTAGCTGGAAGTCCATGATCCACTGGCAGAGATGTACGAGGCAGGCTTTTTGTTTTGCATGGGGATAGTCTCTACATTAAATAAAATGCACAAAATCTCAAGGTCAGAATGATTAATCTATAGATAGATAATTTTTTTCTAGCTTTTAAATTTGTGTAAGTTCTTCTTTTCCAGTGTTTCAATACAGCAATTAGAGGCTGACTAGTAAATCTGTGTGACCAAAACATGGATGGAAGTTGCCCAAAAGATATTAGCATATCTGGTACTAAATAAAATTACATTCCAGCAAAGAAAAAGTAAAAGATATGCAAGCACACCATCCTGCAACTCAACAGGTCAAGGCAACCAAACTTAGGTACTCAGGCCTTCAGTGTATCCCTCTAGAAAAACACAATAAGAGAATTAGAGAACATGATACTGCTATTGCTAAGTGTCTTAGTAAAATAACAAAACTGCCTGCAGGCTGGTGGTTAAGGTTTGCTGTTTTCCTTTTAATAATGATAATAAGCTCTTGTAGTGAATTCACAATAATTAGTATATAGTTCAAACTAACAAGTTTAGACATGCAAAACCTCAAAACCAACTAGCAGTAACTAACAAGTGACAGGCTCATGGTACAAGAGGGACAAATCTAAGGTAAATTCTTACCTGGACCAAGACACGCCTGCAGAGCCCAGCTTTAACAAGAGATTTGGCCACCCAACGGGCAGCGTAGGCTGCAGAGCGGTCCACCTTTGTGTAGTCCTTTCCAGAAAAAGCTCCACCTCCATGGGCTCCCCAACCCCCATAAGTATCAACAATGATTTTGCGCCCAGTCAAGCCAGCATCACTCTGTGAAGGAATGCATACTTTTAGGGCAGATAAATTGCATTCAGTTCATTTTGACTGAAGACCAACACTGAACCACAGAAACATTTTACGTCACAGACGTCTAACCTGTGGGCCTCCAATGACAAAGCGGCCACTGGGCTGCAGGTGATATATGGTGTCATCGTCCAGGTAACCAGAGGGAACCACAGCTTTCACCACCTGTTCCTTCAGACAGTGACGCATTTCGCCAACACCTAGACCCTCATCATGCTGAACAGAGATCACAATTGTGTGGACACGCAACGGAACCACAGCTCCCCTATCCTGCCTGTACTGAACAGTCACCTAAAAAAAGGAAGAGAGTGAAAGCCAACTTAAACACAATCTCATAAATTTGTGTAAAACAGTTTTTTCATGAATAAAACAGATACATCACTGTAAGGTAGACTTACAATAAAATTGATATGTGATAAAAGACGTATAAAAAACTTTTGATGTTTGACATTAGGAGGCAAATAATCTGATAAAATGTAGTTTATAGTTACTCAAGCATTTCTTGTGGCACATTTTCATCAGAGAGAATTATAGATAGATTAAACACCTGAATCTATCTATAATTATATAAAACCAAAATACAGGAAGAAAAAGACTGGAATAGAATAAAATACGATATCAAATAAATTAATCATGAATAAATAAATAGAAAATATATCATAAAAATAAAAAACTGAAATAAGAGTGAATAAAATCAAATATATTTATAAAAAAAAAAAAAAAAAAAAGAAAGGTCAGAAGTAGTATGAAGCAAACTTACAACATCAGGCGTCAAAGGGTTGAGTAATGGTAATGACATGTTGTACACAAAACACCTAAAGACTACAATGAACATCTTGCATTTCAAATTATTCTCATTTTTCATTTCAGGGTTGCTGAACCTCACATAAAACATCTTATATTAAAACCAGACCTTTTAACAGTAACATTGCTACATGTCAATTATCTGCAAAACATTGTGGTCCTTATAACTGTTTGAGTTTCTGTCAATGGCTCAGAATCTACATCAGACTCAAAAACATTGAATAAGATGGAATATAAGTGGCAACTTCAGTTACACTGAGCTGAATTTGCTGTGAACATCAAATAATTCAAAACACATACACACAAAAGGAACCTAAAAAAAACTTGCTGTGTACTTAAAACATTAATATTTTACATACAGTAAAAATTTTTTTTTTTTTTTTTTTTTTAAATCACTGCATTCATTTAAATGCTCAGCACAAATCCAGTTACCTTACTAGTTTTATAAAGCAAGGTAAATTTGTTTATAAAATCAAATATAGTTCAGTGATACATATGATTAAAAACACAAACAGGAGATATAGTCATCACAATTGCAATCATAAAAAGGAACAGTAAAGAAAATCCAGACTATTCGTAAGACCATTGAATAAGCAATGCATCAGTATTTTATGGTTACACTCTTGTACTGCAATAAGATTTTTAAGATATGTATTTTATGAGATTTTAGAATAATATGTAAATACAATTTTCTGGTGTTATCAAAATGGATGGTGTCTAAGTGGAAAAAAAGTTTGTCTAACCTGAGTTTTGGAATCAGGTCGGAGCCATGGCAGTGTTCCATCTCGACGCAATTCAGCCATCTTGGCATTAAGCTTGTGAGCCAAGATAATAGTCAGGGGCATACATTCATCAGTCTCATCTGTAGCATATCCAAACATCAGGCCCTAAGATGAAGCCAAGAATCACAGCATTGAAGGAAGTCAAAATAACAACACATTTTGTTAACTCAGTATTTCTGGCCTCAGGTATCTGGGTATGGACCAAACACAAACCTGGTCCCCAGCTCCCACATCCTCTTCTTTGCGGTCCAGGTGAACACCTTGAGCGATGTCAGGAGACTGCTGCTCCAGGGCTACCAGCACATTGCAGGTCTTATAGTCAAAGCCTGTAAAACAAGGCAATAAGCATCAGAAAAAAAAAGCCTTTTCACTCTTTACCATGTCACCTAAGACTCTCCAGCAGGTTTTCATCTGAACAATATTTTCCCCCTCATCTTGTATGAGCAAGGTCAGTGTATATTCAGTACATGTCTCATGGGAATGAAAGTAGCTTGGCTAAAATAGTTCAAGACATTTATTCATCGGCTCAAGTGGCTTCATTGTATGGAAACTCTTATAAACTCTTTGCAAAATTCGGGTAGAAGAGATGGCAAACAGAGGGACGCAAATCTTTTTGAATGAGTGGAATATGTTTCCTGAGGGGGTAAACTAGAAATAACTTTTAACAAAAAGATTTATCCTTCAGTGCTATAAAGTTGTATAAAATCATTTATACTTGATAAGAGAAAGATGTTATAGAAAATAATTCAATAAATCATTTGCTAGTTATCACAGCCAGGACTTTTTTCATCCCATTAAGACAACACTGTTGCTTGACATTAAGAGGACACTATTGTGTTTGTATCAGCTATGAGGTCAAGGCGGACATATATGCTGCTTTTTGTGCTTGAACTAAGCAGGGCATCTGGCATATGTACCAGATGATAAGCTGTTTAAATAGTGTGCAGACTGTCTACTCTGCACACCAGCAGAACCTCTGACATTTAGCCTGAGGGACAGCAGATGTACTCAGGCTGTCCAACTGGTTTTAAGCTACCAGCTACTGCAGAGTTTAATCGCATCAGTCATGTACATTTCCTGTTTTTTTTCCAAGTCTTTACAAATAAATCAAAAAGCAGAGCAAGCCATTTTAAAATCAAATACTATCTTTATGACATCCTTCCATTTCTCCAGTACCCACGAGCTGAACTTTTTGTGCAGTCATTGTTAAAAAAACTGCAGTGTTTGAAAGGAAAAAGCCTAAATGATCAACAACAATATTCAGGCTGTGTTCAGACAACAGACTATAAAGTGCGTTTGAACTGCGGGAACCAGCCCTCATCACTTTACCTTTGGAGGAGTCATCATAGCCGATGTCCTTGATGGCATCCCGGACAATCTTCTGATAGTCAACACTGGCTCTTGAGGTGATCTCACCCGCCAGCAGGATCATCCCCGTCTTAGCTACAGTCTCTGAGGACAAATTAACATTTATTGTATGTGATGAGAATAAGATTACATCTAATAATGTTTAAGTAAGATGATGACTCTTCTTAAAGGGTTGTTTTAAGTCTATATAAAAGACATCTGACAGATTTTGATGCTGGCAGTAGCAGAAACTTAACTGAAAGATGCACTGTTTATGTTGTACTTTGTCGTTTCCAACATCTAAATCAGAACAATCTAAAACGTGAGCCCCTGGTGGGGAAAAACTTTCAGTTCCAAATTGTAGAAAATTGAGGCAAAGCTCAGGAGTACAGATATAATGCAACCAATTTGCAGCTGATACATAAAGTCCACTGAAGACTAGCTTTGAAAAACCTGAAAGCTTTTGAAGCTTTCATCATCTACATCCTTGGTTTATTAAAGACTGAAGAAAAATGCAATTTCATGAAACCAGAAAACATTCAAAAACACACTTAAAAAAGAGCTTTGTAGGTACACTGCCTCCATTTTGTTAAAATGGAGCCTTATTTCTGAGTAACAATACTATAAAAGGACCAGATATTATTCCTCAATAGAAGAACATGAATGACAAGGCACCCTACCCCAATTTTTCCATAGCCTCAGTTGGTATCAGCCTGTTTTAAGACTGCAGCTTAATGAAGGACACTTTATGACCCGGTTCACTGTCTAAATACTTACCACATGCTACTTTGGCATCAGGGTCTTGTCTCAGGTGTGCGTCCAACACAGCATCACTGATTTGGTCACAAATCTTATCTGTGTAATAAAAGTGACATTTGTTTTAATAAGTGGGGTATATATAATTTCTGTAAAAGACTGATTAGAGTGATATCTGTATTTACACTACTCATAAAGACATAAATTTCAAGCATCACATTATTGGCTTCATTGTAATAACAGGCACTGTGCTTTTGAACTCTAGTTCTCTATGTTTACAATAATCTCATTAAAAGTTTAAGGAAGCAAAGGAACTGAAGAGAAAAAAGAAAGAAAAACTGTTAAGACAATACTATAAAGAAGGGGCAAATTCTTTGGCGTTTTCTGGCATGTATTGCTACTTTGTAAACCAAACTTGCAACCAGGACAGACCTTTTTGGTTATTTCTTTGGGCTGGTTCACTTCTTCTCCATAACCAGAGATTTGAAGGCCTTTGCCCCTGACCACAAATAGGAAAGCCACTGATCTATTCACACACACTTTAAATTTCATAGTTTTATTTACTTATAGTATACAGCATTCATGTAGGTTTGGGTGTGTCACAATTAGGTTGTGAACTCTTAACAGTGCATAGTATAATAAAATATCCAGAAGCCACCACTGCCCTGCAACTAAGGGTCTGGATGTGGCTATTTTACACCCATAGATAGGCAGTAGCCCCTGTAGTACCTATATTTAGGAGCAGTGGTAAGCCTATTATCTGTTGCTGTAGAGCTGTCCGTTTGTGAAAGACTTGAACCACAGCACATTGGATATCAAATTGTTTAATGTCACGAAAAAAGAAATTTATGAAACATGAATGCAGTAACTTCAAAAGGTTTACCATTTCTATTTAACTGTCTTAGACTGGAGTTAGACATAATTTGAGAAACATTGGTCATCTGGTCACGCCAACATTTCGTCAAAATACCACAAACTACAGCCAGAAGGCAGATGCATCGATTAAGCCAGCTTAAAACAAGAGTTAACATTTGTGAACGCAGCATGATAAAACTAGATATCCCGTCAGACTAAAAAGTGAAATAGAGACTTCATGCATGTTTATAGGTACCTACAACATCATACAGCATGCTGTAGGATTGTAAATGATTGACAGGCACCAACAGTCCTCACAGGTGTTAGCTTAAGCAGCTAGCTGCAGCGCTGTTAGCATCCGACAGCGCGAAACTCATACCTATCAACCCCCCAAATTGTAGCCCCACAGTGTGTGCGTGGTACAGCCTGTTTAAGTATATACGATGTTGATACCTTTACTATTGGCAGACAGACAAACGTAACGCAAACCAGACTACTCTGAACACCTTCATTTGAGCCTTCTAATAGATCAGAGCACTGGTCAATTTGTCACGTATCTAATGCTCTTAATCCCCAACAATGTTTCGTTTTACGTGACTATTTTGGCATTTTTATTTGTCCACAAACAACAAATTAAAAAACAACAACTTTCCAACTCAATTATTTCTACTTCTGAAAACCTCATAGTTAAGGAGAAGTAATGCGGGGCAGCTGTCAGACACGCTAATAGAAGCAAGCCACATGACCTTATTTGAGAAGCTAATAGGATGCTATGCTAATTATCGGTGTTGGTGCCCAACAGACAGGCAGTAATAAGATAAAACTCACCTGGGTGCCCTTCTCCGACTGACTCAGAAGTAAAGAGGAAGCAGTCTTCATCATGAGGCAAGTCGTTATGGAAACCGTTCAGATGGCCGTTCATTTTAGCCACCACACGCAGTTAGCTAACGAGCTAGCAGATGCCCTTTTATAAAGCTTAAAAAAAATTAGGGACAATTTAAAAAAGAAACACGCTTTGACAGGGTTTTCCTGCGTTCGTGCACATACAGTGACCACACCTCGAGTTTAAACCCACCAGATGAACCTCAAAGGACCAGTCTGAACTTCTTTTCCAGTCCAGACCCCCTTTAAGTCATTTCCCTGCAACCAATTGTAGAGCGCTGACCACGTGGTGTTCGTGGGCGTGCTTTTCCCAAAGCAAAACAAAAATGCCCCTGAGACATAATGGCACAAATTGGGACCTATATATATACAGTCATTGATTGGGACTCAAACCCATAAAATGACGTTTACAAATTAAAGTGAAGAAATATGCAGGGTTTTTCTGCAGTGAAACATTATCGTATTCCATTAAATGTAATTTTCCGAGGTGCCAAAAGTATAAAGGAATTTTTAGAAGCCTGATGATTGCAAAGAAGATTAACTTAATTCTTTTTTTTTTGTTGCAAGAATGAACATTTAGAAATAAAGAAAATGAAGAAAAAGCCTGTATGCTCTATATTTAAACTTCATTCTAATGCCTTAAGATAGAGACATTACTTGCTCACATTTATTAATCTATAAAACACTTTTCATACAATAAGAAACAGCTTTACATAAAAACTAACAATTTTAAAAACACCCACCTGATCATGATCTCACTCACCCATCCACCCCCCACCTACTTAAGACAACTCAGAAATTGTGGCAAAGAAGGCACAGTCCCTAAAGATAAAAAGGTTCCAACTACTTCCCATCATTTTTTAATATCCTGAAGCGGTCATGTCATGTCAAAATTAAATTTGGGATTTATTTGCAGATTTTTTGGAGACCTTAAAACATGCAAGGAAGAAAATGCATATACATATTGTAATCTTTCATATGATGACCCCACTGGCTTATGCTTGAACTTTTAAAGGGCTCTAAGACCCACAATGCTGGCTTCAGATAAAATCTATTACTTGGAGATGATTTCTCTCAGCTTGTTTTGCCTCATCAACTTGGTATCTGTCTTTGGTTAAGATCTGTTTGTAATCCAAAGAGTAATTATCTTAATTACAAAAAGCAAGACAAACCATAAGCTGTATCCATTCACTGATAAGATCCTCCTAATCTAAAATGTGCATGCTCCAAGAGATTGACATGTGTTTTGGTGTCTTGTTTATGAGAGAAACTGTTAACATATAATTTATGTTTTTTCCTTCCTGAAATTTTTCTTCTTTCCTGTAATAACATGTACGCTACACAGACAGAATACAAGTCAAAATTTTTAACCATGCATATGCAAACTTAAACAAATGGTGAATGAACATGTCAGCTCTACTGTATCATTTTTTTTCCATTTAAAAAAATCCAACTGTGATTACTGACTCATTATGTGCACTTTGGTATACTTGGCTACTTTTTAATTAATTGAATTGCCTCAAAGGATATTAGTTGTCAGGAGAATGATGAATTACATCATTTTTATCTTTGGCCACTTTATGTTAAGAGGCTGAAGTCCAAGTCAAGTTATTGGTGTTTAAGTGGTTGCAGGTCTTGTTTTCATCTATTCAAAGTCTGAAGTGTGATGTTACTTTGGTCAATATATCGTGAACATACATAAATTATGACTTCTTGTAATGTGAATTATCCAATAAACAACATTAGTTGGTTCAGTTATATGTTTTCATTTTATTTGCACTCTCACAGAAACAACACTGTGTCCTTGAGGCAAAACAGCAATGTTAGCATCCACTCTGAGCTCTGTAGAACAGGGGCTGTATTCACAAAGCTGCTAAGAAGAATAAGAACATTGGTTTCGGATTACTATTCAAGTTCACAGGGTCATGTGTAATTTTTAAGACTGAGTCGATCTAATGTTTATACTCTTGGATACTTAAAATCAATCTTTTGAATACAGACCAAGTCTTATAGAGTTAAAATCATCAGGTCCAAAATGTATATTTCACACATTTGATCTTTTAACACATAGGCTTAAACAAACCTACACACACACACACACACACACACACACACACACACACACACACACACACACACACACACACACACACACACA
>JAOXYM010000020.1:13875101-13903349 GCA_028567055.1 Leptatherina wallacei | reverse complement strand
TTCAAAACAAATCAAAGTGCTTTACGTAAAACATTAAAAGCATTAGCCTACAGATTAGTGTAAAGAAAGCATTAAAAGGTAGTAAAAGACAGCAACAAATAGCAAACATCACAATGAAATCATTAAAAAATGAATTATAGATTAATTAAAAAAAGAAAAGAAAAAAAAGCCTGTAATTACTTTTTGATTTGATAAAAAAACAATCTAATCCCTTATACACAAAGGTCAGTTTAAAGATATTTTAGGGAACTGGAGGAATATAAACAAAACCTTGATTTGCCACCTAAAAACAATTAATAACCTGACTCATTTTTTTTCTTTAAAAAATTTTGTTTAATTATCAAATATAGACTTGCTTATTCTACAGATAGTGTTTCTTAGTTTAGAAAAGTTTGTGTAATGAAATAAAATACCAAGAGAATAAAAAGGAAATATTTTATAAATCCCAGATAGCAATAGATTAAATTATAAATCGTATAATGTGCAGTACCTAATGAGTTGTTGGATCATTTATTCTTTTACCGAAGTGAAACAGACATTTAAAAGGGGGGGAAAAAATCCCAATAATAATTGTTTGGTTTTCAGGTAGCAACTCAGACCTCTGAGTGTGACCCTAAATAAACAAAGGTTTAAATCATCCATCATCATCATCTCACCTGGCATTAGCACATCACACTTGTTATCTTGTTGACACACCCAGTAAACCCAATCAGGCCTGCAAAGCCCTTTTCACTCCAAAACAACTGCCACCTGAACTAAGGGAAGCTCTGAGATGAGAAATTGACTCTTTGATTTGAACTTCCTTTATTTTTCCTTTAGATATTTCATGATGAATAAATATATGTTCTTCTGTGTGGCACGTCTTGCCATTGTATCCTTTCCTTGATGACGATGCAAAACCCAGCTCAGTGGAGCATTAATGATGCAGATTGTTACTCTATTTATTCAATTTATAAATACAGACATTTATTTTGATCCTTATGTATTCACTTTGTTTCTATGCATTTTGTTGTTTCAGGCAACATCATCCACCAAACAGTCCATTCCCCCCAGCATGTAAATAAACTGGTAGAACTTAGTCCAGGATGTGATTAAATGTGCACACCACAAAGTATGTTCTATTAGCCGGCCCTATTCAACTAGGTATATATATATATTAGGGGTGCAATGATACACAAAATTTACGGTTCGATATATTTTAGTGTCACGGTTCAATAATTTTTCGATACAAAAATTAATTTTAATGCCTTTTTTTTACTTGTATGTTTTAATTTATTAAAAAGATTTGTTTAACAACTTAGGTACCGTTTTTAAATCCAATTTTGTAAGCTGTCAAAATGACGGATGGTCTTCAGATTTTTCCATCATCAATTTAATAAAAACAATCAATGACAGAAAATATTCGATTATGGACAAATATTGGACATTCTTGTAACTTCAGCTTGTAAAATGTTGCAATGGAAATATTTAATGGTTCTTAATAGCACTGCACCTTCACTGTAAGTTCCTGGTTTGAGCCTTGATTGGGGAGGAGGGGGTTCTCTCTGGGGACTCCACAGTCCAAAAGGTTAACTGTAAGCTCTTAATTCACCTTAGTGAATGTGAATGATTGATTGTCTCCCTATGATGGACCTGCAGTGTAATGGTGACCTGTCCAGGATGTACCCTGGCTCTTGTAGTTCCCTACCTATTGGAATAAGCAGAAAATGGATGGTTGGAATACAGACTTCCCAATGAGTTGTTGCAAAACCTTGAAAAAGCAAGTTAACAGTAAAACTTTTTTGAGTAAACTCAACAAAAACACTTGCATTGTGTGGTCCTACATTAAGTGGGTAAATCAAAGTTGTTGGATAAACTTAAAACTAAATATTTTTCTGAGGCATTTTCAACTTAACAACACGACTTGTTTCAGCTCAAAGACATGAGTAGGCCTGAACAGCTATCCTAAGTTTGTTTTACTTTGATTGACCTGTTTAATTTCAATTCCCAACCTAGTTGGGTTCACTCAAAAAAGCTTTGCAGCTGGTTGCCTTATTTTCAAATTCACTCAACTTTTTTTTTTACAGTGTACATGATGTAAAATAAATAAGTAAATATGTGGAAAGAATGATAAAATGCTTCTCAGAATTGTATTTGAGTTCTTTAATAAAACCGTAGGTGCTTTAATCTACATACACTTACAAGTTAGTTAATGCTCCATGATGTATCGGAAAGATATTTTGTCAACAGCTCTGTCTAAATGGACTGTGGAAAAAAAAACATAAAAAATTGAATTGTACCTTGATGCTAGCGAGTAGCCCTAAGACGAACTCTTCAACTGTCCTACAACAGAAAAATATTCATATCAACCTCATGTGAAGGCTTCAGTAAATTATAAAGGGATGGTGAGAAATGGATTAGTTGTAGTTAAAATATAAAAGCATTTGTAATGAAATTGATGATTTATTAAATGGACCTTTAATACTCACACTCCCAGGTCCTGAACAGCATCATAAAGGACATGCTTAAACTCACTGTGGGATTAATACAGATGTGTAATCTCAGGGGAATATACTTATCCTAAGCTCCAGCTGTCCACTGAAAATACAGACACCCATAAGTCCCTGTAACACACACACACACTAATACAAATACTAGCCATTAATCACTGTGCATTTTCATTCAGATGCAAACAATCAAAGAATAGATATAAATTTTCAGTGGAGAAAACTCAGTTTTTGTCAATATATGCAGCAATTTTTAATATCATAAGGCTGAAATCATAGCGACTTCTGAAGGCACGTATCTGACTGATGTCCGAGTCTATGTCCGCTTTTTGGTTTTGACAAGACCTTTCTCCACCAGGCTGCGGTAGAACTCCTGGATGTATGTGTACACGCACTTCCAGTCAGGCTCTTGCATCCGAACTAAGTCATCTGGGTCCAGCAGAGGGGGGCAGCCTGCCAGCTTCCTGCAGACAGGATGTTCATCAAAATTGACTTGAGACAAACAGTGACACAGAAAATATGCAGTCAGAAGAACAAAGTCATATTGTACTTGTCATCCACATAAGGAAGGAGAGCTCACTCTGCAGTGCTGAAAGCCAGCTGGAAGTTGTCCCTGGGCTTGTTGGGGTTGAGGATGGAGTATTCAAATGCATCTGGGAAGAATCGGTGCACCAAGGCACAGAAAGCTATGCCATCTTTCCAACTGGAGGAGAAGTTCTGGATATTTACTCCCTATTTCACATCGAAGAGGAATCAGTTTAGAAAAGTGGTGGCAAATGAGGCATAATGTATAGTTCAAATGGGCAATAATGCAAAGATACAGTGAGTTTACCTCATATGGCTCTGTTTTGGCCTTGCACCAGTCCAGAAGCATCTGTTTGACATTTTTAGCATTGGGTGCTGCAACAGTGGGACATTTCTGGACTGAGGCTGCAGCAGGACTGGCATTGCTGAGAAGAAAAACAGAAACTTACAGATTGGATAGAAGTATGGGTCCTTTAGTACAGACCTTTTTTGTAGCTTGTTTCAGCTTTTCGAAAAAACAAACTGCTGCAAGCAAATTCAACACCGTAAGAGCATGCTCATAACACAAACATGTTTTCACATGATTATTCACACGCCTTAGTGGTTTTCACCCGGTGTTTGTGTGGCGGACGAACGCAAACATACAAACAAAATGTGACTCACCTGCCTGCTGCCTTGCTGAGTGAACTGGAGGACGATGAAGACTGGCTGGCTGCTCCGAAGAACATAAGAAGAGTTATGTTTAATATTTTGAAATAAGCAGACATTATCAAACAACCTACCAGGCTTACTGCTAGCTGATTGCTGCGAGTTCATGGATGTTCTTCCAATGCTAACAACTCCACCTGTTGCTCCTCCTTTGCTTAGTCCCTGCTGCCTCAGGTTTTGCTGCCTTGATCCTCGCTCCTGCTCCCGTTTATCTGACGATGAACAAGGAGAATTTAGAGACAAAGCTAACTGAGTGATGCATTGCTACTATATTACAGAGCAATTATTACTTCAATCTTGTGTCTGTCTGTCAGCAACATAACTCAAAAGGTTATATTTTGATGAAATCTCAGAAATGGAATAAGAAACAAGTGATGAGATATTTTGGGGGCAATCTGGATCCCCACCTAGATCCAGGCATTTTTTTAAAGGATTCTTTCTCATGGGAAGATAGGGATAATTTTGCCATTAGAGTTTCTAACTAAAAAATAATGCCCAAAATCAATGGCAAAAAATAAATAAATAAATAAATACAATGGCTTGGCCGAGGTCTGCCAGGCTTTTGTAGAGTGTTTCTAGATTTTACCTCTCTTTTTCTTGAGCAGATCCCTTAATGCAGCACGAATCATCCGTCTCTCTTCAAAATCTGTTACACTGTCCAGCTAAAGTAATCAATACAGGTAAAGAAATTGATAGATTCTTAAGAGAAATGTACACATTTCACTTTAGTCATGTTTACACTGAAATAATTCTCCCTATGGAAAAAAAAGAGAAGAAGACAGAAGTGTGCTGGCATCCCTTTTCATAACTTAATTCAGAGAAAAATGGTGAGTCATGAGAGAAGATTCCTATGGACGCTAATCCAGATAAGAAACTAAATAGTGGTAAAACACAAGTTCAATCATTGTTTCCATGACATGAGATGGTGAGGAGAGTTGATTTCACATTAAACTCATGTTTAACTGGCTCACCATCTTATTTAGTACTTCTTCATCCTCAATGGAAGCCAGTTCTTCACTGGTCAGCGATGCTGGTCCACCAACAGTTTTTGACTCCATGTCAGATGAGTGAATCTAACAGTTGTCCTGACACATGTTCACAGAAGCACTTAAATGTTTTTCAAGACCAGAACTACAAGACATAAGACAATTCTAGCATTTGAAAGTCACAACTTTACCTAAAGTTTGTAACTCAGAAAGATTTTATTGTTTAAATGTCTCAAACAGAGCATTCAGCTAACATTTGTTCTACTTGTAGTTTGTTGAGGGAATGAAATATAAACAGTTGTGACTCCTTACGGATACGAACTGAGCCGCCATGCACAGAAATGTTTTTCCTACTGAAGTGTATATCAGCAACTGGCTGACTGCAGCACAGTGGGGCATAAACGCGTACAAATATAGTAATGTAATGTAAGGAGACCGCTACTAAAAGAATCTGATAACAAAGTGAAACTATGTGCTGAGACCCTGAGAAAATTTCTTCTCCATGATGTTGCAAGATGGAAAGAACAAAGTGACAATATGTGAAAAAATTTGACTGGTGTCTTCAGAGGTGTGGTGTGACTCACCTGTTATCAGGATGCAAACCCTTGTATCTTTTGTCTGTTTCTTGGATTCAGTGCTCCTGTCTTCAGTACTTGTTCCTCCTTTTAACTTTGGGAGAAAACTGTGAGAGCTCAGCCCTGACATCACACCTCACACCACAGCGCTTCATAAGGATGCATGTTTGGAGAGAGAGTGGAGATTGCTTAGACCAACCACCCAAAATAGGAGGAAGGAGGAGGAAGGACAAACACGTCTCCAGTCTTGGTCTATCCATCTCTGTCACCTTCAGCAGAGTCTCTGATCCTCTTGTTGCTGCCCGATCCTGCATGATGTCATTACAAAAAAAAAATCATGGAGTATTCCCTTGGATACCTCTCTTTGTTGTTAGCACAAATTTGACTTTGTTTCATTTTACCCACAGACTGCAGCAGGCAAATGACTTGGGTGGGAAATGAAGGGTTAATGGAGGCAAAAAGTGAGGAGCACTGCCTTATTCAGGCAAAACGGCGGAGCAGTAACTCTGTTTACAGAAGCAGAGGAATCTGTAAAAGGAGGGACAGAACATATTCTATGCGACAAGTTAAAACACACACATCTGGAAAGCAACTGGATAACTAAAATTCCTCCTACCCCAGAAAGGATTATCTTGTATTTAAAAGATAACTTGCATGTAAAGATGGATCTATTGAATAAAAAAAAAAACTGATAAATAGCCCCATCCAGTGGTGGAACTCTTAAGTGCTTCTCAGTGTACGGAAACATTAGGTTCTCAAAACATTCTGACTAAACATCAGGAACTTCAAAACTATTACTAATTCTATTAATAAAAGTTTCAGTATGTTTAAATTTCCCATTAAGTTATGACAGTGAACCTACATGTGTAAAACTATGCATGTATGCGCGAGGCATATGCAAATAGATTTCAGTCATCAGTAATCATGTTCTTTACACATGTCCCCGTAATACTGTGAAACATTATATCATGAAAATTAATTTCATTCTTTCCAGAAAGATTTCTTGTACTGGAAATATAAGTCATTAAGTAAATTAGTCCAGTGATGGGAAATATAGCAGCAATATCAGTAATTAATCCATCTGTTTAGGCAATTTATCAAGCACAGCATGCCAAACATACTCCAGCGTGTTGATGTAAGTCTTTTATATCAGTATTTTATGGCATTCTAAATAAAGCTGATGTTGTATGAAGCACAAGATCTAGAAATTTAACAAAAATAGTACAAGGACAACATATGAAAATGTTTGCTTCAAAACCTGTGAATGTCATTCAGTATCCATGGTGATGTAACTCACGTGGATGCCACTCATTTCATATTATTATTGATGCTGGCTTTTAAACCAAACACTAACGACAAGATGTATGGTCCCTCCTCTCTTTTCTTCAGAGGATGCGACATACAGGAGCAGTTTCAACTTCTCTTCAGTCACCACAATTAGTTTTAAATGTGCACATAGAAGGCAACAGTCTCTGGATTTTGTTCATACATGTCCTCTTATTTTTCTTTTGGCCTGATATGCTTCCAGTTATAAATCGACAATGGTTTTATGAATTCTTCAAAGCCTTTACAGTGATTTCTGTATCTGAATTATTTCTGTTTTTAAAGAATCAAATTCTCCAGATTCTTGAAGATCACAGCCATTCTCTTGTTTCTGAAAATCCTCGACCAATATTTTCCATTATAGATGGTAAAACCTCTTATTTGCTTTATAAAGTTTTAAACCCATTTTTAATGCAACCCCCCTATTTCATATATTTAAAAAAATTCTTAAACAGTATGTTACTTTTCCATTCTTTTGTGGCTCCTGTTCCATCAAACTAAAATTGAACATATTATCCATAAACAATTTTTCACTTTCTTCAACTGACATGTCATCTTTGCACAATTCTCAAATAAAAAGTGTAGAGTATTTGCAAACCATTACATCCTATTTTTATTTACATGTTACCCCCCCCCAGCATTTTGCTTTTTTCCCCATTACGTTTGGAGTGTTGTCATACAAAACTTGCCATTCAAGAAGCTACTTTGGACGGCAGAAACTTATTGATTGGCATCTCTTCAGTTTTTATGAACTCAAACATCAACTTTTATGTCATGAAAATATTTCCTGGGCTGCAGCCCTTTGTGGCTTCATGTGTAAACCTGAAATTCTGTTTGAACTTACCAATCTGAAGAAATTCGTCTACACACACACACACACTCACTACCTCGACATCCACAAAGTGATTAAGTTTAAATAACCTGGGAGAAAGAAAAACTCTGAATCATTGATGAAGTGCTTGGTTTTTCTTTTTATTTGTTGCTTTAGTCCAATTTTTTTATTTCTATTTTCAAGCAATGGCAAAAATCACATTTATGTGAACCATCCATATTTTTTATGCCCCAAAACAGAAGCACATGTAATTTAAAGAGTATAAACTGATAAATTCAAATCACTCCTTTCTCTTCTACATTGTCCAAATAAGGCATGAGGCAAATGTTTCATTCTGGAACCAGTAGAGCTTTAACCAGCCAAATAGGACTACAAAATACATAAATATAATAAAATAAACTATTTACATCCAAATAGCTATGCAAACAATCAAAACCAATATGTACAAATTAACCATACCCTTTGAAGGCAGCATCTTTGTACCCTGTCAGTGCAACAGCAGCATCGCCTCACCATCTACTCAGCATGATATTCATCAGAAGCAGTCAAACCTGCCAACTGATACAAGACCGATCAATAAGATTGTTACAAAAAGGGTTCAAATCAACATGATAATAATAATGTATTAAATGTTTTTTCCCATAATGTTAATTGATTAGATTTCTCTGCTGAAATTGTTTTTATTTAAGCACGGATATGCAGCATTCCTACAGTCCTCAAAGATGTTAAAAAGCTGCTTGATCTCGGACTTATCGTTAACAATGAATGAACACATTGCACACACTAATAAATAGTTGAGGTATTCATGTTAAAAAATTGGGACTATGTATCGTACATAACTTGAAATGCGCAACTGATGCTATGATAAAACGTTAAACCCAAAAAAACCATACATACAACCATTTTCAGCTGACTGGGGAATCACAAAGAATCCTCAAAATAGTCTTTGTGATTGGCATCTCTAAAATGTAAATGTAGTCTTTCCTGTTGCAAAGAAATAACAAAAACACAGTGGGTGTCATATTTTTGTTCCTGCACAGCTTTGCTGTTGTGTCATGAGAACTTTATGAGGTGACCAAAGAACACACGTGGTCACTGACAGAACCTGTATAACAAGAACATTAAAAAAAACAACATACATCAAAAAGTAAACATTTGGCATACCTAACATGCTGGAGGACATGTAACTTACAATTTAACTGCCTTCTGCTTTGTCTTTTCTCTTATAGGAGAGCTACAAGAGAGAGACACAGTTACAAGACACTTGAGGACCAAAAATATGGAGCATTTAAAGCCACTCATTACTAAGGCCCTGATTAAAAAAAAAAAGAAATCCACATAATTAACAATGATTTGTTGAAAACCCAAATTATGTGAACAAAATACTTTCTGAATACTGAAAGAGACAACAATGGGTATGTTTGCATGCACAGCAATATTCCCCATGCGGCATCATGCAGCGTACACTATTGTTCAGTCACATGACCTATAAGCTCCAGCATAGAACAGGGTTGCTGCAGTGATGAAACAAAGTCCTGCTTTTCAGACAGGAGAGAAAGCCCGGTAAATCTTCACGTTTTGAGAGAAATGGATGTAATACAGGCTTTGGTTGGGCACACGCGTCACATCAGTGGTGTAGGACAAAGTGAGGGGGGCATATAAATTAAATTATGAGTCCAATATTTTTAATATAGCTTCATTAAGAATATTGCTGTTCATGTAAATATACTTTAGCTACCACCCATCAGAAATCTTTTTTTTTTTTTTTACTTTCCAAAATATAAAAAATGTCATTTGTTTGAAGGTGAGGGTTTAAGAAGCGACTTTAAAAAGGAAAGCTCAATCTTCTTTTTCCTAGTCTCTTCCATTGGGATAAAGTGGCTAAAGTTGAGTGACACTCCTTAGAGAACTTGTGAAACTAATTATCGAGGTACACTGCATGGAGAGGAGCGTACCATTTAAAAAAGATGGAAGTAATTGGACTAATTCTACTGGGACAGTCTTTTCAGGTTGATATGAGAACAAAAATCTAGGCCTTAAAGAGAAGTCACACCAAAGATCATAGTTGGGGACAAAGCACAGAAGCTCGGGCATCTTATGAAAAATGTGCTACAGAAGAGAAAATGAGGCGTCTCATAACACAGAAATGTTAGCTGTGTCTATCATTGTAAGTTTCAGCCCTACAGTGACAGCTTCCTACTTTACATACCAACAATAAAAGCTGCCGAAAAACCCAGTCCCTTACCATGAATATCAGGTAACGTCTTATAAATATATCTTAATACAAATTGTGCCTGCTCAGATTTGAAGGAGGGGGGGGGGGTTCTCTAAAGCCCACCCACTCTCAATATTCACAATAGTCACCCAAAACTATGATTAGAGCCCTCTGAAGTTGAGAACATTTTCACAGTGGAGTAGTATGAGTGACAGAACGAATACCCTGTGAGGTATCAAACAGTTCAGTGTGCTAATGCATGCATTTACCGCAGTAGGTTATATAGGAGTGGTTTACATATACACAGCTGACGTTACCCGTCATTACGAAACATAAAGGCAATCTTTTTCCACTCTGGACTGCAGTTCTGTGTAACCAGAAAACAGATATATTGGCACAGTGAGGACTTTTATGGTCACACTCCTGCTGGTCTTGACCACATAACTGCTTAAAAAGGACAGGGGACACAAATTAAAGTGTATTTAATTTTTTTGTTTAGCTTCTCCCCCCCCCACACACGTATACTTCAGTCCATTTTATCTTCCCGTTTTGCATCAAGTCTCTCCTGATGATTTAGGATTTCAGTTGCCTGAGCTTTGCCCGAGTCCTCTCTGCCTTCAGTGGGAAAACCCACCTCTTCCGACCCTTTAGCTTTAGACCTGCGTGCATCAAGATAGCTGACGATAAACTCAGAGTTCTGATAAATGAGCATGCCAGACAATGTGAGCACCGCCCCGACGCAGCTGAGAGTAGACAGCTCGCTGCCAAAAAGCAGCTGAGACAACAACAAGTTTCCCACCACGTTCAAGTTGCCAAGTATATGCAGAGTGACGGCCGAGGTGAGGGTGATGACACAGCAGCTGGCCAAGTTGTACATGACAGAGCCCAGGCAGCTGAGCAGGATGAAGACCCATAGGTGGCGGTCATAATGCAGAGGTGACTCCAGCAAAGCCCAGTTTTCTAATGCCAGAGCGGCCACTGCCAAGATGCAGAAGCTAGGAATGGACATCAGGTAGAGCAAAAACACCGAGTTGATCTTCTCCTCCTGGAGCAAAATACCTGAGAAAACAAGGAAATAAAAAGCTTTTGAATTGTATTCTTTCATTATAAAACAAGGGAAAATAAAGTTTAGATGTTAACAATTAAACTGAGTTTAAGAGTGAAGTAAACATGTTAAAAAGAAACCTTTTCTAAAATTACATTTCATACTTAGAGGAATTACTTTGGGAGTAAGTGACAAAACATGACCCACTTATTATTCTATAATATGAGTAACAAAGATCATGTAGGAACTGAAAACACAGAATTTAAGAGGGGAAGCAAGTGCAGGTGCAGCAATAGCTCCACAGAGACCTGCACAGAAAAAACAAAAACATAAAGGCCATTATGCATGGTGTAGATAACCAAAAGCTAGTATGTAAATGTAACCAAAGAACATTTCACATTTGTAAACAGAGGATGCCTTGAACTTATCTGTGAACTTTTAACACCTGAAACTCTTATCATATTAACATGGTGTCAAAATTGTAATAACCTGGAATGTCACCATTACCGTTTGCAAACTGCAACAGCTTCACAACAAAACTCCTCACACAGTATCAGCAGCTGGGCCTCATGTTTTTATAGTCAAAATAACAGGAACAGACTAATCAGCTGTCTTTGAAAAGGTGTCAAGCTTTAAAACTGTTTTTAGGACAGGCAAATGACATGGCATTATGCAAACCCCACTCTGGAAATCTTATATAAAAGACTAGGAATGTGTATGAAGCAAAACCCATTAAGGTCCTGACTACAAACTATGAAAACATAGCTGGAATTATTTTTGCCTTATGATAATGTTGGTATGTCATGATAGAAAATGGGATTTTGGAGTTACCGACTGACTGTAGCACAAATTACCATAAATCAGACTTTTTTTTTTTTTTTTTTAAACAGACTTTGTCAACACAAAGGCAACCCTAAGGTTAAATATATAGTCTCAAACTTTTTACAGGTGTGTAAATGAGATAAAAAAATAAAGGCCATCATCAACCTTGTTGATGAACATCCCAAATAGCACAATCACATGCAAGATTGCCTCTAGCTCACAAACTTATCAATGTGCATTAATTTACAATGACAACACTGTGAAAATTAAAGCTTTGCATTTAAAGAACATAACATATATCCTAAACTGTTACTACAAGGAGTGTGTGTGTGTGTGTGTGTGTGTGTGTGTGGGGGGGGGGGGGGGGGGGGGGGGGGGGGGGAAAATAGCCTATTGAAACTCGAGACAACATTGTAGGACATAAAGTTTTAGTCAGCAGCTTGCATGTGCTAGACTATGTTTATATAATCTGTTCCAAATGCAACAGCGGTACTTGCATGTTCTTAGCTACAAACTCATTCATCCTTATTTAATAAAGCTGAAAAAGGTACGTTTCTGAAGCCTTGTACAAGTTATTATTAAGGCAATTCAAATGGGGACTATACTAGTCACGACCTGCTTCTGCAACTGTTTGCCTTTCTGTACCTCCAGACCTAAAGAATGCAGTATTACAATCATCTGAGCAAACTGAATATCTGCTTTGTGTCACATAACACATTAAAGACAGGGTTTCTATACATTTATAGAAACAAATCTGTTTTCTTTTCCTCTTCAGCTACCATGTTATGGCAGCTAATGACGTTAAGAGTGCATAATCTACTGCATACAAACACTTGTTTGTGATGCAGTAAGGTTCCAGAAACCAGTTTAAAGCAATTTATGTAACAAGCAATTCATAAAAAGGCACAGAACATTAGATAAATGAGCACACTGGAATTTAATTAGTTATGGTTATAGCTCATCCACATGACATCAATACAAGCAGGTAATATATGTCCCCTTATTAAGGAATTCACTTCAATTGTTTTGTCTGCTGAATAACTGTTAATCAAATAGGAATTAGACTTTTTTGGGAACTTAGCACTTTTATCTAACCTTTTGAATCCTACAAAAAACAGACACAAAAGATCAGCCTGTCACCGGCACACACAACTCAGACATGTAATGTTTGTATTATGTTCCCTAAGCAACAAGAAAGTTTGCTGGTGTACTATTCCACTTTAATGTGAGGGTGTTTTTCCCGACTATGGAGTGAATCATCAAGTAGTAAAAAGTTCCAGGACCACAGACTGCTGCGGTGTTTGGAGGAAAACTCTGAAATACCCTCTGATGTGTTGGCATGTGCTAAATACAGCTGAATGATTTCACAAAAGTTATTTACTGTAGTTACAATAAAAACACAACTAAAAAACAGGAGAGAAAATAGATAAATGATGACACAATAAAAGTTGTACTCACTCTGTTGAATGGACTTGACACCCCTCAACATGGTTGCTGCAAACACAAAGAAGCAGCCGGTCTGATCAAACTGGACTTCTCCCATAATGCTGAAGGATGCACCCAGGCAGATGGGCATCATGGCTGTGTATTTGATCATGTGATGTTGCTTTCCCAGGATCAGAGTAGAGATGGCAAGAGTAAAGAGTGGCGTGGTAGTGTAGATCATTTGTGCAAATGACAGCTGGACATAGTTCAGACCCATGTTCCCAAAGGCGATACTGGCACAAAATGTCAGACTCAAAAGGAACACCTTACATTTTGCACTGGGGGTCAGGTCCTGCTCAGCAGCCCCTCGATGGCGGACTACCCGCAATTTGATAAGCCCATAGTCCACCACTATGGCTGTCAGCATGTGAAGTGCTGACAGCAACAGAGGGTACCTGAAGTTGTAAACTGCAAATATCCATTTGTTGAGGCTGGAGATGGTGGTGCCAGTCACCAGCCAAACGATGACAGCAGAGAGCAGATGGAGCATCTCTGCGAGCGGCCTCCTCCTTCCTCTCTCTTGCAGAGTCGCCTCGCATTTTGAGAAGCCATCGGCGCTGATCATGTTCGTATCATCGTCCTCTCTGTAAAGTAAACACGTGTTGAGTCCGTTCCTCTCATCTTCAAATTAAGTGTACTATCAAACCGCAAAGTTCACAGCAAAAAATCGCGAGAAATCACCTGGGACGCAGCTGTTCGTCCCTGTGCAGTAGCCAGGCTTTGTTATCTGATAAAAGATGTGTTTTTAAGCACCGCCTATGAACACGTGTTTCTATTTTGCATGACGGCCTGGTTGTGTAACGCGCCCTGTGTCGGTAAAACGCTTCGGTGGGAAGACGAGAAGAGAGTAGAGAGCTGTTCAGGGCTGGTTGGAAAACAGTACGTGCCTTCTTCACGACGAAGACTCAGTGGATTGGTCAATTTTCCTGTCACGCAGCAATGAAACGACACTGACGAAACAGCATGATGCACCAAAAACATTGGTGTTGTAAACATCATGGCAGAGTAGTTACTGGATGCGACTGTGATTAAAAATAGATCAATATTTGCTGTAAGTGCAGTTCCAATCGTACATTTTGAAATTAGTTTTATTACCCTTATACCTTAATTTCGCATTAAATAACAGCTCGGGGGAGAGTTGTGGTTCTTATTCCCCGATAATGAGTCTAACAGACTTAAGTTGGTCACAAACACGACCTCGCGCGTTATGCATGTATGAGGCTGAGTAGCGGTTTCATTCATGGTAGAGTGCGGCTTTAGAGTAACACCAGTTTCAATTGAACACCGAGATGACTCTGGAAGACAACAACGTATTGGGGTTGTTGTTTAATAAACTCACAGCGGGTTAAGTTATCTGACCTCTACTGAGGACCGAGCTGTCACTTGACAAGCTGTAATGTCATTCCTAGCTTGTGTTGTCATGCTAACTTTAGCTAGCAACCATCTTGCACTTGTTAGCTAATGGTGGGTTATTTGCTACAAAAAAAAAGCAACGGCCGTTTCTCCTCCTTACTTACTTCATGCCACAATAAGGCCCATTCACCCTACGTGAATACTAGACACACTCCCGTTTTGCTTTATCAGAGTATGAAGCTCTGTATTTTTTACCTTGTCGCCCAGAGCACTGTGCCAGCATCCCCAAATCTCCGTCAGTCGGTCACAGCGCTGTCAGCCGGGCACAGGCGGACACGCTTGTCACAGGACGGCTTTTTAAAGGGCAATGCCACTCTTTTAACGGTAACTTATCTTGGTGAGCAGTTTCTAAACATATAAAAACATCCTCTCCTCTGTGGAGAATAAGTTAAGGGTTAGTTTGAAAAATATCACAAACCATTCTGTATATAAACAGAGTTGGGCCACATTACTTTGTGTGATCAGTTGCTATATAAATGATAACCTTAAAATAACTCATGTACTCATTTAAAGCAGGCATAATGTGCTAATAGAAATACTTTTTGGCTTACATTAAAATAGATAAAAACATTACAACGTATGCAAAATATGAATACAGCATCTTAACTTTAAATCCCACAATTCTTTATTTGTTGTTGAGTTTGTTTGTTGCAGCAAAAGCTTCTTTAGTCATTATGAAATTCTTCTTATTATTATTCTTAATAATAATAATTATAATGATGATAAAATGCAAATACCTACCCATAAAAATGGCTTTATGATGTTTGTTTTAAAAGTAACAGTACAACAACAGGGAATCATAAACAGGAAATTAAAAGCAGGTTAATTCCCACAAGAAGTAGTTTTATGACAGCTTCTCAAATTTCTATTAAAAAATGGACAAAAACCCCACACACAATTTGAAAAATAAAATTCATTATGAAAAGAAATTACACTATATACTTTGATTTTAAAAGAAATGAGGGATCTCCTGTAACAACATATATGGCAACATTATAAAGACGCTGTATCTTTTTAAAGAATAGGTGGAGGTTGGTTTAAGTAATACTCTCCATGTATAGGGCACACTTTCTGAAAACCATTTACACTGAATTTTGTGACAAGGGTAATAGCTTATGATTAGCTTATGTCCTGTTTTTGTCTTCTTTATAATTTCTCTCAAAAAAGTACAAAAACAACCAAAACAACATAACAACAGATTTGACAGTAAACATGGTTATGGTGGCAGCTTCATGTTTTTATTTAATCTCAAAAATGTAAAATTTCTGAGGTAAATGGGCACAAAAGGTGAATGAATTCACATCAGGTTTTGTGATAATCCACAAATTTGCAAGGTGAAGAGGCTTCTCACTACAGAAGTACATAAGCACTCCAAAACCATGCATAACTATATGTTGCTATGAAAACCATTTAGATATGTAGGATGTATAATTAGATAAACATGAAATTGTGATTATTTGAACAGCATCAAATCTTCATATATATTTTATACTGTATCTCATAATCTTATATTCATCACTTGTTTCCCCAACATCTCAGTGACTGTATACAGCCTCAACTTTATTGAAGATTATGTATACACAACTAGATATTAAACAGGGATTAGAGAATAAATATTCAAGAAATGTGAAACAATACTTTTTATAGTCATAATAACTTATATTATTCTATTTCTATTATATTGGTGCTATATACAGGCCACAACCAACCCAGCAGTCATACATGTTAATCATGCCCTGTAATAATACACAGTAAGGTATAAATAAACAGGTAATCACTGATTAAAGTTTATTTTCCACTAATTTACACCAGTTTTTGCTACTGGACAAAACCTTTCAACTGTATCAATAAGCCTTTCTTTAAATACTTTCTGTCTCTTTGCTGATGTGTATAAATCAGATTTCTTACCTGTTTCTGATTTAAAGGAATGCTGTTAATATAACATAAATCAGGTGGTATAAAACGTCTTTCTGACCTTGCAATCTTTGTACCAAAATGACTGCTTATCTTGTGTTATATGTTACATGTTGTGTTAATATAGTATGTTAATGAAGCAATAGAATTTTTCAGATATAAATCCTCATTAGACTAGCCATTTCTAACACTTTTACACGGGGAAGCAAGTTTGTTGCTACTTACCAATATGATAAACCCTGACATTCAGAGTAAATTTATAGCAAATTAATTTACCCCAAAGTATACAAGTAAAACCTGAAGAAAATAAATGCCTTTCAGACTGTTCTAATCGATACAAAATATGATTGTTTCTGTGCAATACTCACATGGGACATACTACTGTAATAATTAAGGCTAAAATGACCATAAATTTTAAGCACCAATATAATCCTTTGCCAAGGAAAATCCTGGATTTTTATCAGATTTACACATCCGATAAACTAGAATATTTGAATCTCAAGATATGCTAATGGTTACTCCAAATACTTTATATAGTGCAGATGGAGTTTTCTTTTTTTTAAAGACCTTTCAAGTTTCCCAAATTTTTCTATTTAAAAAAAAATAATTTTTAGAACATATTAAATATTTTTTCCTCAGCACTCCACACATAATTTTACACCAACAGTTTCTGGATGTTATGACTGCTTCAATTCATTTTCTAAATAGTTCTACAAATTTGGCACATCCTTCCCTTTCAAGTTTCTCCCATTCCTCTCGCCAGGAACTTTCAGGTCAATCAGGTTGGACAGTGAGTGATGGTGTTCAGCCTGTTTTCAGTCAGGTCTTTCTAGAGAAACCTGACTGTACTAAAGCCCAGACACTGGCTGAATCTTTTCATTGTTTTCATGAGGTCACGACTGAATTTTCTTTGTGGCTTGTTTAGCTGGTTGTCTTATTAAATGTAAACGTTAGCCACAGCCTGAGATCTTGTGGAAAATGTTTTATCCCAGGTTTGCATTTTTGCATTGGTCTTTGCCCCAATACTGACATGGCTTTCAGTCATGTTGTACAAAATGATCCCCATAGAATGATGCTGCCATCACCATGTTTAACTGCTAGGAAGGCATTAATGAAGTAATACTCAATACCTTGTTTTCTCCACACTCACTGTTAGGAATTTCGGCACATATTTCAATCTTTTTTTTTCAGATCAGATCATATTCTCTTTCTGGTTTGAGTCATTCAGGTTCTTTTGGACAAATTTTCAATGATTATGGTTATAAACCAGAATGACAGAACCACCAACAATGACAATTCTCATTTCCTGCAGTGCATTTGGGCACTTTTAATGCTGCAGAATTTTCCCCACTTCTGTGCCTTTATATTAACCTGTTTCATGCATCTATAGACAAGTCTCTCAACCCAGTCGTATCAGCTGTGAGCTCTTACACAGAAAGGTGTAGACCTTCTTTATTGTGCATAATTAATCCAATTAGGCACAAGTGGCCTCCAGATAAGTTGTAGAGGAATCCCACGGATCACTAGGATATACCAGAGCTCAGTTGTGAGAGTAATGACAAACATTTTCAAAGTTATGTAAACTGGAAACTTCATTAGTTTGCAATCAAAAAAACTAATTTAAAAAAAAGAAAAAAGAAAATCTGTTTTTGCTTTGTGTAGAAGATTATGTGCAGACTGATGAGGAAAAAAGGTCTATTGCCACTGTAGTTATGAGGTACTCATACTGTACATCGGTATTAGAATATATGAAATACAGACAAATAAAAAAAAAAGGAATGATTAAAACAGACATAGGACAAGCACCAAATCCTGACTCTCAAACTCAAAATATCAGTAGCATCCTCCATCATTTATTACACCTACCAATACATCTCAATCATGACTTATTACTATGTCAGCCCGGTGAACTCTTAAAAAAAATCAATTTTGTGAAACTGTTTACATCAGGTTCTACAGTGTTCTCTGTAACTATGTTCAATTGTGAACTAAATTGTAGTTGTTAAACTGGTGGAATGCATCTTTAATGTAACCATAAACAAACGGTGATTGCCTGCAAACCAGCTTAGTGTTCTCAGTTAGTTGTCCTTCCAAAGAGATTGGCATCTACTTTGGTTTTTATGGCTTAGCAGTTGTTCTTTAGAGGCCAGCCATGAAAAAAAAAACATTTTCAGATTAAACTTTTTTAAACAATTTGGAGAGGAAGGTCACCACAGAATCTGGAAGAATCAGTAAATTAAGTCTTGATGAGAAAGCCTTAAAGCTCAGGAGAAGGCATTGTTCCATTCCTTCAAAGCCTGGTACCTCTGCCATAGCCCATCAACGAACAGGTTGTTCCAGCTCTGAGGAGAATGAGACATTCAGTGCTTGTACTAGACATCTATGCCCCCAAGTTATTCCCTGAGGGCTGCGTCGATGCAGAAATGAGTTCTCTGTGAACCACATGTCAATCACACAGACATCCAGGCACAAAGAACTTGAAATGCTCCCATAAATTAGTTTTTCACTGTGCTGAAGCATAAACACAAACTGAAGCCATGCATTCTGGAAACACAGCAGAGCAGAAGCAAGTAAATCAGAGAGCAGAAGCAGGAGTTTTTGTGCTTGAAAATCTGGGAGTGAGCCGCTGATGCTCACTCACACATGCATATCATAACTCAGACTAACGACTTTCAGTGTGTTCTCACATCACAAGGAGTCATTCAGCCTTTCTGATGCCCCGGCACCGGGGGAAATTTTGTCTTAGAAGATCTGAGGACACTGGCTCCAGTCCTGTCTTTCTTTGGCTTCCCAGTAGCCACCTCTGTAGATGTAAGTGCTCTCTCCTGTATTATCGTCCGTTCTCTTCCCAAACCACAGTGGCTGGTAACCCTCAATGTCTTGCCCTAATAAGAGAGAGTAAGGTCCTGTTAAGACACAACTTGAGCAGGTAGATTTTCTTTTAGAATATGACAATATCTTGAAACTTTCATATTCTGCAAGAATACGACCCTTTACTTGTTACTGCTTGATCTACAGCTTTAATCAAGATTTGACAACTACTGACCCAAACTAAAGTCAACAATGAGAATTTCTCTTTTCTGTCCTAATTATTCCAATAGCCTGTTATTCTGTCTAATTATGACCTAGATTTACACACAAGTCCTAAAAGTAGATAGTAAAACCATTTTAACAAATGTAAGGTAAATGTTAATCTGTTCATGGCAGTGGCAGAATCATGGTTTGGGCTGGTGTTGCTGCACATGGACCCGGATGGTTTAATACCGCCATTGGAACAATGAATTATTATAATTTTAAATTATTCCAGTGCATTCATCACACACAAGATGTCAGGAAATCTGTCTGAACTGATGCTGAATGAGAAAGCAATCATCCAGCAAGACAATGATCTGGTGTACACAAGTTGTTCTACTCTACTTAATAAAAAGAGGAATTAAACAGACAGGCATATATTTTGGTTTACCCTTAATCTGGTAGAAATGCTACAAGAAGCACGCTGATCATCTGAGTTGAGTAGAAGCTGTTCTGTATGAACAGATGTGCATTACTGATTAACAGATATAGAAAACTGTAGTTGCAGATATTACAGAATAAGGGGGTCACACGAATACTGAAAGCGAAGCTTAATATACTTTTGCCACTGACAAATATCCTCAACAAATAACAAGTATGTATAATATTTTTGTGTCAGTTGTTTCAATGACTTCTCATTATCGACTTCCAAAGCCTGTGTGAAAATCTAATGATATCCTGCAGAAATGTAGACAGTTCACAAACTTTCAAGGACAACTGTATGCTAGAGGTTGTGTGAATGATGTACCGGAGATAAAAGTCAGAATTTCTTTCGTCACCACTCTCACTTTGGTTCTAGTACCCACCTTCCTCGAGGGCCTGATTAGCTTGTGCCTCCCTACTTTTCCTCTCTAATCTCTGTCGCTCCTCTAGTCGTTGCTTCTGGATGTTTGCTTCGTCCCACAGACCTGCCTCCATTAGTCTCTGGTCTGGCCTCAGACGACTGTCAGTTGGTGCAACACCCTCCTCTGGCTCATTCAAGGTCAGGGCCAGGGAGGAGAAAAAGTGCATGTTCTCTGCATTATCTCTGAGGTACAGAGAGATAGACAAAGTGGATAAGAGAGATAGGAAAAGACAAATCACAAAGGGGTACACACTGGCATTTAACCATAAAGATGTAGGAATGGTGTGTTAGATATGATAAACCTACGGCAGAGGATATTTCTTCCACAGTAGTTTGGGCTGTAGAGTCTGATAAACTGTTTTTTGTTTGCCTTCAGAGCCTCCACATCCTTGGCTGCTTTCCACTATTTTAGCACTTTCCATTTTGTCATCCCAGGTTCCCGACAGGATGCAGTGAGCTGTGCCTTCTCTGTCTTCTACAACTCCTGTCACCTGCAAACACCAAAGAAAATGACTGGAATGAATAGGAAGAGATCAGTTACATGAACAACAGACAGACAAGCAAAAAGCATAGGAGATACGAGACCTTTGCAGGTAATGTGAGAGAAAAGAGATGACTGAATCTGATAGAATCGGTTTTTCAGACTTTATACAAGGTTGTGTGACTCTTTCCTCTGTATAAAATACTTTGAGATCTGAATAAACACAACCACTAAAAAGGCTAGTCGAGTGCTACTGAATGGAAATGTATAATCAACTTACTTTTCGTGGGACTTCTCTGGAGAAGTAGCTATATGGGGAGAATTTGAGACGGCAAGTGTCCTTTGTTGTGGTGTTGACAATGTCAATTTCTCCAGACTGCCAACAGCATCAGACAGGAAGCCAGCAGGAAGAACAGATGTGACTTAAATCATTATGACAAAAATGAGTTTACCCAGTAGCTCTATCCAAATATACACATGTATTCATTAACACAAATTAGTTTTTATCTAGTTAAGTTCTATTTTTTAAAATTTTTCATTAGTTTTAATTTCAATTATCTTTTTTTCTCATCTAAACCCATGTGAGAGCTCAGAGAGCTCATCGTTTCGTAAGCTCCTCTATAGAACTGATCAAATTGACTTAGAAAAAAGCTTAGGATAAGAAGAACGCACCTGATCAATCCATAGCTTCCCTACAATGATGTTGTGTACCGTTGACGTGACTTTACTCCACACATAGTGGTTTCCACTTGAGTGGAACTGCAGGTGGATGTTACCTGTTATAAAAAAGGAAATATTTTGGGTGGATTAATGGATTTGATCCAAATAAAAGTATTAATGTATTTTTTCCAGTGACTGTAGTTTGAACTGCTTTAAGGCAAAATCTCAGCTAGACTGCATCTTACCGAAGGGAACGACAGAAATATATTTCCCACGAAACTTGCTATCAATAGTGATATGCTGCCACAGAGTCCACCCTCGCTGGGACGTCACATGGTGGGCAGCAGCTGGTGGATGATGACTGACCTGAAAGGAAATGGTATCAGCTGGTGTCAGCAAAGTACTGTAGATCAATGGGATAATTCAATCTCTTTATAAGTAAAATAAATGTATAAGAACATTGTAATACTGTTAATAAGACTGATGTGTTTTTGTCTTGCCTGCTCAGAGATGGAGCGATAACCATACTCCTCCAGTCGGTCCAGTTCATAGGTTTCCCCCAGCAGAGGATTGAAAGGCTTAGCTGTACGATGGACTGTGGTCGAGTAGGAGGATACAGAAAAGGCAGCCACAAGGCACAACTGCTCCAGAGATGAGTCGCAGCGAGCTGCTCGGTCCAGAAGCTCACTGTACTCCAGATCCTCTGTAAGACGCTGCAGCATTGACAACGGTTCATTGAAGTTCACCTGCAATAACACAATTGAGATTTTACAAGAGCCTTTTAAATGTAAGGTAGTCCACATCAGATCATTCATTCATTCAGATCAGTTCAGGTCAGATCAGACCTCCACAAAACGATATGCAGCATTACTGCTCATTTGTGCTAATTTTAGCAGAGAAGATGTAAGCTTTCATTTACAGGCATGGGTATCTTGGAGAGGTCTTTGCCAATACAGTTCTTCATAATGCTCCACAGGTTAAGGGAGTAATTTGGTTTGTCAGGAATACGGCTGCGCCTTGTTCTCCGTAGCTGCAAGTGATTCGTGCCGGAGGTGTCCTGTAAAAGAACGCAACAAAAAACAAAGCTTTAGGTCAGGTAAAAACAGCCACTATAAATAAGTGATACATGTAGATGATCCTTAATCTGCATGATACAGCTGAGTAAAGTGTATTTTATTCATGAGAGTATACTTGGTACATACATTCTCATTGTGAGTCCAGTCATTGGGCACTCCTCCACTCATCATACTCTGATTACTCCCTGAGCGCCTATGAGAAAGCAACATACTTCTGTTCAAAGTTCTCCTGGCTAGAACACAGCTTTGGGACTCTTATGCATATAATAAGTGGTGTCTCTTACTTGTGCTTTATGTCACCAGTAGCAGTCACAGTTATGAATGCTGGGGAGTCCTCCATGGCATCAAAGAACTCTGCATCATCATTCTCATCACTTGCATCCCCCTCCTGTGACCGCTCCCCGCCTACAGCAAAATAAAAACAAAACACAGGAGAGGTTCACATATTTCTTAAATCTATTTGTATTATAACTAAGGCTGTCAAATAATGCGTTAATAGCGCCAACTAATTTATGCAATCAATTGTGTTCATATTTTTAACATATTTAACGAATGCACAGCATGACAAGCCCCAGACATCAGTCATTTCTCTATCATGATGGTGGGACATGAAGCAAGACAGAACAAGGTGAGCCGGTTACCCCTATGGATGGATATGAGTATAAAAATATCATTTATGGAGCATCCAAAAAACAAACAAGTGATTTGCACTTTCTGCAAGAAGGAGTCTCCCTTTCACCGAACCTGTTCAAGCTTTTAAAATACCATAAGAGTACTGCAAGAGAGGGGGACGAGTTATGATGGGGCGCATTTGAGGTAGGGGAAAATTGACAGACATCGACATCTCTTTCAAGGGATCAGGGGCAGCTTTCAGAAAGTTTAGAAAAAGAGGAATAAAAGAGGTTCAAGCATAAAGGTATGTGTTTTTATCTAAAATAAAACAAAATGCTGTTTAACTTGTGATATAATAATGTATAATAATGCTTATATCTGATGAAAACATTCTGGGTTTTATCTATGTTTTTCTTATTTAAATGGCACCTACACAGACCCCGCCCCCCACCCTCTGTAGCTATTAAGATTAAAGGTTCAATCTTATTATTGTGGTGGTTGGTAATATCCTTCCCTAGGCTATCCAGTCAATGTGATTTCAGCCATACTCTAGACTCGTTCTTTAGTATCCATGTGTTGTGTTTTGCCTAATCTAGCGCATTGGGTAACTTAAAACTATGACAATGTGTAACAAATAGAAAAACATTAGTTATACAAAATGCACAACTGGTTATAGCCAGAAGAGGGCGACATTTTTATTCAGTGAACATATTCTTTGCCTTTCACTTAGCAAGTACCCAGCTTGTCTAGGCAACAGAGAAAAGTGATGTGTCTCACCTGTATATGAGGTGGGGTTCTCCCTCCAGGCTCTTTCTAGGCTGTTATGCTGTTTAGCTAACTGTTCAATGGTCTCCTCCAGATGGTGACGCTGTTCTCTCTCATAGTGCAGAGCCTTCTGCCACCTTCGGCCGTGAGATTCAGCCACATCCAAAAAGTCACGACAAGCCTGAGGTGTGAACACAAAGCACTTCAAAGGACGCGGAAAGCAAACTATGTTTTCTCATTAAAAGAGACATTCACAACTGATCGGTCTCCACTTTATACCCACTGAAGCTTGAATCTTATGGACTCACATTGATCATAGCATTGGAGGTGATGCGGAAGAGGGTGGCTCGCTCATTAACGGATTTCACTTTATCTGTGCTGTCAGTAGATCCACGCAGTTCCTCAAACTCGCTGAGAGAGCGCTGTAGGGCAGCACCGTGCTTTCCTATCAGCTCATTACAGGTGCTCAGATCCTCCAGCTTGCTGGCCAAAGACTTGAGCACCCCTTGGGTTAGGGCACGGTCTTCTTGAGGTACAGGGACTTCATCTCCTGAGTCATCTTCACACAAACACAAAAACAAAGTCAATACTCCAATTCAATAGTTTACAAAAACAAGTTATTACATTTGAACATCTGGGTATTAAGGTTGCAGAAATGATACAGTGGAGTAAACAGCACATGGGAAATTAATGTCTCACCAGACAGACTGAGAAAGAGGTTTTAAATATTCTAAATTTAGACTGAGACAAGTTGAGTGTTAATGGGGAACGGAAGGAAGAAGATAATAACACTTCACACCCTAGTCCCGACCAACCCGTCCTCTACGAGAGGAAAGCTGTGAGTGAACATAGTTGCCCTGGAAACGCAGGCCTGTGCAGTCAGGAGGAAAAGGCTATTTTTAGAAGAAGAGGGAGAAAAAAGGATGACGCACTACCCCTTTCCTCCTCTCTTTCTGTCTCTCTCTACCCCATAGTGGCATAAGCTGAGCCATCAGTCTTAAGGCTTATCAATGTGTTGCAGGGACACTGGAGTGATTACTAGGCATTACAAAGAATACTTGGTTTTAACATTTTTTCATCACTCATAATCCTGAAGTCCCTTCCCCCTTACAGCCTTTTTTGATGATTTAAAAAAGGGTTGAATATCATCTGTATCTAATCTTACTTACCTGTCTTTCAGAATTCACTTATATAAATACCCCAGACCATCAAATTGAAAGAGCAGATATCTACAGTTTGAAATCTTGTGAATGCGGGGGAATGAGAGTGTGTGCGTTTTCTTTACTGGTATAAATATCAGCATAAATAATCCAGCTTTAAAACACATGTAAGCGCCTCCACCCTTTATGATGAAATTTATCTAGGTCAAACATTATCTGCTAAAAGAAACATTGTGTGTTCAATTTATAAACTCACAACTGTGTATTCTGAATCTAGGCCAGCATGAAGACAAACTACAATACTGTACTGAAGGAGGAAAAAATAAAAACTATTAAGAAAAAACTGGATTAGTGAAGTCTCTGGAGAAGATTAAAAGTGAGAGGGTGAAAAATCCTTCATGCTACTCTTACGGTTTCATGACCTACATTCAGCAGACTTCTGATGCTCAAGGTGGAAAGACCATCTGCCATCCAAATGCTTATATGAACCCATACAGCCATGAAACTCAGCAAGGGTCTAGTCTGTGCAGTGATGGGTTTTTTTTCATACAGGACACTGGATAGTCTGAGACCAAATGGTGACTCATCATTGAATCATACACAGACACCCACACCCACAGGTGATAGAGGGAGCATCATTATGGACACAGTGTGGGAAGAAAGAGCCAGAGTTTAAAATCTGGAGGGGATGCTCTGTAAGGTTCTCCAAAGAAGGCTGAGCATTTCACATCTGATGAAAACTTGCTGTATCACAGTGATGTATCACTCACTCTCACATTCTCCTGTATTTAACTGTCACAACATACATATTCATACTTGTTTGAGAATGTAAAGCTAGCATGTGCTTGTTGTGTCAGATATTGGATGATAGCGGTCTAATGCTTCTGCAAACTCCACTCAATTACTGCTGTTGTAATCCACTTTTAGCCAATCAATTTGTCCTGCAACTAAGCCCATATCTGTTCATGCAAAGATAATCTGTAACCACCTAAACACACAAGGATTTGCGTCTCTACTTAGACTTGTATGAAGCATGCGCCAGCTAAGCTTTTCGCAATTGTATGAACCAGACAAAAACCATTAACATGCATATTATAAACATGAAGGAAATGAAAGAAAACAGTGAGGACAAAACATAGAGAATGCATTTTGGACTGTGAGAAATCTGGGAAGGACTGGAAGTTTTCTGCACAATCCTCTAAATTGGTTCAGCTCTTTAAATCCTGATTACATTTTTAGCTGTAATCACTAACAGTAAGGCAAAGTCTGCTTGTAAATGGAGCTTAAAATTCCTCACATAACAGTCAAGGACTCCCAATGCCAATGTAATGAGAGTGACACAGATTTGCATCTTGCGAGATCAAATGTTTTCCTCAGCATTAAAGAATGCTTCTAAGCAGACATCTCTTTGATAATTTCTCTAGTAACTGTATTTAGTAATCTTAGAACGAAAAGGGAGGTAAATTAGCCATAAATTTGGTTCTGCTGTTCTGACTTGCAATTACTTTGAAATCTATGGTGATATTTGGTTAACTTTAAAGTAAAATCTGCATTCTCATTGATTACATAATGACAGTAATTACTACACTTACTGAACTCCATTAAAATTAAAAGACATTCTTCAGGACAAATTTCTAAAACACAAATAGATACAAGAGAGCATGCAAACACACAGCATCTATCTCCATTCTTTTCCTACCATTTGTAAAATAATTAACAGTTTACTTACAAGGTGACACTCATTGAAAAGGCTCTACCTGTGTCTCCTTATTGTCCACGGAGTGTAAGGTAGAAAATATTTTCAATGAAACCTGCTCGCACCCGTCTGCTCTCCCTCTCTGTTTTTTTTTTGTTTTTTTTTTACCCCTCCTGCAACCAGAGCGGGAGGAGGAGTCACAGGAGGAAGGTCATTTCATTCAGCACTCACTGCCGTCATAGTGAAGAAGACAGGGAGGGAGAAAGGATTCAGAGTGGGAGGGAGGTGGTGGATGCATGTATGTCGATTCACATTTGTGCAAAAGACTGCACATCTTTGTCTTTTTTAAATTCTAACAATCCAGAAAGAAGAAAGAAGATTTGAGCAAAGTGAATGTGTTAATAGATTCAGAATATAAAGCATTTTAAATTTTAATCTAATATAATATTATTTATGTTACATCAATATAATATTTCCAGAGGGGGAAAAATATGTTGGTTTAAAGAATAAGCTTAAAAACTATGTAATTTAATATATCATATATATGTTATATAGGCTACAGTTTTTTCCTTTTTCATCACACCCTTGCCCAGACAGACTGCTCCCTAGGAACATTTGGAATAACACTGCCCCCTAGTGTCCTGTTGTTTACATGACACTAAAAGCTACAAAGAAATATAATGCCTTTCAGGGAAGTGGGTCTTACTTGCATGAGCCTGCATTCAGGTTACAGCTAAAATTAGCTTGACTACAGGCTTTTACACGTGAACCGTGTTGTTCCTTTAAATCACATTTTCTAGGTTAGACTATAGGTCAGACTTTTTTCTATAAAAAGGAACAACAGATATCTCACAACAAAATTAAGATTATACTAGACAGAGTAGTTAAAATTAATGAAAGGGCTATAAAAGTCAAAATTTAAATAATGATTTTTAACACTGCCTCTTCTAATAAAATCTACTATAGAGTCTGTATAGATCATAAGGAGTAGAAAATGTCCATCTCACCTGAGTGATGCATCAGAAGGGTGGCATTGGCCTTGGCCTGTTGCAGAGCTGACACCCATCTCTGACACTCTCCCTCAGAGGTGGCCTTCAGGTGGTAGCTTCGGCCACCGCTGGTTAACACCATGTGGCACGTGTCACCCACCTCAATGTGTGCTGTTGCCAAAGGAATAGTACCCCGGCAAGTATGGGCCATCTCCGCCTGAGTCCTTAAGGGAAAACAACATAAACCGAGTTATTAATAGCAGCGTGTGACTGCAGAGGCCAAAGCCTCCCCGCCCAGTTAAAGGTTGATATGCTCCATTTGCAAGATGGAGCAGGTCCACTTTAAAAGTATGCTACTCTTAGTAAAGCTGTCTGAAAACCTAGACTTAAATACACCTGAAAAAGGTTTTGCTCAAGTTCAGACCATTACACATGATCCATTCACATACTGAATGCTGCTTATATATATATATAATCATATTAGACAACAAATCTATCTATCTATCTATCTATCTATCTATCTATCTATCTATCTATCTATCTATCTATCTATCTATCTATCTA
>JAOXYM010000020.1:13857160-13873162 GCA_028567055.1 Leptatherina wallacei | reverse complement strand
TGAAGATAGGGCCTTGTTCCGGAGGGTGATGGCTGCTGGCAGGAATGATCTCCTGTATCTTTCCGTCTTGCAGCGGAATGTAGTTAAGTATATACTCTTAAATAGTTTTCTATTGATATATTTTGCATTCTGTAAGATAGTAGAACTACTATTGTTTCACTATTATGTGTAATGACATTAGAGGCTTTGACTGATTGATTGATCTGCAGGCAGAAAGGCTCTGCAGACTGGTGAAATGTGCAAAGATCACTAGCAGCAGTCTGCTCACAGTGTGTGACATCCCATCAGATAAGAGGCTGCACAGCATCAGAGCTAGAACCACCAACCATAGTAGGAGTTGCTACCCTTTTAATGTAAGACTGTTCAATTCAAGTCCCAACTAGGACAACAGTCTGAGTTGTGTACTCTTGATGTTGAGGATCATGTGGATATAATACTATTATGTATATGATGCATCAATATTAGGTGTAATAAGCTGCTATTTCCCCTGTTCAAAGAAGAAAAACAAACAAAAAACATCATCACAGCCAAGATAAATGATAAACATAGCTAATAAAACCACAACGAATACTTAATTTGCTTGCATATCTCAAAACCTTTATTCAACACATCAGAAAGGTAAAATATTAAACTCATGTACAGACAATAATTTAAATAAATACCATCAATTATTATCATTAGCAAATGCAATAAGCAGTTGAACCAAAGAAGAACCAAAGGCTTCTTGACCTTTTTTGAAGTATATTATGTTTTCCTATTGATTACAGGGGAGGTTACATTTAAATGAATGGATTTATAAGTAAATAAGCAAACAGCAAACGTTTTAATTTGGCATCATCACAGTCATTAATGAAAACTTTCAATTTTACAATCATTTCTGCAAAGTGCTGTGTGAAAATATGCCTCATAAAAGGGTTATAGTGTTTATTATGTATTTAAATTTTGATGCCTGCAAATTTTCTTCCTCACATGGAGTTAAAAAAAACAAAAAAACAAAGGCATCCCCATATCATTAGCAGAACAAAATCTCTATGGCACTACATCAGAATGCTTGATATGGTTTTAATGTGATTTCCTATTGCACTGTGTTAACTGTTTAAATACCATATTTTAAAGAAAACAAAACCAGTTTACACAGCACAATGCAAACAAAATGTTTAACTTCGCCCGGCTGGTGTGACAAGGAGCAATATCTCATCCACAAAACGAATTAATTAAGAGAAGAAAAACTTTGAACCTTCCAATCCTCAGAGGTTTGCTGGGTACGTTAATAAGGCAGTCATCACGGCCAATAACATTTAAAAACCATTGAGGTGAAAAACGTTGCTACAAGAATGACTTTCAGTTCAGTGTCTTGAAGTCTTGTTGTCATTATCACAGTGTGAATTGTTCCAACTCATAGCGTCCTTCCCTGCTATGGAGTCTGCTTCCACTCACATCCACTATGTCTGAGGGTTTAAAGCAAGCCGTCCTGCTCAAAAACGGAGGGCAGAAGGGAGAAGTCGAAGGGCACAAATTTGACACCAGTGCCGTGGTAGAATTTGTTCTGAAACTCCACCCTGAAATCAAACGATAAACAAAGATACATTTATTAAGGCAGAAAAAACATGGACCATGACATGGACAAATAATGAAACAAGAGTCCTCAAGAACAGACCTGTAATAGGCCCCCCCCCCACTGATGTGCATACCATCTCTGACTTTTTTCGATGCAGATAAGCAGAGGTTCTACTCTGAGCTTTCCCCTGAGGCTCCAGCTCCTCACCCCTATCTCTTACGCTGAACCCAGGTTTCCTCCAAAGAAAACACATTTCCAGCATTTGCATCTTCTATTTCAATCTTTTGGTCTCAACCCCAATTTCATGTTCATAGGTGAGGATTGGAAGGAAGATGGAGAATCTTCACGATTTGGTCATTGTGTCACTTTTTTTTTTTTACTTTAGACAAATTATGCTATACACGGATTTTTTTCCTCTTTTCATGTCCGTTTTTGGTCGTTTTGCATCTCCTTGTGGTCTTTACTCCCCATATAGATCATTGTATTTCTCTGCTGGTTTTATGTCTCTTTTTGTAGTTTTTACACCCCCTGCATCCCCTGGTTCTGTGTTGGTATGGTATACCCATTGAGTGATCCCGTCTGCTACATGGCAATACAAAAGCTGAAATTGTTGTCTATAGTGAGTGCTGTGTCACATAAGCTGCTACAGTACAAACTAAAAAAATATTGAGACTCACCAGTGAAGTCGTAGAGCATGGAGGAACGCTGATAAGCCTTCCATGACCAATAGGATGGACACGGTGAGAGTAGCAAAGAGGCCGAAGACAGGGACCAAAAACACTACCCCGACTTTTGTGGTGACCCTGAGGCCCATGCGCATCACCATGGCCCACAGCACCTCTGATAGCTCTAAAACCAGGAAGAACAAAGCACACAGAGACCGACATAAGGGGTTCTAGGTCTAAAGAATGATGAGTCAGCAGAAGCAAAAAGACACAGGGTGATCTATTTTTCTTGGCAGTCCTTACGGGCATGAGCCAAACTGAGCGCCCAGAGACGCAGGTAGGATGCAGTGTTGGAAATGCAGCCCAGGCAGTACTCTATGGTGTGGATGGCTTGGTGTAGGAGCACATCTGCAAAGTCAAACTGCAAAAAAAAAAAAACCCAGTTCAAACAGAACAGAAGTCATCACACTTGATTCGCACAAATGAAAATGAAGTTAAGATAATCTGGCTCTCCTTTTTTAATACAGCATGAAGTGTTTCTTAACGTTGTTATGCGTTCACATGACACTCAATTGGCTCTGCAGCTGACTCTTTCTGTTGCCCTACTTTCTACTTCCTAATCTACAAATAGCATTAACAATTTCAGGTGGATGGAAAAACGAACACTTGCTGGATCACAGACAGATTTTTCAACGAAAGAAGTCATTGTGATCGGACCTGTTTGGGAAGAAGTTCTCTGCTGGTCACTTCATCAAGTCCTTCTTCTTCTTCTTCTTCTTCATCTTCATATGATGGTGTAACAGAATTGTCATCCTCACTTACACGCCTCACTCTCTCATAACCCTGAAGTGAGGCAGGCAAGTTACAATCAACAACAGATAAAGGACCAAAAAAGACTATTAATAGAAATACTTTTGACTCGGCTTACTCTGCGTCTGCGCAGGCCTTTCCCTCCACGGTACAGCCAATACAAGTAAAGAGGTTTTCCTAACAGCAGCACAGGAACAGACAGCAGAGCTACCACAAGCAGGAATATTTGAAGCCCAGTCTGTGAATTCAAATTAATAAGCTTAAACTCACTGTTTACCAAGCATGGTTAGCAGACGGTGTCATCAGCACTTACCTGTCCTGGGTACAGAGGAGTGATATCTTTCCCCTGCATGACAAACATGTTGATGAAATGGATGAGGATACTGGGAGCCTGGCTGGAGTCACGTGCACTGAATGCCAACCACTTATAGAAAATCATGAAGACCAGGTAGCCAAAGAGACAGAGCAGGAAAAGCAGCTCAGGAAGGAATAGCAGATAGATGTTAAATTTCTGTCTGAAGTGCCTACAGAGAGAGAACAGAGTATGGGAAATAGAAAAAAAAGTGTGACAAAGCAGGGATATAATGATCCAATCATGTAGTGACTGGATTGCTCAAGGATTACTAAAACAATACAGACAGTGTTTTTTGAGAAGTCAATAGCAACTTCAGGGGCTACATGTTACACTTAGACAGGCAGAGGGCTAAAGCTTGTTGCTGTGGTGGAGCGATGGCAACATTACACAGTATTATAATGTAACTGATGAGTGGGAATATTGTTAATATCACACAATTTATTAATAACTGTTTTCTTATGTGATATTCAACACCATCAAAACCCAGGCACTGAGATTGCATTTCGACAACATTCTAGTTATGATTTCTGATTCTGACCCAAGTTTTGGTTGGTTTTCATGCATATTTGAGACTTTATTTGAATCTTGCTGCTTATTGAAGTTTGGGCAAGATTCCTCTAAAAAGAATCCAAGATTTCAGTTGTGAAATCTAATTTCTTGTCCCTGCAGCAGCAAAGTCAATGTCTCAGAGGTGGATGCTTCTGATCTTTGTAATTACAAACACATCAGCATACAGACCCAGCAGCTCTACAGAACTTTAAATAATAATTTTGCATATTCAAGACAACTTCTAAAGGCTTTGCGTCTGGTTAAATTTTCAGTTATTAAGCATTTTTCTTGTTCAGTTATTGTATTACAGCCTGCACTTTTGTCCCTGCTTTTATACAAATTATTAGCAGCATTTTTTTTTTCTTTTGGGTGTTATTTTCAAATGTCTGATTCTCCTTAGAAGAAATTTGCACTTTATCCTATAGGCCCAGGACGACCTGCTGATGTTCCATCCGTTTTAATCTTTTAATATATGACATTTCCAAACATGTCTTACAGAACTCTAAATGCTGTTTTTAAACTCTTTTATTAAAACTTATTTAAAAGCATCTGTAGCTCAAGAGGAAGAGCAGTCTTCTACCAGTCGGAAAGTCGGTTGACGGAGCCCTGGCTTCCCCAAACTACATTAACTGTTCTTTGGCAAGACACTGAACTCGACATTACCTTCCAATGTGTCATTGGTCTACGAATGTACATGACAGATTAAAAATTAAACAAAATCCCCCACTAAGGACATATATTACCACATGCAAAGGAATGTATTTGCCCTTTGAGTAATCAACTTTAACACTGCAGACTTACACATTTCTCCTGGGTTTTGAGACATTCTTAAAATTTTTTCTGCTCCGCTTATAAAGCGGAACAGACTGGCATAAGATCTGCAAAAAGACACCAGTGCTTTACAAGTTATAAGTTGATATTAGAGGCTACATAATGATGTGGAAAACATTATGTCTCAAGTCACTTACAAGTGGTTAAAGACACTCAGCACCACTCCAAAGCTCATGTGAATGACTCCAATGACAACTGACATCTTCATCTTGTATGAATTGAGGAAAGACAGGCGGTTCACTGCCATGTTCCATATCTGATCAAACAATAAAAAGCATTTCAGTGAAATGGACATGAGCATCTCTGCACTTTCTTTAATGGCTGAGTGAGTGATTCACTTACAGGGTCAATGCCAAAAGGGTATGGTCCATTGAAAACTCCACTGACGTTCGGATCCAACGCGAGCAAAGTGTTTGTTTGGAGTGTTTTGTTACTTCAGTACAAAAAGAATACATTAGAAAACATCTGTTCAAATTACAAATGCACTGTTGTAGCATTAAATAGAATTTCTATTTGTTATGGGAGCTTTCACTGATACTCACGTCCATTGCTGATTTGTAAACATGGCCTTAACGCTCCATCCAGAACCAAATATATTCAAAGACTTGGAAAAACAGTCATTGTAAATGAGTCCAGTGTAGACAGAAAAAAGCCCCATCATCAGGATGATGTAACGCCCATTAAAAAATGTCGTCCATATCTGAGAGCAATAAGGACACAACTATCAGATAAAACTAATTTACAATAATCCAACTCAGCATTATGGATAGCAGCGAGCTTTCATTCCCACCTCATTACTGGAACGTTTCTTTTTCTGCTTCTTCTCAGTCAGCACCATCCATAGAGCAAAGAAGCTCATTACCATCCCGTGGCCGAGGTCACCGAACATCACAGCAAACAGGAAGGGGAATGTGATGATGGTGTAGGGAGCTGCCACAAAGAGAAACACAATGAGTGTTTTTCTGAACTTTTCCATTGCAAACAGATAAATACTTCACTGTCCCTCACAAAACATCGTTCTTACCTGGGCTTACCTCGCGATAGTCCCCCACCCCATAAGCCTCCACAATGCTCTGAAACCCGGTGGTGAACTTGTTGGCTCTTAAAAGCGTAGGTGGAGTATCAGTGCTTGGGATGCGGTTCACAAAAGATGGGACAGTAGCATCACCTTTTCTCTTATGATGAGAAAATAAATGTAAGAAAGTGAAGGATTATTATCCAATTAGCCTCTAATTCACTTCTGTTAAAAATCAAATAGGATATTTCATTCATCTCTGTGAACATGAATCACTTTGAGGACATTGGTTCCTTTCTGACCCTTACCTGACCCCTACCCTTCCACACTTATTTTATGTAAATAAAAAGATGATACATACTTATTTGATCACAAGCAAATAAAAAAAAGGAAATCATCCAAAAAACCTGCAGCAAGTCCATACAATAAAATAATTGAAATTACATCAGTGAACACGACTAGAGAAAAAAGCTAAGCAGTTAGTCAGATGTACATAATAAGAATTTGTATTTTAGCTTAAAATAAAATAAATAAAATAAAATAAGTTGCAGTACAAGTGCATGAAAAATGCATGACTCTAAAATGCAAATCATTTATATATATAAAGACGATTGTATTGCAATATTAAAGCAATTGGAACAATCTTGTGCACTATTCAAAAGTAAATTGACAAATCTCAGGCAGTTACTCGTGTTTCTCTACAAAAAGCATGTTAAAGCGTAACTGCATTGTCATTATCATCATCAGGGAACATTACAGACTCAGAAAACTGACGTATTTTTCATCTCTCTCTTCATTATTTTCCTGTCTTTCTCTTGCTGACAGACAGCTCTGTTCTGAGATGAAGCGGTAGCTTTTATTTTCAAGCCACCAGAATGCATGTACAAAGAGAGTAAATCTAGCTTGCAGAACATGTTATTAGTCAACCTCCTACCTCAGTCAGTTAGTTTGTGTTATTTAGTAACTTTATGTTTTACTCTTTCACAGATTTGAACTAAACTTTAAAAACAACAAGACTGAGGGGGTGGGAAAACTCTTGTGAGTGTTTTTTTAGGTATATAATTTTAACTGACCCTAAGTTATATATTTCTTACGTGCTGAACAATGACTCTCCATACTAAAGTTTTTTTTAACACAATCAACCTCATTAAAAAAAAAACTAAAAAAAACAGGACTACGTCATTAAAATGCATCCATGAAATCTAAGTTTTCTGACAGTTTAAAGTAGAAATGAATTAAAATGAAAATCTTTTAAAGACATTATCTCAATAGTAGTGAAGAAAAAAAAACAGCTTTAACTCTCAGCACATTGAGCATCTTACTCACTGAACCCTCTTCTAGCGCCGCTCTCAGGTTTGCTAAGTCACTGACGGGACACCACACCTCAGCAATCAGACACTTGTTGGTGACATCAAAGCTGCAGAGGTTGAGGATGTGATAGATGGCCTTCATCTTTTTCACCTGCACAACCCATGTGAAGGCTGACTCCGAGGCCTTCTGCAGGACCTGCCTCAAGTAGTCCTCAGTGCGATGAAGCACCTGCAGGAGTAAACAGTAACTACACACCCACTGAGATTATGCAAATATGTTACATTCTTCTATCTGGGTCAAGAAGGGCACAGTCCTACATTGTTAAGGTCTTGGATCCGCGTTTTTAAGCTGTCGAACACATCCGCTCGCTCCTCATCATTCTCAGGGTGTGGATAAAGGTGGCAGTGGTAACTAAGGGTGACAAAGACAAATGCTCATGATGAAGAAGAGTGCGTGAGGTAATTAAAACCATACAGTAAAAGCACCCTCACCAGTCGCAGATCTTTTGAACTTTCTGTCCAATCTGGTCTCCCCAGAAAGAGATGAGAAACACAACGCTTTTGCTAATTTCACCCTGTTATTACACAGATTAGAAAAGTTATCAAGACAGCTCTACAAGCAGTCATAATATGTTGAAAAAAATGACTTTTACAGTTCAGCTTACGGTGTCAAGATCAGCAAGGCTCTCATCCACTTCGGCATAGCTGAGGATTGTGTAACCTTTACACACTCTCCACAGCATGCGCTCAAAGGCCTCCACCTTCACCCGCTGGATAAGTCCTGAAACAAACCTGCACCCAGGACAAATTAGATGTGTTTTCGAAGCATTATGGCACCCTGTGATGTGGTTGTAAATTATTGATATTATAACTCACCCAAGCTTGGCTCCAAGTCTTTGCATACCAGTGCATCCTGTGACTGAGTCTGTCTCCATAGTGGGGAACTCTTCATACTGGGGACCAAGAGCCTCATGCTAGTTATGAAAAGGAACATGTGTTTCATTTGTGACAGCTGACATGAACTCGACCTTGTATGGTTCTACTACACACAGCTGCCCTATGCACACACACGCTGGAACCGTGATGTTTATACTCCTGACTGCCTCACACATACACACTGTTGTAGTGGTCACAGCCTGGATGAGTCAGGTGGTGCATGTAATGCCTGTATTGTAAGCGTGTCATTAATTAAAGCCAGCACCAGTCCTGGCTATGGCACCAAGGGAAATAAAGCAAATCAGTGACAAGAACAACAACAAGTGGAGTGAGCTGGGGCATCTCAGGAAAGAAGCTAAGAGGTCAGGCCCATACAACGCAGAGGGAAGAAATGAATAGCTGAATGGAAACATACTCACTCTGGAGCGGCTGTGTATAAAGGTCCGTGTGATCTTCAGCATGTGTGTGTATTCAGTGAGCTCTAAGAGGTTCCGCTGAAGCTTTTCTTTGTTCTTTGCCACCTCACTGAGCTCCATTTCCAGCCTCTGAAGCTGCTCCTGGATGTCACAGTCAACAACTTTGGTCTTAATTCAGCAACAGGATAATTTGTTTGTGTAATTCAAGGAGTCAAGATACAACATTGACTGTAACTGGCGCCAGAATATGGTCACAGTTCCACATGTTTAAGCTGCTTAAAGTGGCATGCACACATTTGCTGGATAGTTAAGGGAATAGTTGATAAAATGATCTCTACAAAGCGTTGAGCCTAAAAACACCATATTTATAAAAACATCTTTATTTATTGTTTTATTTTTGTTTAGTACAGTTTTATAGTAAAGGGGGAAAAAACAGGGTGGGGGTGGGGGGGGGGGGGGGGGGGGGCTCCATTATGTAATGGATTAGAATAATGAAGGACTCTGTAAGAAGACAGCACAGCATTTTCAAATATGTGTTCCCTGAGTTTCTAATGTAATTAAGAAATGGCAGTCCACAGGATCTGTGGAGGTCAAACTCTGCACTGAAAGACCAAGGAAACTTTTAGAGAGAGCTGCTGTAGAATTGCTGGAAAGACTAATACAAACCCACATTTGAATAAAAAGGAATACTCTGTGCAGGTGTGGCTGAACACTGCAGCCATACCAGCAAAACAGGAACCTCTGTGGAATAATTATTTGTGGAAAAACTTTCCAGCACCCTCACCAAAGAATTCACCATCAGAAGTTTTCAGATTAACATCTAAACAAGCCATATATTATACCATATCTTATGGACTGATGAAATTTCAAAAACAGAACTTTTTGGCTTTAATAAGTAAAGATATGCTGTAGAGTTTTATGAAAAGGCCATATATCCAGTTATTAACCACACAGGTGGACTGTTTCGGCTTCAGCTGCAGTTAGAGGAACTAGGAACAGCTCACAGTGACAAGGTTTTGGGAACAAAATTCCCACAAGGAAAACTATCTCTGAAAATCTGCATGTAGACTTCAACAGAGCAGTTCATGCAAAACCAAAAAGACTGTAGATGCATTTTGCAGGAAGACTGGATAAAGATCCCGCAAAACTACTAAAGTAGAGAACATGAAGACAAAGCAGCCCCCAAGCAGAGGGGCCCAAACGTCTGTCTCTTTCCTTTTTGATTATTTGAAAGTGAAAAGATAGGAATGGAAAGCAAACTTGCTTGAAATGTAAACAAATCTAGTCATATTCAAATTTTTTCCCATTTGAATATCAGATCACATTATTCTGACTTAATTATTCATGCTAACATTAATGAAGATTTTGAATGGAAGATGCTCAAATCTTTGCAAGTTACAATAATTATGCATGTGACAAAGATTAGCTCATTTAGAAGGGTGATTCGGGTTAGGATGAAAAATACTTCTGTATGCTGTTAAAGTATGGAGAGGCCATAAAAATCTGAACATTTCTACTTCTTCAGATGATTAGCGATTTAAATTCTATATATCATGACATGAGCAGAAGTAAGTTAAACATGACAAAGAAGCAAACCAAATGGGCACTTCTGAAAACTTACCATGATCTCAAGCATTTGTCTGGGTGGAGGTGCCAGTGGGCTTTCATCTTCCTCTGGAACAGCTATTTTAGCCTTCTGAATCTCCCTCAAAAGGAAGCCTGCCCACAAAAATTGCAGATAGTGTGATTCATGATAATTACTAGATAGGTGTCAGAGTAATCTCAGTCTCTGAAAGAATGTTTTTAGATGACACAATGAGCCCAGGAGTTTTTGCTTTGCTACACATGATTAATTGTGAAGGTGTATTTTTGGGCTACACCTATGTCCCAGGTGGTGGATGGTGTCTTACCCAGAATTCTCTCCATCTCCTCGCACCTTTTGATTTCGCTGACAAAGCGCCGCTGGAATGAGCTGACACTGGGGTTAAGCTGAAACCAGAGGAGCATCACAAGTCAGGTGGCTGCAGAAAATGCACGTGTCGGCTCTAAAAATTAATTTATCATTTTATTATTACTGTACTTTTTTATTGTTTAGATAGATAGATAGATAGATAGATAGATAGATAGATAGATAGATAGATAGATAGATAGATAGATAGATAGATAGAAGCCTTCCCACATGCATGCATAATGAAAAGGGGGAAAAGGTGCAATTGATTAAACTTGATGGAGTTTCGTCTCTTAGACAAATGAGTGTATGTGCACCATCAGGCTCTTTACTTACATCTCTGAACTCGACCAGTCCCAGCTCCCCGAGCTCACTAATGCAGTCATATTCAGAGCCGGACTGCAGAAACAATTGCGCCAAGCACATCTCCTCACTCCGAAACACCATCTTTATCTGCCAGACAGACACTTCTTCTCCGCTGATAATCTGTCTGAAGCCTTCTAAACCTGGATAACGAGTAAAATCGCTACGGACTACAAGAGCACATTGCACAATTCCACAAAATGACCCCCTTAGCCAATTAACTTCCCCCGAGGATTAATTAATGTCTATTAATAATGACGGATTTCATAAGGGGAATCATCCTCATCCCGGGTCTGGGTGTCGCGCCGGCTTGATTCCCGTCAGAGTTGCCTGATGTCTACTGTATAAACCATTTGAAAACAAAGACAGAGACCTAACTAATGCACCTTTTGCGTCGAACGATCAGAGAAAGGCGTCATCCTGTAGGCTCTCTACCTTGAACACCTGTCATTACAGCGCAAAAAATAGAAACCACGCTAACGACACAACGTAAACCCGAAAGGAACGAGCAACAAGCAAACTAGATAATAAATTATCAACCCGCCGTGTAGATAAGTCAGACTAAAGGCAGCCTCCTATGTTAAAAATAAGCCCCAGTCAGAAATAGGCTACGGCCTTTATTCGCTCCACGTCGCCGGGCAATTGACACAGATTGCGTCCCCGGGTTGCCAGATCTTGTCGCCTCCTCTGAAATAATCAGGTTTTGTTTATTTAGAGATGTTGCTTTAGCCTGTGGCTAAATAGCGATTTAATTCGACGGTACATGGTTGAATGAGCGAAAACTTCATTATAATTGTCTATTAATAATTTTTTCTGTCATAAATTTGCTCTTTGTCGATGCTACTAATATCGTAATAGCCATAGTAGGCTACATTTGCTTAACAAGTAGAACTGCAACAATGGCTCCTTAAAAAAAGAAAGGAAATGATAATCATGATAAAAACAGTAATGAAAAGTGGACACTCTGAAGCTTGGTAAGCTATGTAGCTTATAAAATTAAGAACAAAATCAAACCGTGGCTCTATGCGTTGAGTTTTGAGATGGCATTATGAAATTACGTTTTAATTGAATATATCCACATTTTAATCTCTTTTTGGAGTAGCCTAGAACTTATCAAAGTTCAAACGTGAAAAAAAACTTGGCTTTCTTTTGTCTCGCTTTTTTGTAAATGGCAACCTTTTTATTGCTCATTGGAAAGAGGGTTAACTGACAAACCTGGCAACCAGGGCTTCTTTTTTATTCCGTTGCATCGCTGAAAGCAGCCCGACCATCTGCTCTTCTTTGTGTGTAAAATCCCATATTTTTTAATAGTTTTGGGTGATTTATACATTTTTAAGACAAATATCACTTGTGATGAATTAGGAGGTGCTGTGATAAAGGTAAAAATAACAGCACGTTTATTTGTTGGAACATGACTCAACACAAATGTTAAGGTTTTGAGTTCTTTTGGACCCAATCAGCCAATAAAATATGTTTAAATACAGCGTTTATTCAAGCACCACACTCAACACTTACTTTTGAGAAAATGCAATTCTGAACTAATATTCTTTTTCCATAACATTAGCATGATTTTCCCGCTGCAAGTGCTTTTGCTTCAGGCAGTTCTTATTGATCTGCCTAACACATCAGGAGCACTCAAATGCTCAGAAAAGCAGGCCTTCAACACAAAGGTCAGTGCTGCAACGCCTACATAAAGATAAGATGGGTAAGATCTGGTATGTCATGAAACTGGAGCAGAACCTGAGGATTAAACCCTAGTTTGTGAATAATATAGACAATCATTCATTATAAATATGTGCATTTAATTTCTAAAACAAGGTAATATCAGAATGAAGACTTCTCTTTTGATTCAAAGTGTGATATTTAGCAGCATGGGTAGACAGTCAGTTTATCAAACACATACAAGCTTGTTTTTTTAAAAACTAATTCATAGGAGCTCGTTCACTTTTATTTCAAGCATTCACATAGAGATTCAACACTCAGATTTTTAGACCATAAAATGTCTAACTTGTATGAGGTGATTTTTAAATCCTCAGACTCTGAGCAAGTCTGTTGAGCTCTTGTGACAGAGCTGTGACCGTATCCAAGATCCGCTCTTTGTCTTTATCTTCCAAACGAGCTTTGCATCGTTGAGCGAATTTATCGGGATGCCACAGCACTTGCTGCTTCCGGAGTAATTTACGAAACTCTGCCACGTCCTTTCGGTCGACGCCGTGCAACATCACGTCCACCATCTCCTGGACCGTGCCTCTCGGAGCTGGCCAGGGGATGTCACTGTAGCTCAGTTTTGTGCTACCAGATGATGAAGCGCCGTTAAATGTGGCAGCACATCTCTCATCGTACCGTCGCTTCTTTCCCTGACGAGTCTCTTCCTCTTTACGTGCAGCTCGAGCCAAATACTCTTGATGTTCCCTCTGCAGCCTTTCATGCAGCTCTTTATGGCTTTCTGCCTTTTCTTCTCTTTTTTGCTTACTCTTCTGTTTTTTATAACTAGAAGATGATGCTGCCAGTCTTTGAACTTCGGCATGTTTTTTTGCAAAATATTGTTTTCTGATACGATCAGCCCAGTCCCCAAAGTCTTCCTCCTCCTCGTCAACCGGGAGAAAATCATCAGCTGTGAAACAAAAGCAGCAGTGTTAAAATCAAGGGGACAAAGTGTGGAATCAAATTCTCTAAAAAAAAAAACTTAAAAAAAAAATAACTTCATACCATCATATACTCCAAACGTTTCATAAAATTCATCTTCACATTCACCGAAAAGTTTATCCACCCACTCCTTCTCAGGGTCTGCTTTGGATGGACAGCTCATGTCGTCTACAGTCTGGTGAAATTTAAGGAAAAAAGATGTAAATATAAATTCAGAGAAAGTTGAAGGACAATCTGAACCTGGCTGGATTTCTATAATTTCTTTTTATTTGGTTGGAAATAAAAAAGCAGCTTTAGCTTTTTGTTAGTTTGTTGTTGTAAAACTGGTTCTTTGTAAGGCAACATGTAAATCTAACAGGCATACATCTAATATTCCTGTTTACAAAGACCACTTGTTATTTTAAAAAAATTAGAGGAACTCAAACTAATCTCTTGTCTCTTTCTCCTGTTGCACTTGAATATGATGCTGTTGTCGTGTAAACAGAAGTGTATTTCTGCTCACACAGGGGTCAAGAGTTGGATTTATGTTCCTTCAGTGTGACCTAGAATCTATTTCTGTACTGATGAAAGAATGACTGTATGTGATCCAGATCAAATCTGTCACAAAGTGTGTCCTCAGCGTGCCTGGGGAAAATACAACCCTTTTTCAAATAAAGAAATTTCAAATATTTTTTGTGAAAGTTTCAAATGTGATTTGGAACAATATCCCGAGTCACACAGTCAGGTTCTCCAATAAAAAAGTAAATTGTTCCTCGACAACTGTTATTTGTATGGGACTTTAAAGTGTAATCATCCAACTGTGGACAAGTTCAAAAAATGTGTATTTTACAAAACTTTATAAGTGTGAAACTGATAAAAAGGGAGGCCAAGTTTCATAATATTAACAAGGTAAACTATCATTAAATACACATTAGCTTATGTAAAGCTGCCGCATCATAATTACGTAACATTTTTTTTGTTTGTTGAAGCATTTGTGTTGCTTGCAACACCCTTCACAAGATGACAGTTCAGTTCATATTCGGATGCATTTTTAAAACCACCAGAAATTATTTTCATAATCTGACAGACACATGTGAACTAGTTTGCTTTTAAAAACTACAACTGAACTGTAATTGACTTAATGTCATTGAAATTTCTGTCAACTTATTTCATGCTACAGTAAAAATCAACAATTAATACAAACATAAACATTATTTGTTTTAAGTACATGTGAAGTTCTTGAAACAAAAACTATCAAAAGGTCAGTGTCAGTAGGTAAACATGCTGTTATTTTATGCCCCTTCTTTACTGCACATTTTCACATATCAGTTATCAGCTGCATCAGTTTGGCTAAAACCAGTTTTTGGATGTTATGGGGTGCCAATGATGAGGGTCACCACAGCTTTGACAGCTGAGAGCTTCTGTGGTATCACAAGTTAAACTATTAATCCTGATTAGTCAAATCAAGTTTATTGTTAATTCACATGTCAAGTACATACAGAGAACCGACATGGCTGTTCTTGTACACACCCACGATGCTGCCATGTAAAAGTGTGCATAATAATTTAACGATAACCTACAATAAGCATGCAAGAAGCTAAAACATACTAAACAAAACAAAGTAATAAGACACTGATAGTTGTAACTCAAATATAACCTAAACCATATAGCTGTTATATTATGATCAGTTTTACTATTATCACAGCTATGTAAATATGCTGCCTGTTAAATGGCAGCTAAAAGTTCAAACTGCTGTTTACCTCTGAATGTTTCATCCAGTTCAGCAGGTCCTGAGGTGTCACTCCGGCCCTGTTTGGAGCGTTCAAAGCCTCAGGACTAGCTTTTTTGAGAGGGACCACCAGGTCATCATAAACTGGGAAAAAGTAAAAGTAGAAACATTCAAATATGCTCAGAGGTTATCAAGCTTAAATCTAGTAAAAGTATCTTCTTCCTTACCAGTTTTTCCATGTTTCAAGGCCCTGTTGGCAGCGACATGAAGGGCCGTGTCCCCCCGGCGGTCCCTTTGAAGAACATCGGCTCCATGTTTTAGCAGTAGCCGCATCACAGCGTCGTCTCCTAGGGAGCAGGCCATCTGGAGCGGGCTCCTCTGCCTCTTGCCTTGGGTGAAATTCACATCTAGGTCCCGGTGCTTCCGCAGATATGACTTAAGCTTTAAAAGACTGCCTTCCTCCACGTACTTCCACACCCGCCCCTGTCTGTGGGACACCATAATTGGTACAAAAATACTAAGCTAACATTTAACTTCTGCTAGGCCTCGGCTTAGTGGTCCGTCTTCTTAATAACTCCGGGCAGCTTGTGCAGTAGCACGTACAGTATGTTCCGAGGACAGACTAGCTACCGCTAGATGTCAGTATTGACTATTCTTCCCCCAAATAAATTTTTGTTTTGGCTTACCAGCTAATAGGATTGACCCAGTAGTTGTTTGTTACCAGACTGAAATGACTAGCAGTGTAACCTGTTTTCTTTTCTACACAATTGTGAAATAATAAAGCTGTCCTACTTGCATAACATATTTCCAGGAGTACAATATGTATATATATATATATATATATATATATATATATATATATATATATATATATATATATGTCTGGGTTCCT
>JAOXYM010000020.1:13823415-13841556 GCA_028567055.1 Leptatherina wallacei | reverse complement strand
AGACCAGAGTTAGTCATGGAGTTCCTCAGGGTTCTGTACTCAGACCGATACTCTTCACATTGTACATGCTTCCCTTAAGTAATATAATCAGACAGCACGGTATAAATTTCCATTGCTATGCATGTTTCCCCATACCAGATCAGAGTCAGAGTCGAAGATCAAGACTATTTTCGCTTCCTGTGTTGGGACATTGGCGATTTCCACTCAACTCTGTCTGTCTACCGTATTCATGTCCACCTGTTTGGAGTCGCTTCGTCACCGGCCTGTGCAAACTTTGGTCTCAAGTACATCGCAGCACAAGGTCAAGAACAGTTTAGTGAAGCGACAATAAGATTAATTGCTTTCATGTTTTTGGGGCGAACCGCATCCAACGCATCAAGGAGAGTACTAAACCAACACAAGACAAGAGTTTCTTGAAGTAGTAAAAAAAATGGACCAGTAAAACCTGAAGCAACTAGGCTGCAAGTTTGCCATGAAACCTCCCTGCCAGTCATATGTCATATGGGTGGAGCCTAGGAAAGGCAAATCCGAACAATCAGAAATGTATTGACAATCATCCCAAACACTCGACAGTTCATCATTAAGAACTTATCTCTACGAAGTGATGGCCATAGTAAATAGTTGACCCATCACCCCACACCCTTCTCAACAATCCTACCGGACCTCAGCCACTTACACCTAATCTTCTCTTGATCATGAAGTTGTCAATAATACTACCACCACCAGGAAACTTTGTAAAGGAGGCTCTATTCCTTTGCAAGAGATGGTGTAGAGTGCAGTACCTGGCCAAAGAGTTCTGGCACAGATGGAGGAAAGAATACTTATTGAGTCTACAGCAAAGACAAAAATGGCAGAAAACAAAGAGAAATGCTAAGGTCAATCACACAGTGATCATAGAAGATGACATGGCACCCAGAAACGAGTCGAAACTTGCTATAGTCACCGCAGTGTATCCAAGTGAAGATGGATGTGTAGGCAAGGTGCAGCTGCTACTCAGTGACTCTGCAATAGATGACTGCGGTAAACAAACATAATTGGACAGACCTATCCACAGGACTGGCACATTATTAGAAGCAGAATAAACCCACATATTAGGTCAAAAGTTAATTTCCAGAAGTTGGAAACAAGTCCATTATTGCAAGAAGAAGAAGCAGTGAAAGTTATCTTTATTCCCTTGGAGTTAATGCGGCCAATGAGGTACAATATTTTATATATTTTGTCATTGTTAATTGGTTCATCATGTAAATGTCATGTAACTATGAAGCCTCTAATCTTATATCTAGGCAATGTTTGCGTAAATTCTATGTTTTGTGTATTTCTGTTTTTTGATTTATGTAAGCCCTCTATTTTTCGTGAACTTCATGTTAGTTTTGTAATTCTTTTCTTAGTTCTGACGGCATAATTGGGGCAATCAAGAATGCATAAAGTCATGTTGAAGACACTGTCCGCCATTTAATTCCTGTGGAAACCCAAGAACGATTTTAAGCCTTCATTAAACTCTGAGGGAGTAACAGCAAGAGAGATGTAAAATGGTCCTCAAGTGATCTGAAACAACCAAAAATAAATTCAAAACAACCATGGAGAGACTTGGAATGGCGACAGAGTTGCAAAATTATCAAAGCACATGACAAAATTCTAAGTAATTGCGATGAAAAAATGACCAATGGGAGTAAAACACAATAAAATGATGTAAAATGACCACAGACACATATTTCAGTGTGGTAAAAAAAAATAATGTAAAATAATGTAAGTGTAAAGTAAACAAGAACATAAAGAAAGAAAACTGCAGACCATGACAATAACCATGAAGTCAAAGTTGCCAAAAAGCAATGGTAAATGATGTAAAACACATTTGATGCTGATTATGTTAGAAGTAACTCTAAAAGTATACATTAGATTCAAGCTTCATGTTCTGCACATTAACCTATCTGCCACAATCTGGCTGATGTCTGTTAATGTTATCACAGGCTGCTCGTGGTTCTTCTGCTAACCATCAATATCAGCTTGTTATCAGGGCCGAAGCGCGCACACACACGCACACAGTTGTGCATACACGCTCTTAGCACTGCCCCCCTCCCACTGTGTATCCTCTCCAAGCTCCCAGTTTCCTTGCTGAGGAAAGAGAGGAGTAGATCGACAGGAAGAGAGGAGACAGTAAGGATGTGACACAATGGCAGGAAGTGACTTCAGATCAATACAGATTAGTGGAAAACACCATCGACACGACAGAAACAACTTAGCAAACATCTCCGGTGAAGAGATAAATAGCAACACAAACAGTACCGCGGGAATTTTACACAAGTCTTGTTATGAAACGGAGTAACAGAACATTAAGCACAGCCCACACAGGTAGAACCTTCTGTTCTTTCCAGATTGCCTTGTCCATGATAGCATCACAGTTTTTGTTTTTGTAAACTGTATCAATATATCACTGTAAAAGTTCCTCAACAATGACTTCTAAAAGCACTAACAATCTCACCTTTTACACGTGTCCCTCTGCACAAGGCTTTAGTATCCTGACAGTCTTTTCTTTCTTCTTCAAGGCTTTCTTTAGCAAAGCTAGTGGTGGTTCTTGTCCCTTCAGACCACTCCAGATAACTCTGTGTGCACTCAAGTCTCTTGATTAAACCAAGACTTGCAGACTTATCAGCCATGAAGACTTCCATTTATCTCAGAAGGCCAAACTCAAGCTTTTGCTCCTTGATGTGTAAAGTAGACCAGCTATTATTAACAATACAACCTTGAATTAACAGTATTTTTCCCAGTCAAACACTAACATTGAACACTTGTAGCACAGCGTGTAATGGTAGAAGTTGCAACTGGTTTAATGTGAGAGAAAACTGTTGCAGCTGTCACCATTTTTTATCCTCTGGGCAACCATGTTGAATTCTGAGGTCGGCAGGCATCAACATCAAGCTAATTATACTGAGGGAGAAACTGTATGTTGTTTCTTTTAGACAGTGTTAAGCTGTGAGTTGTCTAAAGCTTGCCCAGTAACAACTGCTTGGAATAATTCAGCTTGATCTGCATGTTAAAATAACTGTAAGTTGAACCAACTAAACAACATAAAGATTTTCTAGTTTGACATAAGACTGATGATCCTGGTTAGATCAGAAGAATTTGTAGTGTAATAATCACACTAACACATAGTTTTTATTTCAAATACCGGTGTATCTACAATATAATCTCCTTTCAATTCTTTTTCAAGAGCAATGACATCATTGAGTTAATAAATGCTGTTCTGAAATTGATTGGATCATATTTAATCAAAAAGCTTTTCAGCATCATTATCTGTGTTACTGAGGAGGAAATGAGCTACATCAGCTCCATCTGCTAAGTTCGCAATTCATTTCTAGTATTCAAAGCAAAACAAGGAGCAGCCAAACACATAGGCTGTTTTATTAAAGTTGTTTGCGCTCTAGCAGCATTTATTTGACAGTAGATTAGCAGGAATAGGGTCAAAGAGAAGGGAATGACATGCAGTAAAGGGCCCAGGCCGGGGTTCAAACCTGGGCCAGCTGCAATGAGGAACTGAAGCCTCTGTACATGAGATGCTCAACCAGCTGAGCTGCACATCGCCTCTTCATAAACTGTTTTCATAAGTCCAAGGGCAGCTACTCTCTCATTTACACTGTTGATAATGACAGAGCTTTCATTCAGGCTCCTGTTCCAAATGAAGAAGAATGTTAAAATGAAACTCTGACAACATTATAGAGAATATATTTCAAAGTTTTACTAAAATCTCATGGGAGGTGAGTTGTTGCAGGAAGACAATGGTCTGGATATTACAGAGTTCTCTAACAACATGTAGCTTTTTACAGGCAGACAGACAGACAGTGGGTTTTGTTTGTTGCCTTTAAAATGGTAGGAAACAAATATCAAACCACACTTTTCCAAGTTTTCAGTCTATCTTTTGTGGAATTATGACAATATAAAGGTGAGAATTGTCGCATTACAAATGCATTAAAACCTTCCTAGTTGTATATTACAACTTGCCATTTTTTTTGCAATTAGAAATTTTGAAATCTTCCCCTGAAGAACTTCTTCCCAAAGCAAAATGTTCACTGTGAGGAGCTACTTTATTTGGTACTGGCCCTCTCCTCCTCTCTCCTTATAAAATCTTAGTATTTCTAGGAGCAAGTGAGCAGCAATAAACTCTACGTTCAGCCCTGACATACAGAAGTCAGTTAACACTAGCAGCTCCTTTATTTATAAATGTCAAAGTAAATAGTTTGTTATGATTTAGCTTGAACTCTTCTTTTGTAAACATCACACAACATGGCCCTCAAAGTAAATAACAGGCAAACGTTACAACTGAGGCCGGAAGAAGCGAAACATAAACAAAAAAGGTCCATCTCTGTTGGTTTCCTTTACATCATGTGGTCAGACACTTATAATAACAATCGAAGTCAGTCAGTTGCAAGCACAAGCACTTTTACTTAAATTGTTTTGCATTCGCAGGTCATGACACTCTCACTCCATGTAGGTTTCACTGCAAAGATTTTGTACTTTTTTTTTTGCACAAATGCACAAAAAAAATAGAGCCCAGGTTGACATGGCTAGGAAGTGGGTTTTGAACAAACGGAAAGATCTGACCTGATTCAAACCCCAGTCAGGTTGTCTGTCATCAACACCACAGGTGTGTGTCAAGTGATAACATGCTTTAATAAGGTCAATTCTACAGCTTCTGTAAATAATTTGTGATTGAGAGAGGATTGGAAAGCAGCTGGGGGTTATTACAGGTTGTTTCGTTGATTTATTTAAGTGTGATGTTTTGATTTATTTTGTTTTTACTTCTATCACAGTGCTCTGTGAAAAAGGAATAAATTATCAGTGCAACTCAGCCACTCATTTTTGCAGTGGTAAGTATTACGGAAAAAGGAAGACAGATGAACAAGTTCATCAGGATGTACCCGTCAATCCTTTGACTCACGGTACAGGTCTCTGATGCCTGTAAAAAAAATTTTATTACTATTCCAGCAAGTTCAAATTGCATTCACACGAGAGATTGAGTCATAAACTGAAATTCTAAAAAGCCAATCAAGGAATTATACAATAAAAACTAGCTGCCTGCATGCGTGAAGCTGAAACTGAGAAGAGGCTGTATAGAAGGTCAGGGCTCACTTCAAGTTCTCTGTAACAGAAAACCTGATAGGCTTAGAGGCTGTGTAACTTGTAACCAGGAGCCTCATCAACTTCAAACAGGCTGAAATCAAGAGGAAAATGGAGAAAATAATTAGACTGTTATATGACTGGAACTTCATGACTGGACTAACTTCAGAAGCTTGAATCGGATGGAGGCAGGAAGAACTGAGCTCCCTGCCAAGGCACATCTGACTGAATACTGCTTTAATCAGTACACAAAAAGTGTGATCTGCTGTTTAGAAGGACTGAAGTAAGTTGGTTGTCTGAGTAGAAAGAAACTCTTTTCTCCTTTGCCTGATCTAAAACTGTGTGATGGCAAAATAAACCATTGCTACATCTGTTTTAACTTTTTGTGTTGAGCAGCTTAGTGGATTTGCATGAAAACCATTGATCTCAACAACATCTACCCGTAATGTACCTTTGAACGAAGCATGTCCTGTATTATATTTTATAACTAGCATGACTCATGAGACATACGGATGGGAATTTGTTGTAAAGGATATCAGGGGAGTCCCCAGTGGGAACCAGGCAGGTGTCGGCTATCATTTCCTATTACAAATCACAGCTCAGTGTCCAAAACGTTAAGGGATCTGAGATCATTAAGGCTTCAGCTACTGTTAACCTGCAGAGAGCCATAAAAGGACACACATACTTCCTGTCCACTGTCCACAGAGCAAGCATCTGTCTGACCCTTGACACCTTCCAGTCTACTTCCTGTCCCACACGTGCAGCTCAGCTACTTGAAACTTTTCATCAAAGCTGCCCCGGCCAAACATGGGAAGGTTGCAAACGGAAAGGTCCACATGGTTTCACCCAGATTAAACACACACACTTCTTCTCCTTCCATACCAAGAAAGATTTTTTCTCCTAGAACATGCAGCTTCTATAAAATAGTGTGTATTTGAAAATTGTCTGTAGTACGTAGGACGTAAACCGAGCTTTGTAGGGACTGGCTCAGGTCAACATTACAGATGTCGGCAGTAGTGCAAACTTGTAATTATTTTCCAGAAATAAAAGGGAAAGAGGGAAAAAACAAAACAAAGACAACAGCAGCAATGCTTTGTTGGCTTAATTGAAACACTTTGGAGTTATATCCTACCCCGCCCTCGTCCAGTAGCTCAGTCAGCAACAGCCTTGTTGCACCTCAAGTGAGGTTGATGATTGATTTCAAAGTCCTTCATGAATTTTAAGGAGGATAACAGTTCTCCATACACTACTTAGTTAGTGAACACTAATAACTCAGTAAGGATCATTAGAAAATGGGTCCTGGTAACTCAACATTCAAGATGTGATAGTTTTTATTTCTTTTACTCTGCATTTTCTTGGATTTCAAATCCACTTCGTAACCTTGGTTTTGAAAAGTCCCATAATGTTTGCTCATCTTGTGGTTTTTGTTTCGGGCCCCTGACCTTTGCCCCCAACCCCCCCCCCCCTAATCAGCCTGCTGGGCTGAGGGCACGACGGAGGGATGGCAGGTGGGGATAAAGCTGCAGACCCTCAGTCCTTGTTACCAAAAAGCTTTAGAGGAGCTTTTCAGCTCATGATGCCAGACTATAATCTCCCAGACGCTTCACACATATGGCATTGTGAGATCATCCACCTTACTGTACCCACCTTACCCCACCCCCCATCCTTTCATGCTGGTAATTTTGCATATTTTGCATCATTTTAGTGGAAGTTGTACATGCAAAGGATATAATACAGATATAGTGAATAATATAAAATTGTTGTAGTACTTTAAATATCAGATGATGCTTAAAGTTTGTAGACTGTATTTTAACTGGACCTCCTGGATCATATTTCCTTGTCTCAAGTCTTTATTGGAATGTGATGACACAAACATAGCTCTATGTGTGTATGTGTTTTTTTTAAACCACAACACTATTTTTAATCAGAAGAAGGCTTCTGCAGCAAGACGACTTGGGACGAATTATATCTTCAAATATTGGGGATTTATGCTTTAAGCATGATCACACCATTATTAAGGGATTCTTACAGATCATTATACTCTTGAACTACTCATAAAAACAGTAACAGTTCCTCGTTTCATTCTGGAGAAATGATGTGGTATTATGCTCCAACAACAACTTATTACTCCCAATGCTAAAAAACTCTGCTCAGCTCTCATCTGAGAGTGTGGTTATGAGGGTATGTCTGGGTCATGTCTCCTCTTCTTCTGCAGATTAGCCATGAAGACAGTCTCTCCTTACACTCTCATGGGTCTCAGCTTGGGTCTAGCCAGCGTCACTAAATACTGGAAGAGTGGAAGGCATACAGGTGGGGGGTTGGGTGGGGTTTGATCGAGATGAGGGGAGGAATTAGGATGAGAAGGGGACAGACAAGCTTGCATTGTTTACAGATGGTGAAATGCAGTAAATAGATGATGATGATGAATGAGGGGACAAAGAAAAATGCCATAATGACAGGCATCTTGTGACAAAATGCACACAAGGCCTTCACGGGAATAGCATGTAGCAACAATGAAGGCTGGAAGGAGATTTCCTGTTAGGAGCATGACATGGGGAAGCTAAATAATGTCTATAACTACATCCGATTGCTGGGCGTGCTGAACTAAAATCCTATCCTTAATTTGTTCCAAGTCAAATAAATGGTGGCACGTCTAAGAAAAATGTTTGAAACTATTGACAATTTCATTGAGAAAAGTAGTACTTTATATGAAAATAGGCCGAGAGGTCCTGGGACATCACGGGTTAGGTACATTAAAATGTAGAGTAGAATGTTGCTGGCTGTCATGTTTTTAGACAGCAGCTGAATGGGAAAAGGCTGAATAAGGCGGCCTGTATGCACGCAGAAGACTCCATTCAGAGACCAAAGGCCAATGGCTGCGTGGGGCGCTTCAGATGGTGCTGTGGGAATTTGCCCTATTTGAGATGCAAATTCCTCAAAGAGCTGAAAGAGCTGGAAAAACAGGTGTCCAAGGAAGTGCGCTGTTGCGTGGGTGAGGGAGGGAGGGAGGGCGGACGGTTGCGAGGGTGCTGAATGATAACACAGGGTGCATTGAAAAACTGCCTGCTCCTGTCTGTGCTGCACTCTCTCTCTCTTGTGTCATTTTCCTTGATTAAATACGAAGAAAACGGGAAATATCTTATCATACAACCTGAGGGGAAAAAAAACAGTTTCAAGTTTTATTGACTGGAATGCAATTTGGTAAAAAGAAAAAAAATCCAGACATTTAGATCAGAAATAGTCTTACATACCGAGTAAAACAGTAAGACATGTTGCATCCCCCCCCAAGCAGCTGGCTTAATAGATGTTCTTTTTAAAGGAGAAGTGTGTAGGGTTTAGTGACATCTACCTGTAAAGTTGCAGACTGAAACCACAAAAATGAATCCGAGCTTGAAAAGAAACACTATGGAAGTCATGATAAATACAAATGGCAGACTCTGTGGAAACTTGGTGACCCAGCACACTGTAAAGAACAAGCTGTGGTCTCCAGATTTAGATGGCAAAAACTGGTCTTACTCTGTAAATAGATCCCCCTAAACCCAACACATTAGTCTTTAAATACAAGTCTTGTAAGGATAGTTCAATTTGTCTTTTTGTTCAGATAAAAACTTTCAATTCAATAACAACAAGCAGAGTTTTACTGATTTAATGGAGTGTACATCTTTTATCTTATTCTGATGGCTACTGAAGTTAAAGGTAGGGTAGGATATCCTGGAAAAATGGTTCGAGCAAGCTACATTTAATACACAATTCAAAAGTCCAACCCCTTTCTTCAGACTTTTCCTCAGAAGCCACGCCTCCAGAAAAGTCTCCCACCCTACCTTTAAATTAAAAAAAATATATAGCTACACAATTCTTCAAAAATTATTTTTCAACTCATTGCTGATTATTGTCCAGGGTCATCATGTACATGTCACTGGAGAGTTGAAAGCTCTTTATAGGAATCCAACAAACATGTAGGTCAAATCAGTCTTTCTAACAGAAATGAGAAAGAAAACATGTCAATTTATATATATAAAAACGTCAATGTACCTCCAAATAACTTCAGAGGGCACAGCAGGTAATCAGAAAATAATACCAAAAAAACAAGACCCCACAACCCTGCATTGGAATAAGCACGCATAGAAAATGGATGGATGGAAAAAAACAACACCGGCAGCATATTTGTCAGACATCCCCACAACAATGTCCATAGTAGCTTTTCTGAGTTAAAATAATCGGAACAGGTCCCTGGACGGTTGATTGCTTGAGACTTCATTTCAAACTATTTTCTTCATTTTGTACATACATAAAAATTCATAATGGCACAATTTTGTCATTAACGTTATCAAAGCTCCACGACTCACCTGATCTTTTGTTGCTCAGATGCTTCTTTAATAGTTTTCTGGAAACTGCTAAAGGTTACATCTGAACATCAATTTAACTTCGCATTCAGTTTTTAGAACCTGTACAATAATAATTTTTATTATATGGCACTTTTCTTAATAACATTAATCTTTTGCTGTTGTTTTTGTTATTTCATATCAACTAACAACCTCCCAGCTTTTGATTGGGACTTTACAAAAAGCTTTACATTCTTTCAAATTTATCACATTTCATTCATAACATAAATATAAACTCTCTGTGGTCCCAAACTGATCATCTATAAAACATGATTTTACTTGTACATATATAGATCTTAAAAAATGGATACAAATCTTTGGCTTAATAGAACAAAATGTCCCTCAGCTAAGTTTCTTCATTGGAGTGACACAAAATGATGTGTTACTTTCTCTCCTTCCAGCAATGCAACGGAGTCTTGTGTTTCCTTTCAATCTCCTCCATGGACACTTTTTTGTTCCCCCCTCTACTGCTGAGACTGAGAGATGATGTCAGGATGCCCCCGTGTGTTCAGTGGCAGCAAACACAGATTTCTGGATGCAGCACAAGAGTTAATCCACTATGCTGAACACACAACCTGATTAAATGGAGCCTTTTTCACACAACGTGTTTAGAGTCGGACTGATTGTTGTGCATTGGTGTCTTGTTTGTAAGCAGAGGTGGAAATGATTGCTATGTGAAAGGGGCTCATGTGTCTGCATATTAGTGTTATTGTCTAGCAAAGCAGGATACATACAAATCTCAGTGTTGGCAACTTAGTGTCTAACGAAGGCAAAGAGGAAAACTAAAGATCTCATCATTTAAGACAAAGTCTAAAGATTTGATTGAACACAAATTAGCACTTCTTTGAATGAGTAAATAGCAGCAAGATAAGCAGGTGTATATTCCTAAATATACGATCCTAAGAAGCCATCGGCTTCACATTCCCGCAGGTTAAAACCTCACCAACATGCTTGCAAACTCTCTGGATTAAACACATCAGAGTTCCATGTCATTTAAAAAAAATTCCCACACACTCTAGCTTAATATTCATGACTTAATTACTTGGTTAAAAGGTACAAGAACCAGCAAACTCAAGAAATGAAATGAAACTGAAAATGTGTTTTAGTACTACTGCAGCTCTTTGGTAGTTTCTATAATTGCAATATGTTCAGCTTTACATGTTTCCAGAGCATTAAGACTATAAAAATAGTCCTAGCATTCCAGGGATGGTTGTGACTGCCACGCACACTTGAGGTTTATCACGTCTTGGAAAACTGTGACAGAAAACTGAGTCACTGCTAAAATAGAGCTGGATGGAATAATTTATCCTTGTAAACTTATTTAAACTTGGCCCTATTATAAGTAAGTGTCATGCTCTGCACTGCTCAGACTCTCTTTGGACCCCTGTATGGTCATGTCTTTGAGAAGTGGTGATGGGTAACAGGGAGCAAGGTATGGATTAACAGTCTCCTGTGGTGGGAGGTCTGTTGTATTCCCATTTTCTTCTTTAGTCTTTATTTCCCTGACCTCCTCTGCTTGCATCCCATCTGACTTGGGTGCCAGAGGAGACTCAACGATGATGGTAGGTCTCTGTCTCAGATCCTGTCGGCTAGGTGGCTCGGCAGCAATAATGGCCTTAGCACCGTGCATCCTTGGAGGGGACTTACAATGTAGATCTCCGCGAGTCTCCTTCCAGCGCCGCAGCTGAGCGTTGTGTTCCTTCTCAATGTCCCGCTCCGACACTGGTAACTCTATTATCTGAAACAAAGATCATCAGTGTGAACAATATGTGAGTTTACATAATTACATTGGTCTTTCCACAACCTCAGGAGGGCAAAGTCAAGGATCTTGGATTTTGCATCCAGAAAGCTGCTGAGTGTACACTATATGTAAGGTCAGAGCAATAAAATGTACAGCACACATAACTACAGTGAGTATCACCGTACCTCGCGCACCAGGAAGGCCTCATGCATGTACTGTGGCTGTAAAGATCGCAGCAACTCCATTGTCTCATAGAGACCTTGGCAGGCCTTCAGTTTCTCTTGGGATCCCAACATGCATTTCAGGAGAACCAGGCCTACTCTGAAGATGATCTTCACTCCTGAGAACAACCCATATAAAACAGAGAACAATGCATATTTAGAACAATTTAGAACTAAGCTGTATGAAGCCCAAATATCTGTAACCAAATGGTCTGAATGCATTGCAACACACAAAATGGTGTGTGGACTTTGGGTGCCTGTGTCCAAATTTGACATCAAACAGACAAATGTGAACACTTGCAGACATGCTGATGTAAAAAAAAATAATAATTTGCCCTTAAAAAGAGATCTTAATCAGAGCTGACAGGTTACCAACTGAGATCCAATAATTTGCATTAAATTTGATCCTACTACAGGATATAAAAACAACATTAAACCATTAATCACAAGAAAGGCCAGTTAAATAATCCCATCTCCAGCATATCCCAAAGATTCTCAATGGGTTTTAATGTCTGGACTCTGTGGTGGCCAATCCGTGTGTGAAAATAATGTCTCATGCCTCTGAACCGTTCGTTTACTATTTGGAGCCCAATGAATCCTGACATTGTCATCTTGGAATATATCTGTATCATCAGGGTGGAAAAAAATCCACTGATGGAATAACTTGCTCATTCAGGATATCACTGCCCCCAAAGGCTTGTACAGCAGGCACTAGGCATGATGGGTGCATCCTTTCATCTGCCTCTCTTCTTACCTTGAAGCGCCCATCTCTCTGGAACAGAGTGAATCTGAACTCATCAGAACACATGACCTTCCTCCACGCTCCCTAGCAAATTGAAGCCTTTTTTTCTGATTAGCCTCACTGATAAGTGGTTTTCATGAGGCTCCACAGCTGTTAAGTCCCAATCCCTTGAGTTCCCTTTGAACAGTACGTGTGGAAATGCTCTTACTTTCACTAAGAAACATGGCCATGACTTCTACTGTTGTCTTTTTTTTAGATCTGATTTAACCAAATGTTTAAGTGGTTGCTGATCGCAATCATTCAAGATTTTTTTTCCAACCACATGTCTTTCCTTGAAGATGATGGTTACCCACTATCCTTGCTGTTTTTAATAATGCGTTGGCCAGTTCTTAACCCAATTTTCACAGTATCAGCAATCTCCTTAGATGTTTTCTTTGCTTGATGCATACCAGTAATTTGACCCTTCTGAAAGAGATTAACATTTTTTCCTCGACCACAAGACATGTCTTCCAACATGGTTGTTTAAGAAATGACAAGCTACTCACTGCATCAGTTAGGGTTAAATAACTTATTGCCATCTGAAACATAACCATCCATGCGATAATCATCCAGTGGGAGGCTTTTACCTATTTGCTTAGTTAAATCCAGGTTGCCAGGCTGTGACTTTTTGGGGGAATTGGCAGTGTATATTGACATGAAAACATTAAAAATACAATCCACCAAAGTGACAATATTTCATCTTATTGAAACAACATCCCAGTCATTTTCTTAATCATCTTACAGGAGTATTTCTCACTTTTTTCTTCACAAACTGGCTTGACACATACACAGGAAGTGCATTCATGGTACGCACCCAATCCACCTGTGGTATTACTCAAACAACAACAAAAAGCCACATCTGACAAAGCTGCTTTCCATGAGCTCAAAGTAATTCCCCTTCAGTTTCTGGCCAATAAAACACAACGTCTCTTGTAAGATGCATGCATAAGGCCAGAGAAAAAAATACTTTTGGTATGTTTCTCTCATTTCACTCAAACTATTGTTGTATAATTGCAAATATTTTGTGTGGTTCTCTCACCCTCACAGAGGAACATGTCCCAGACTCGAAGCACCGAGGCCCACGGCAGAGTCCGGGAAAATGCACACATGAACCACTCGGTCATGTACAGGATGGGTTCCAGTTTGTGTTTCTTTAAATGTCGGTGGGCCACAGGAGACACTCGCTTCAGCAGAGCATACAGGATCTCCCCGTCGAGCTGGATTGCCTCCTGTGGAAACAACATGACACAGCAGTCAGCAGAGGGAGACAACAGACTCCTCTCTTTGCTTAATCCGATTGTCTGCTTATCTTGTCCTTGTAGCCTGGTCATCACCTTATGTTATTAGGTCACTAGCATCACAGCGTCATGCTTGAGACCGACTGGCCGGACAAGTCTGACAGCACCTCTAGCAACACATACCAGCCAGCTGAACAAAAGATGTTTTGACTCTAAACTGAAGAACACTCTGATTGTTTCGGAGAACTTTGTTTAGCTGACACAAACGCACACACACCAAAAAAACAACCTTGCATTTTCAATAAGTCTATATTCTTTGCAAAATAAATACAGTTTTTTCCCCGAAATAAGTGAAAATTTTGTTTTTTGTATGAGGAAATAAGTTTTTAAAAACTCAGCTTTTTTGACATTTAAAACAATAATGCTGTATTTTGGCTCATAATAGATAACATATTCATGGATTCATAGGGTTTAGGTAGATAACAAATGACAAGTTGAGCACTTTAACGTGTTATTCTCAAGTTGCCGATGTTATCAAGGCCCTCTCATGACATACCAGCCCCGTGCTGTAGTATCCAGGAAGGTATTTTTCACAGATCTGGACAAGAACCCAGAAAGCATCCTATAAATCAGAAAAAAAAAGACACAAGGATAGGTGTTAATAATAGCAAATTGCCATGTGAAGTAACCATTTTAAAAGAGAGAACAGTGTGTAACAAACATGTAAAAGAAGCCATATAATAATCCCATGAATTTGCACTACTAAAAGAAATGTAGGAACATTGGTTAGAGGGCATTCACCTCAGCTGGCATATGCATCAGGAGTACAGCAGCAATGGGAGCCTGAGCCTGACAATAACCCTCTTCAGGTCGATGCAGAGTATAAGCCTTCAGCACTCGAAAAAGGTCCTGCTGCCTGCACATAAAAACATAAACCATGCCGGCTTTACAAACTGTGTTCATCGCATTAAGACAATGATGATAATCAGAAAAAGCACATTAAAGAAAGTGTGTACCCGTGACCTCCTCTTGCAGCAAACATTTCATGGAAGGGGAACTGTCGATGAAGGTCCCTCTCAATGACATCAACCCATTTGGGATCTCCTGGCTGGTTGTCCAGTTCCTAAAACACATAATTTACTCCGTTTTTCCAACATTTATTTTCCCATCTATTAATGATAAATATGGTACAAGAGTGGTAACAAAATGACATTTTTTCAAACAAACATAACACTCTGATGTTTTTAATATTGTAGTTTTTGTTGTTTTGACAAGTATTTTTCATTAAATTCCTTCGTTTCATTTAGATGCAACCTATTTTAAAAACAGTCATTGTCTTCTATTTGAATGGACGATAAATGATACCCGTGTCTGAAAAGGGCTTACGACTTCATAGTGACGTCGGTCATAAATCTACCACTGACCTCAAACTTGCCCTGGTTTTGCTCCCTTTTCACTTTGCCCCCAGTGAGGTAGAGCCAGGCCCGACCACGCAGGGATGGAGGGATCCCCTTCTGACACCGGTCTTTCACCTGTTATTCCACACATGCACAGTTACTTGCGAGCTTGCAGGAAATAAAAGAACAAATCCATTTACAGCTTATAAAGCGGACCTTCTTGTGTTTTTTGGCCATCCACTTGTCCCAACTGTTGAGCATCTCCAGCCATTTTGCCTCCCGCTGCCTCAACACTTCAATGGGGATCTCTTCAGCACTATGGAAACATGGCACAATGAAGCAAATTATATTCAAACATAATGGCAATGGCTGCACGGCACTCTGTCACTTCCTTGTACTTATGACAAGGGAATCCTGTCGTCAGAGGGGACGGGAAAGTGGTTCATCTATTCCTTGTACATGCAGGAAGCTTCCCTGAGACACGGCAGCTGAACATTTGCCATCAGCAGCAAAGTAAAGGAAAACAGGAAGCAGAGGGAGAACTTTCCCCTAATTCTGTTCACCACATATCTTACTTTACTATAAAGCTATTGAGAATCACAGTCTTCTTGTGCTGTCCTGCGAAACTCAAACCCCATCCATTTGGCAGACAGATTTCAATAACCAAATTTACAGCTTTTCAGCTTCAATGTAAGAAAGCTCATAAATTGGCAGTCATTCTAATCTCATTGATAACCGCGAACAACAACACCATAAAGACTACTAGCAGTGTGTGTATAAAACAGAAGAAAATATTCTATTTCAGGTGATATCCCAGCCTGCCTTATTCGATCAATTTTTTATGTGCTTGAACAACAAAATAAATCAATTAAAAGATTTAATTCATAAAGCAAGTTTATTTTTTGACCATTTCCCTGGCAAAGTATCAATTTGAGAGAAAGCCGGACAGAGACATAAACAAACACTAGAATGTTGTGCAGGTCTAAATGGAAAAGCCAGAATTTGGGGGGAAACTTATTCCAGCTGACTTTAAACAGGTGTATTTATGTGGCCTTGGTAGCTCCACAGAGACGGAGATCCCTGATATATATGGCCAATTGGCAGTTCCAGGAGACAAAATTTCTTTGGTATGCATATCTTTGGTATTTTTGGACTGACATGTTTAAAATTACTCCTGTGGAAGTCACATATTTTAGAGCTCACACTAGTTAACCTGATACTGACTGAGTGTAAGGTTTGCATTATCCATAATAACTAGCTCTGCACATTACTAAGCCAACTTGCGATATCATTGTTCAGTATTGTAATAATAATATTACCACCTATATATAAACAAATACTTCAGAATATTGTGTTAACATCAAGTATATAATGAGGGCTACATTACACTTCTTTAGTTCGAAAAAGTGTGTTCTAAAAGAAAACATCATTTAAATGGAATGCAGCTCTCATTATCACACCCATGCTTGACCTATTTCAAGTTAAAATGTCTGCCATGAAACAGGTCTATAGCCTGACAAGTAGTTTTCTGCATTACTGATATTACACATGCTGATTTACTAATGATAGTAATTTGAAATATATTGCGCAGTCCTAATACTAACCACATCAAAAAGGAATTATCCAGTTGAAATACAGTCAAATCATCCTCAAACGTTTTATTAGTTTGGACACAAACATGCATAAACAGTTGCACAAGCTTCATTGAGCTTCCTTGCGTTAACCAACTACTTTGTTGTTTCTTTAAAGGAATATGTCAGACATTCATTTTTCAGTTTATTGTGTAATAATCTTACAATTATAAACCCCTTAAATTTTCATAAAACACATTGTCCTTGTGTTATTAAGTCATTGTAAAAAGATAAGGAAGTACAACATAAGTGAAAACTGAAAACAGACTAGGAGCTGGTGGCAACGCAGGAGGGTTCAGCAAACACACGGAAAAAAATGATCTTTTTTTTCAAGAGATACAAATTAAGACCTCTTTTTTTTTTTAAATGATATGGCTATATCTTTATTCTTTTCTTTCATTGGAAAAAAACAACAACAAACATGTGATGTACATTGTGACTGACCTGAAGATGCCCACTAAGGTTTTCCTTACTTAACCAAGAGAATGTCAATTTATAACTCTGTCGCAGTCTCTGGAAACATTAACAAGTCACTGTTCTAAATAAATTATTAGCGGTATGATTTTGCACTTACAAGTCTCCAGAGTGCTGCTGGGCTCCTCCAGTGAACCCATACTTGTCCACCTCCGTCTCTTCGGTGACAGTACCGTTCACCTCTGGGTTGGATCCGTGCGAATTACCTTTCCCAGTATCTGTCAACTTATCTGGGCTGCCACGCATTTCGAGTCCATTACCCTGCTCAGATTTTGCCATTAAATCAGCATTTACCTTGGCAGAAGTAGACAGTCTCCAGAGTCTTCATTAAACTTAAAAAATGACACTTTAGCGCTCCCCATGCAGACGCCCACTGCTTTAGCTAAATCATCGACCGCTACAGATCTTCTCAGCTAGCTACAGTTGCTAAGAAGATAAACTCCTTAGCTGCTAGCGTGCTAATGCTAATACAGCAACTTGGATTGTTTCTTTCTCTGTCAAATCCCTTCGTGTTGGTCACATAATTAATATTCCAGTTGCACAATAAGCTCTCCGCCAGGTGGGCTAACCCCCAGCGATTCAAATGCAGTAAAAACAATAAAAGCTAAATTAGATCTGTATGTGCATGCTAACACCGAAGTTAACAAGCTAGCATCATAAAACTGTCAGCTGACACGCACGTTCTATTGAGAATCTCTACTGTCAGCAAGAATGTAGTTTAGCTGCTGGCTACAAGGAAGAGAAATGGCCTGCCTGAAGCAGGTTAGTAAACAAAACATCCATGGCATCCCATGACTCCCTTCTGCCACCTACTGCTGGAAATCCTAATCTTCAGTAGGTTAGTTGCAAAAAACACCCAACTTGGGTTTAAGTGATCATTTCCAAACCTAAAACAAACCGTGACTCTGTTGATCATATTCACCAATAGTTTTCTCTCTATAAATAATTATGAAAGTAGTTAACTCATAAGTTTTTAATAACACTTTTGCAATGGCTGAATTCCTGACAAAGGCCTGGGGTGGGAGGAAGGCCCATGTGGCCCGTAATTGTTGCACCTGTGTATCTTCATTATAGTTTATCTCAGTAAGGTAAGGCAAGGCAAGGCAAGGCAAGTTTATTTGTATAGCACATTTCATGTACAGGACAATTCAAGGTGCTTTACAT
>JAOXYM010000020.1:13810675-13823315 GCA_028567055.1 Leptatherina wallacei | reverse complement strand
TAATATACCGCCCCAACACCGATACACATGTTTTAACTTGAAAAAGTGCAATTTCCGGGTGATGACTCCTTTAATTCATTCATTCAGGTAACCGATAGGACTTTGGAGGTAAGTGAATTAGGAAAGGTGGCAGTAGAGTTTCTGACTAGACTGTTCAACAAGATATTAGAGAGTGAGATGTGCTGGTACAGATTTTTAAGAACAAAGAAGAGAAGGATGGATAGGGTCAAAAAGGGAGTACATCAGATGGACAACACATGTTGGAAGTTTTGGAGACAAAGTCAGAGTAACTAGACTAGCATGGTTTGTACATAAGAGGGATGGTAGTGCAGATCAGTAGAAGGATGCTGAGGTTGGAACTACCAGGCAGGAGGCTTAAAGGAAGACCAAAGTTGGGAGTTATATGATTTTGAGAACTGTTTCTTTATAAAAAAAACAAAACAAAAAAAAAAAAACAACACCTCACAGGGTGCGGTATTATGAAAACACTCAAACAAGTTTAGTATAAATACTAGATTCTTTATTTAAATATTGTACATATTTTAAAACATATTTACATAAATTACACCTGCATTGTTATATTGTATAGGTGTATCTTTCATTCACTTGCTGGAAAGACAATCACACCAGCAGACTGCAGAAGCACCTTTGAGAACGGCTTAAACAGAACATAAATACCAGGGATGGGGCTGGATGCTTCATTCATATCAAACACTGGCCAACACAGCACACAGGACACAAGCTTGCAATGGCAGGAAAGGCCTCTTGATTACAGGTCTGGCTTTTAAGGCTGAAACTGTGCTCACCCTCATAATGGAAATACAAATACAGAGTCCAAATGTGAGAACTTTGCTTAGCAGCTAAGACATAAGACATGCAAAAATAACCTTCCAGGCAGCAGAGCAAATAATATTTAGTTAACCGTTTCCATCTTGTTGATGCAGAAAGAGGACAACCAGTCAAATTTGAACTGATGTGAAAATGAAAAAAAAAACAACTTGATTGTTGTACTGTTCTTTCAGCTCCATGATGTATAGACCCAATATTCAATGCAAAGGACACAAAGACAAAGAACCAGTGGATTCATTAATGCAGTAGCAGTAACTGTATATTCTACAGTGACTGTTAGATGAACACGGTGGATATGGGCATCCACCAACATGATGTTATCTTTAAAAGTGGGTCTTGCAGAGCAGTACCGAAATCATGATTTCATAATATGGCTTTCCGTCTTTGGTTACTTGTCATTATACTTACAGATAACCAGCTATATGTAATGCATACACTTAGACCTGACAGGGATATGATACGACCTTTGTTCTTTGACACTTTTATGCACAAACACATTTTAACATCAGTCTTAACATTTCTATCAACACTTCTGGCCATCACACACAATTCTGGACATAAAGAACTTGCAGTATTGCTGTATGATTAAGTCCAAGTACATGTATATCAATATGCACAAAAATAAGTGTCTTTGGTGCACATGCTTTCAAACTATAAAGACTTTGTCCACCCCAATTGGGATTGGTGTTAAACAAAGGGAGAGGATCATGAGCAGTGTTATCACTGTTTTTTTATAATGTAGTTTGAAATCCAGCACACACGTTCACACGCACACGCAACCACGTACATGTAAATCATCTGAGTCATATAAAGGAATCTGAATTACAAAAAGAGAAGCAGCAAACAAATGTAAAAGGACGTAAGGAACAAAAGGAATAAAAACACATTTTAAAATACACAAAGCACATTTGATTCTTTTTAAGATGGTGGGGTATTTTAATCATCTGTAATACTAAGTTCATTGTATTACTTTTAGGACAAAATAATGTAAAAAAAAACAAAAAAACATCTTGTCCTTTAGATTAATACCTGACCTGTCATTGCAATTGTAAGCATACCCAGATGCTAGCTTTTAGCATTACAGACAGCACGCATTCGTAGAACTCACACGCACAGACACGGATCTATTTTAACATCCTTCCTACAAACGCGAGTGATGCAGGGAAATCCCTTCAAATGTTTTGTTCATTTCAGCAACTGGAAGTGCAGGATTGAAGAGCTGACCAAGATTTTCATCTATACAAGAAAATATGTTAATGAACAAATTTATCATCCACACTAGTAACAAAATAGCTCACTGCTTTAGCAATCAAATCGAAAGACAACAGGAAGGCCTAAATACAGCCCTAAAAAAACAAACAAACAAACAAACAAAAAAATATGTACAACTTCTCAGGATGTGTGCACCAATAGTTCCCTCTTCCAAGTGGCAAAATCTGATTTACCTTCAAACTCTTTAACAAGCATATTCTTTTTACAGATTTGATTAGAGCAAAGTGCCCATTCACATTCTCCAACCTCACACTCTGAAACCAGACTCCCACATTTATCCTCCACCAACACCCATCCTTCCCCATGTCAGCATTCTCAGCCAAATCTATGTGCTTAGTCCGAAACACATTTACAACATGGAGCAAATTAGCAACTTTAGCAAGAGACAAATACCCTGGATTAATAACCAGCGTCATCACTGATCTCTTAAAAAAAACAAAAAAAAAAACTAACAAACAAACAAACAAACCCATGGCTTACTCCTTATAACATCACATTTGTATTATACAAAGGCTCACAGATTTTAAAGCCCTCTATTAAACCAAACCCTCCTGGACTACCTTCCTCACATTACCTAGAAATAGTTGAAGCCATGAAGTGAGACGTAGAGGACTGAAAAAACATCATTCAGTCTGCCTCTCCCAGCTCCTTCTGGATCATGATCAACATGGAAACGCCATCGCTACCTGCCGTCCCTCAACCGCTCAAGCACCAAATTAAAACAGCGGAGAAAAACTAAACATTAAAACAGGTGGATGTCAGCCATGTTTGCGAGTGTGAGTTGTGTTGGTGGGCCTTCCCTGTCGGCCTGCGGTGCATGTTTGTGGAGGGTTGCAGGTGGAAGACTCAGGCAGATGGGGAGGAGAACCAGCCCCAGAGAAGCGCGCACACACATACATACACGCACATTTTAGTCTGTATATTCAGCCACAATAGACAGCAGCACCGTGATATCATCTGGTTTCCCTCCTGCAGGAAGAAGAGAAAGAAAAAAAAGGAACAACTTAAATATAAGACCATTAAGGAGATTTCTTTTTGTGTAGCTTTTGTTTAAAGTAGATGCAAACTTAAGAGGTAAGCTTTTAAGATATCACTTAAGTGTCAAAACTATCTCTTGAGGTTTACACAAAGACCGAAAGGATAATTGTTTGTTCAAACAGCTTCCTCACCTCTTACATTCAGGCCATTGTCACAGGCAAACTGTGCAAAAGGGGACATATAAGTGGGATCATAGGCAAGATCGTGTGCTTGCTTTGCGATACTCTGTGCAGTTTGCAGGATGCTGTCGTAGTTTGTAGTCTGACAGGAATAAAAATGAAAAAAATTTAAATGAGGCAAATGTAAATCAATATGTATCACATGCACCAATAACATGGCATCCAGAAGAGATACCTTGAGTTTTTTGAGCTCCTGTAGAATCATGTAGTCTGGCATGTTGTCAAACAACCCATCTGTTGCTGTTAAGATGATGTCACCGAGCTGCACGTCGAAAGACGAACTGTCGGCTGCTTCAGGACTGTCAGAATCAAAAGGACCAAGATCATTAATGTGAAAAGTGAAACCTGAGAATAAAGCACTTCGAGCTGCTGCGATATTTACTAATATGGAACTAACCAGGAAATAAGTCACTCTGCCAAATCTTAAAGGTGCTGCAGTTTAATCTCGCAGCTGACTCAAAAGCAGCCTACCCCATGCCCCTGCCAAAATGAAATAAGGCTCTGTTGCTTTCTCAGACCATGACCGAGACTCAAGTTTTATTTCCCAGGAGCTATGTGTTCCTCTTACAGTGGGTCTTGGGTTATTTTATTTCAAGGTCACATACAACAGAGCTATAAATGTACCTTCTAAGAAATGTAAATCTGCTTCATCTTAAAAGCTACAGCACTACTGAACAGAAATTGCAAGCTACTGAAATCAAATAACCCCAAAAACAAGACCTGAAACTGTTCTAAATAATTGACTAAATCATTATTTTCAGTTAATTACCTCAATAATAATGAAATTATGATACAGTCTGAGTAGCAAGAAAGCCTGAGACTGCGACAAGACCTATTATAATAATTCTTGATGGTTTTAAGAGTATATTTAGGTACTGTAGTTACCCACAGACAACTACCACGTCTTTATAGGAAAAGTTACTTGAGTAAAAAAAATATTGTTTGCTGTTGTCACAATAGTTTAATGCCGCAGACCATTAAACAAGACTTTGTTAATCCAAGCAGAGGGAAATTAAAAATTTCAGTAGCCACAAATATAAGGGATGACAGCGATGGATAATAACTGGGTATGAAGCAGTGTTATGTAATTCATAAAGCACCTTTATTGGAAAATTACTGTGATCATAAATCTTGTACCAGTATGTGAATACTACGAAATATGTCAACTTCTTTTCCAGATAATCTTATGTTTGTATGGGTCTTCCATCAAACAGATGGGTGGATGTTTTCATTCATGATACAAACTGGCTAGGACAGGATTTTCCATGTGGGTTGTGTATGAAAATATGTAGTTAAAGTGGCTGTGTACGAGCACAATCTATTGAGTACGATGCCAGCGGTCGTGTTTACTTTGCAAACACCGACACAAAGGTCCCATTGTAGATATATTTACGTCCCACCCAAGAAGATGAAGTGGTATATCAAATCATGTTTAAATAAGTCGTTTTAAAATATGTTTGGGAGTGAAAATTTAAGTAGAAATGTAGTTTACATTTAAAACAGTATTTTGCATTGCAAAATGGCATGCAAATCCTTCTATTACAACTGCAGAGGCTGAAGAAAACATTGCAGTTTTTATTCAGCAAGTTAATTTCAACTTGTCTGAAAGATGACATGTCAAGTACTGTATGTTGTAATGTTGCCACCACATTCAACTAGCCTTTAAGAATGACTTGTAATGATGTTTCTAATACCGAGCTACTGACCTGTCACTGAGTACCACTCCCTCAGCTCCCGGAGGAGCGATAGACAACTGGAAGGGCGTGTTAAAATAGTGCTGCTGCTCGTCTGAACGATGGACCACCTCTCCGCCTCGCACCACGAGGAAGCCGGAGTCTCCTAAGTTGCACGTGTGCAGCTGGTGACTCCTTCGATCCAGAACCACAATACAGGCTGTGCTGCTACCTATAAATACAGGAGAGTAAAACAAATGATATGGGTATACATATGTAAACAGACTTAGATTTTGCAGACTGACAAGAAGTTTGACAAAAAACTCCAATATAATAGCTTGAGAATACAACATAACCATAATGATATTTTATATGCATTTCCATAAAAATACTACCTTGATGAACGCAAAAACTATGAATTGGATGCTTCAATGGTTCAAATATTATTATACCCTTCATTAGTGGTCCCATTTCAACCGAGAGGGGAAAAAAACATGGTTGTTTTCCTTGGTTGTTTCACTGATTGTAGATATCAACTGTTCCTGTAACCTTGAGCTGTGATGGTCAAGTAATGACCTTGTCACAGCTTCCCAAAATATAATTAGGACCTTTGGCAAATATCACAACAGCCATGGGTGTCTGCACTTTCTCTTGGCCACAGATACTGAGTCTCAGAAGAAATGTGACCTTGGTCACATGGTTGGCATTACCCTTTAAAGTTGTAACAACCAACCTGTTGTATCATTTACAGCTGGATCCTTGTCCTCTTTAAGCTCTGGTGTGAGGCAAAATATCCAGCCTTTTATACCAAAACAAAACAAAACAAATAAAATCTAAAAGCCCAATAAAGTTACCAAGTTTAAACTTCTAAATGTCAGCATAATAAAATACAGCCTCATCAGGTTAGTTACCCAGTTGGTGCTGCATTACTCATTTGGGATGCAAGTTTAGGATCTAGGTAAAGAATTTAAAAAAAAAGAAAAAGAACAGAACTTGCACCCAAAAATAAATGCATTATAAAAAACAGTGACTGAAGGAGTTCTGCTTTATAATATCTGTAAAGATACTGCATTGCTGTCAACACTTAATATCATTGATTGTCTTGTCTGTGTATTCCTCCAACTCTTCATGGCTTTTCTGAGAGTTTAGAAATTGGGATGCATTATAAACCTAAATAAAGTTTGTCCTCTCTGACAGTGTTCTTTCTAAACATAACCACTACAGTCTGACTCATACTAAAGCAATGGATTTTCTTCTCAGAGTATGGCTGTTTAGCCTAATTCACACCACTACTTACTGTGCACACCCTAGCACAATATCTGTGAACATTTTCCTGCCTTTCTTTACTCACCTAGCAATGGAACTTTGTTCTGTAAAAGTTCATAGTAGCCAGAGGTCAGAATGCCCACTGGAGTACTAGGAGTGAAGCGTCCCTCCTTCACCAGTCGCTCGCAGGTCCTCATTAACGTGGCAGAGAACTGCGATGGGTCAACACCATAGTCCCGCCAACCGCCTACACCATCTGCTACACCTGATGGAGAAAAAAAATATTCAAAAGAAAACCTTTTGTGATCAATAAGTTGATTTACATGAAGGTAAATAAGTGCATAAGATTTGAGCAAGTTTGTTATTTCAGAGCTACTTTAGTTTGTACCCCTCAATGCCTGATTCAGACATTTTGCATATTACTGGTAGCAAATCGTGATGCTAATCTGACACATGTTTTAGTGTAATCAAAATGTAACCATATCAGTGCAGTGTAAATATATTTGTAAGCACTTCAGTGCAACTTAATGAAATAAGAAGCCACTCTGTTGTATTAGTCATGTATATCACATTATCAAGCTGGTGCACAGAAACATCCTCCAGCAATTTGAGTGTAGTATCACGACTTCTCAGCAACCCCCCATACATGCTTACCACTGATGGAGATCTTATTCATTGAAATGCAACCATGAGGCACCAATGAAGGCGTTTTCCTCAAACTCACTGTTCAAGCATTTAAATCAATACTTCCTTTCAAGATCACAAACAAGCAATATGTGGCATGTAAAATATCAATATATCTGTTGTCTGTGAAGAACGTAGCCCACTATCACTGGTATTGTGTTCACTCTCTCATCATCATCTGATATCTTTTTATTTCATGAAGCCCTGATTCAAGAGGATAGCTCATGACGTTTAAAAGAAAAAAAATCATTTTATGTACCACATCATATACATCACCTAAAAGGGCATGATAGTTGACACAAACAGGGCATACCTGAAATTCTTGTGATAAATGTATTTATTCCGCAGCTCATCTCTATTAAAAAGGTGAAAGTCACATCAATAATGAAACTGAAAACACAAACTGTATCCTGGGATTTCCCAGAAATCCCACAATACTGCTGGAAAATGTACCATCATGTAGAATTATAGGCCAAGCCACAGACGTCTCGGTAATCAACCTTAAAAGAGTTTATATCTTCACTGCCACGCAGCTTCTCTCTGCTATGTGTTACACGTGAAGCCCTGAGGGTGCAAGTTGTCCCAGGCTATTTTTGCTCAACTTCAGTTGCCCTCACATGCAAGATTGAACATAGCTTGAAACCCATAAAGCACATCATAAATGTCGACCAAGCCACGTGGTTCGGCAAGTATTTGACTGTGTTTTACCCTCATGCCGGTTGAGCGTGAGGACAAAGCATTCGGCTAAAAGCTAGCAAACTACCGCTAGCAATATGGCTGCCTCCACGCTCAACCATTCTGACCTTTGCAAGACATTGTAGTGTTCACTACGACACCTTTTAATGGGGGGTCTAACAGGCATATAAACATTTTATTAGTTTCATGTATATCTTATGTGTCTATTATAACGCGTTATCATAGCGAATTCTTGTTGTGGCTAATCTAGGTGAAAGGTCAGGCGTTGTTTCAAAGCCAAAATACCAGCAAACTACTCATAATCGGTTTCTGATCGTAAAATGACGCGACAGCAGGTGCTGCACGAGTGCCAGTATGTTAAAAGCAATACCACGGATTCAAGACGACTGGATGAAGCTCATCTAACGGCTACATGGGGAAGTTAGCACTATGCTTCCGAGGGGGTGGGGGCTCCTGTGTTTTCATCCGAGTGGTCGGTACACGTGCAGGCTAGATCACTGAAGGTCACACGAGCACAGAGGGTGACTAACATGTGAAATCCACTGACAGTGTTTTGCATACCAGAGTCCTTACCTAAAACATCGGCCGTCCTGTGCCGCGCTATGAAGCAGGCATCATCCCCATAACACATCCCCTTCTTTAGGATCCCTTTACGAAAGTCTTTACCGAATCCATAACTGGCGGTGATCAGGCTGTAGTCCCGACCGTCCGTCTGAGAGAGTCCACCCAGGACAGCCCTGGCTACCAATCTGCCATAAGACAGTACGGATAACATCCCCTAGCAAGGAGAATCCTCGTCCTGGTTATAGCACGAACACGCTGTCCCTCTTCTCTCTCTCTCTCTCTCTCTCTCTCTCTCTCTCTCCCTCTAAACGACCCGGCCACCTGCCTGCGAGTCTTCGGATCAAGCCCCGGCTGTACGGTTTTACCCGTCCATGAGACCCCAACTGGTCTGCTGCGGTTAAAATAACGTAGCCCCAGCAGTTTCTCTCTAAACTGTCACCGTTTGTCCGGGCTGCTCGGCGCGTTGTTTAAGTCTGAGGTGTGCATTTCATAGACCTTGCAGTTCCTCCGCTGGGTTCCCTCCTCACCGACATGTTTTTACCGGACACAAAGCTGCGAGTACATACGGGTGTTTGACCGTTTACAACCGTGACGTCACAAATGCGTGCTTTAACAAGGCTCCTCCCAGCGTGGATTAGTGATGCACGAGATAGGAAGAGACGCGAGGATAGAGCAGAGACATCCTGCTGCCCCCTTCTTATTTGAAATACTTTGATATGTATTCAATTATTTAACAGAAAAACATGATCATTATAGTGGAGTTACCCACCCACGCTAAACAACTTTTTTTTTTTAAAGTATTAATACTTTTTTTGAAAATGTTCTTTATAATTCGGAACAAAATTTTAAAAAAAAATCATAAGAAAACGCATTTTTCAATCATAAACATATTTCAACGGCCAATTCGCTACTTCAATAAACAATTTTCTAAATTATTGCCTACAGAGATGCAGATTAGAGAATTGTCAAGTTGCCTTATGCAGATGAAGTACAGAATAACCAGATTTTCTCACCCTTTGGTGAGTGGACCAGTACAGCAAAACCTGCAACTCCATGGTTGCTGATGAAAGAAATCCAGAAAATTTAAATCTGCTGTTGTACTGGGTTACAAGGCACCTGATTTTTGTTACATGCCCAGATAATTTGCTTCTTCCCATGAAGGGAAAGCATTATGTGAATGGATTTATGACAAGTTGTTAGCTACATTTAATTACCCAATGGTTGAAAATGACATTATATTTGACCTGTAATTGTATTTACTTTGTCTAAAAGTGTCCTGTTATTCTCTTTCATGTACAGATAAAATCATCCAACAAGCTACTGTATCCAGTACGTGTTCTACCTCAAAAGTAAAAAAATAAAAACTAACCTATTGTGACAGCAATGTTTACAAAACATATCATACATATTTTTGATAAAGACCAAGATGCACAGGGTCCTTATATAAAAATGAAGAAAAAATATATAGCCTACTGTGTATGTAAGTATGTATAGATAGATAGATTATCCTCGGTTCTCATATTATCTAATTTCATTATTATCTTTAAGCTTTAACTTCGAACATCATAGAAGAAATTAATGTTATGGCAATTTTTTTGTGACAGCACTGTCCCGCTGGTGTTGTCATTATTCTTGTACATAACGGTAAATGAGACAGCTAACCGGAAATGGATGTACGCTTGTTTTGTACAACGGGATTTAGCAGCCGTCGAGACAAACTGACCTTAGAAATGGATCTTGTGGATGCCAGAAAATTAGGCTAGAATAGCGGCTCTATGTGTAACTAATTTTATACTATCACAATTAACTAAGAAAAAAGAAAAGCAGAATAAAACATTTATGCTTTCAATGATAAGTTTTGTCTCTTGGAGTAGCTCTAAAAAGTCCCCGCCAGTTACTGTTTCCTAAAGGTATTTCGTGTGAATAAATCGAGCGCACCCCGATCAGATTAAGCTTCTGAGCCATAGCCGAACTAGAAACGAAACAGGGAGGAGAACAGACGCAGTTTACCGAAATAACAGCGCACTGTTACGGTAAGAAACAGTCTATCTTTTATCCATACTGATCGACTATAGTGTTATGTAAGTATTCGTAGGTTGAATCAATGTGAAAACAAAGCCACACGTTCTTCCGTCATATGTTCAAGCCAGAATGGTGAAGCGTGTGGGGCAGGCTGATAATGCAGTGATGGTTACTCGATGATAACAGGTTGTTATGGATGATACGTGCACGTTACATAATTTTTTCCTTCAACGTAACTGTGAGAGGTCCGCTTCATTCGTTAAAGCTTAACCAGGAGACAGACTGAAACTATCGCCATTAGGGCCAAAAGACGTTGAATGCAAAATATGGTAACACAGTCTCGCTTGTTTATATGCTTATTAGATGTAATAATACTAGACTCTAGCATTACAGGGTAAGCAATGTTTGTTACCATAATTTTTGATTGCATTGTGTTTTCTTTTCAAGGCCACGATGGGGATGAAGTATGAGATTGGTCTTTTGTTCCTTTTGGTTATTTCTCTCCTGAACACTGAAACAATATGGGCTAAAAGAGGTGGCGGCAGTAGCGGCAGGAAAACGTCCTCCTCTTCTTCTTCCTCCTCCTCCTCCTCCTCCTCCTCATCAAGCAGGGGGGGTGGGACACAATCGAAGCCATCCAGCACTCAGCCAGGAAACTATCCTCGACAGCCACAGTCTCCCAATCGCAACAATAATCCATATCCCCCTGGTGGAAGTTATCCTTACCCAGGAGGAGGCAACACTAATCAAGGGGGGTATCCTAGACAGAATCCAGGAGTAGGCAGTAACCCGAACCAGAATCCTGGAGGTTATCCAGCAGGTGGGGGATATCCTAATCAAAATCCTGGGAGAGGGAATTATCCAAATCAATACCCAGGAGCAGGAGGTAACCCAGCAGCAGGAGGTAACCCAGCAGCCGGAGGGTATCCCAATCAAAATCCTGCGAGAGGGAATTATCCAAATCAATACCCAGGAGCTGGAGGTAACCCACCAGCAGGAGGCTACCCTAACCAATATCCTGGCAGAGGGGGGTATCCTAACCAGTACCCTGGTGGAGGAAGTTATCCAAACCAGAATCCTGGAAGGAATCCTAATCAGTATCCAGGTGCTGGTGGATACCCAGTGGCTGGAGGCTATCCTAACCAATACCCAGGCAGGGGAGGTGTGAATCCAGGCGGGTACCCGCAGTATCCAGGAGCAGGTGGTTATCCAGTCAGAGGAGGAAATACTGGGCAGGGTTGGGGTGTGCCAGGTGCAAATCCAGGGGGTTATCCAGGGGGCTATCCAGGTGGAGGAATGGGTGGTTACCCCAATTGGAACCCAAATAATAAGATTCTCAGTCCCAGGTTTGGTGGAGGAGGCTATGGATATGGTGGTCAGGGGATGGGAGGATCTCCCTTCTCCCGTTCTGTGCAGGGCATGGGATACCAGCCCAAGTCCACAAATTTTGCCAAAAAAGCCATGTTGGCAGCAGGTGTAGGTGCTGTAGCTGGAATGGCTGTGGGATACGGACTAGGACGCTTCCCTCGCCCACATTTCTCTTTCCGCAACCCTGAAGAAGAATCCTACTACAACAATTACATGTATCGCCGTTACGGCAGTCGATCAACAGATGAGAAAGACTTTGGCCGCGATTACGTCTACAAGCCTCCTCCACGAGCAGAGACTTATGAGAGTTTCATGAAACGCTGCATGAACGGCACCGTTGCTCCTCAAGCCAAGGGCAGCAGCTCCTCCACTCCTAAGACTGGAGCTGATGAGGAAGATGACACGGTCAGCATTGAGGAGATCGGGTACCCAGCCCTGATTGAGCAGGTGAAGTCCCGGAGCTGTGTGGAGCAGTACATGACCTACTCGGAGAGCTTTCTGGAGGAACGGAAATTTGAGCAACAAGTGCAAAAAGTTCCGCCAAATCACAGCAGTTCCCTCACTTATGGGGTGATGCAACTTTTCACTCCCTGCTTCATGCTTTTGTCTTGCATGCTCCAGTGAAGCAAAACAACATTCCTTTGATTAACATCTACTGGATTTTCACTACTTAAATTTTATCTAAACATTCAGTCCTGGTTTGTGGATGTTATTTCCATAGCATAAACCATAGCTGTATAATTTAACAGCATATAATAATTTAACATCACTGCAGAAAAATAGCAAAATGTAACCAAATGATAATATGTATGTAATTTATAAAGCAGTTTGTCTCATGAAGCAACAGCTTAAAACGCTGTTTATCTCATATTTCAGTTGCACAATGTGTAGTTTCTTGTTTAGAATTTATTTTGCACTTATATTGTTTGTTTTTAATTGAGATTTTTGAGCACTGAATAGAAAACAGATTCAGGGTAATTCTACTTCAGTAATTAAGGGAACAGAATAAGAAGTGATCGCTTTAGTACC
>JAOXYM010000020.1:13783408-13804800 GCA_028567055.1 Leptatherina wallacei | reverse complement strand
CTATCTATCTATCTATCTATCTATCTATCTATCTATCTATCTATCTATCTATCTATCTATCTATCTATCTATCTCTCCCTCCCCTGGTTTACAAAGTAATGGACTAAAATATATTTGAGACAGTTGCTGGATGTCAAAATGCAATGATTGAGTATCTAATGTTGTGCGAAGGAAATTTTGAACAAATCCCAGGGAATTTGAACAAATGAATGGCTATATAAAGAAGCTATTCAGAAGGCTAAAAATTAGGAAGTGTGCTTCAGGCAGATGAGGATCTGCTTTGTGTCAAGGGTTTAGAGGAGCCTCTTGAGGGTACATTTTGGACAACGGGAGCATTGTTGGGTTTTACTTGTTTAGTGGCCATTAACAGAGAATCATACAACTGCGTTATGTGAGTTGTTTGAAACTGCTTTATTGCTTTTTTGCATCTTCACAGTTACACATACATCAAGAATAATGCAACAAATTGGATGTTATCAAATTTAAATGCTAGATATTACAATTTGCATAGGGTATATATTATGATTCATCAAATATGTTACTTTAATCAGACATCCCACAACTTTGTACTACTGTAAATTAGTACAAATTACATCCAAAATAAAGATGTTCATCTGGGGATCATTTAGCACATTTAGGTCGCTTGTCACACACAGGTTGTGTCTGAAGGCAGAACATAAAACAGAGGGATCATCACTAGGTAAATGGAGATGTTTGTCCTTGCAGGTTTAATCACACACACATACACACTCACACACAAATCACATACACACTCACACACAAATCACAGTGCGATACAGTAACAAAATATTTTCACTTCCTCAAAATTTTAGGAATTACAAAAAAAGCAAACAAACAAATAAAAAATCGATAATATCTTTTGTCTGTGTTTAAGAGGTTTGCATCACATGCTTTTTAATGTCAGAAGAACATTCATGCAGATCTGGCTGTGATGAAGTTTCCCCCATTTTTTTTAAAGTAAAAAAAAGATAAGAAAAATAGGTAAAACACTCATGCAAAGAAACATTTGCCTTGGTGTGATTTGGAGGATCCTGCACATTTCTTTGCATGGAACAGTGACATAGCAGTTTATATAAACATGTCCTATGTGTTGCATGGCCCAGTATTTCCATTTGAAGATAAATGACATTATTGGGTCCCAGATTCCTGGGGCTGGAAGCACTGTGCAGTGTTACCACTCCAAACTAGATGACATTTTCAAAGAGCTGCATGGAAGCCATTATACTTTCATCCTGTTGAGAAAAGAACACAAGGAAACAACAGAAACTAGAGTAAAATAACTAAACAAAGCAAAAAACCCCATCAACTTGGCCAGATACAACATGTTAAATATTTTGATGTAATGTGAGATTTACCTTTTGGCAGGTTTCTATGAATTCATCTATTGTGACCACTCCATCTCTGTTTCGATCCATTTTCTAACATCAAAAGTAAATACTTTAATCCCATTAGAGATAATGTACGTGTGACAGTTTGTGAATCAAACAAGCTAATGTAAACACTTTCTTTAACAATAACTCATGAGGTTTTTTTCAGGCAGGAGCAAAAGTGTTTCATGAGATCACTGGGTATCACAGATCAAAAGTTGAGTATTTTTCACTTTTTCTTTGAACATATGAGGAAAAATAAAAAGGAGAACAAGAAACAGAAATACCAACCAGTAACAGATGCTATGCACAGTGCCACAGGCTAAATCCTGCTTTGTGGACTTCAATTTAGAGATTTTAAAAGGTGAATTGTGGCAGCATCAAAATCTTTATTATCTGTTAAAGTGGATCTTTGATTTCATTTAGCCTAATAGCTGAACTGAATAACAAAATATGCACTAAGTAAAAAAACTAAACAAAACAAGAAAACAACAACAAACAAAACACATGAACATTTAGTGATTAAATCACTGGATACTAAGATATAGACTTTGTAGTTTACCTGGAAGAATTTCTCCACATGGTCAAAGGGAGAATCATCTCGAACACTGGGTGAAGTGTACCTGCCCATCATGTCATAGATGGATGTCATTATTGCCAACATTTCCTGCAGGAAAAAAGACAGCAGCCAGATACTCAGTATTAATTCCAATATTAATCCATCTGTATTTTATGACACTCTAAATAATTTCATTTTTTTTCTGAGAACAAGAAAACAAGAAAACGAGATTTTTTTTTATCGACTCCACCTCCTTGGTGACATAGCCATCTTTGTTGATGTCATATAGATTAAAAGCCCAACGAAGTTTCTCTGTCACAGAGCCTCGAAGCAAAACAGACAATCCTATTACAAAGTCCTGCAAAGCACAATCAAACATTACATGTCAGCTAACTTTGGGCAAAAATCCTTGGTTTTAAAACTGTTTGCTTGCATCCAACAAACAGGTCCTGATGTACTCACCTCGAATCGGATGGAACCACTTCTGTCCATGTCGAACGCGTTGAACAAGAAATGTGCGTATGTGGTTGCATCTGAGGACAAATAATGAATAAAGGATTGAAATTGTAAGTAGACTTCACATAAACAGACTAATTATTTATTTATTTTTTACAACAAATAACTTTGATTTTCTTAAGATTTGATTTCAGTAAGAACAATTGACTGGTTTTTCTCATGCTGGTACAAGTAGCAGATTTACAAAGAAATAACATTCAAATATCATTACATGTGTCCATATGTTTATAGTTTGCATTGCATTAGTATACTATACCTCCTTGTGGGAAGAACTGTGAATAGATGGATTTGAAAGTTTCTTCATCCACTAGCCCGCTAGGGCATTCCTATTCAGCATTAACAAACAAAACAAGAATAATTTAGCAAATGCGCACAATCAGGATTTTATCCGAGCAGATGGAAAGTTTTGAGAGATTTTATGTGACCATGAGTTGACACTTAGGTTGAAACTATACATGCGTGCAATGGCTGCTTTGTGTATTTTGTGTTATTTTGAAGCATCATTTGCGCATATCTTGAAAATAAATGCTATTTGTTTGGAAACTGCAATATGCAAATGACAAGTAGGGGTAGTATAGAGACCAATCTGACCAGACGGAGTCGACAGAGGTCAAAATCACTAACAGTTTCAAAGACTTGATGCAGTATGCTTGTTTTAGTGACCCTACATACCATCTACAATACCCCTGCTGTTTGTTCTACCACAATCTCAAAATGAAACAAATGCTGACATCCTCTATTGTTGCCATGTTTATTGTTTTGTTTACACCCTACAAATTTGGCAACTCTATCTGTTCCCCCCTCGTGGAAACCTCCAGAAACAAGCGCTTGGGCGTTTAGTTGTCTAACAAAAGAAGTAAAACATATGTTAATGAAAGAAGCTTTATTGGAAAAACACTGGCATTGATATACACATGGATTTGACCCTTTTAAACAGGCCATGATTTTAATGCACTAATGTGATCACAAAAGGGTGAACTAAATCACAACAACCTTATTCAGTTGGGAAATCTTAATTTAGATTTTTTATTGCTCCAAAGATTCTGCTTTGTCAAAGTAATAAAGCATTTAAAGTATGGAACCGGTTTACACTTTTAAGAGAATACATTTCATAAACTCCTGAGGTCCTGAAGATCACATGCATCCAGCATTGAATTTTGGCTGTGTCCCTTGCGCACAAAGATGTCTCCAGATTCTCTGAATCTTTTAATGATATCATGTACTGTAGATGATGAAACATCAAAATTAAATATCAAAAGTCTTTGCAATTTTATATTGAGAAACATTATTCTGAAATTGCACCACAAATTTGAGACACAGTTTTTTGGAGATCGTTGTACCTCTTCTTTTCTTCAGAGACTCTGCCTGTATTGTTACAAATAAAGATGAGTTAAATGTAATTGCTACCACATCTGGTTACTGACCTGTTGTAAATTAACCTGATTAGCTGCAACACATTTCTTCACCTGTCTTTATCTCACTTACTTTTTCAGCCTTTGGTGCCGACCTCCCACCTTTATGAGACACCTTGTGGCCATCAAATTCAAGATGAGATGATTTTTCATAAAATGGTAAAAGTCTCATAACATTTTATAGTTACTATGTTCTATTGTGTATAAAATGTTGGTTCATAAGATTTACAGATCATTGCATTCTGTTTATATTTACATTTTACAGAGAGTGGTAATGTTTTTGGAGTTTTTGTACTTTAAAGTGTGGAGTTATCTAAAAGTTGTCTCTTCCTTTTTGTTTATTTTTTTTAAAGGGACACCGTGTAACTTTTGGCCACCAGGGGTGCTAAACCTGTAACTTCCCACAGGCCACATGACACTGTCGCAAAATGAAACAGTCTCCACTATTTTCACCTTCTTACTTCGTTCAGCCATGTAAACTTTCGTTCGAAGAGGAGGAAAAAGTAGCACAAAACAGAGCCCTCTGTGTTTATAGAGGGGGAGCTGTAAAGCAAAGTGCTCCAGGTCACATGATCCCATGAGAGACGGATCCTCTCCTGTAAAGTTACAATGTCTGGTTTCTGAAGAGGGCAGCCCCCTCGGAGTGTCGACACTCGTCAAACACTGTATATTGAGCCCAGAAATTGTCCATTATTACTCACAGGCTACTATTTGGGTCAAAAGTTTCACGGTATCCCTTCAAAATTTCCCTTAAATAAAGTATTTTTCATTCATTTGATCTAATTTATTCTAATTTACTCATTTCTTAATTAATCAATCTGAGCACACACACACACACGCACATACACACATAACTTATTTTAGCTTTTGTTCCGACAGATTTTACAAAAAAGGCATTATTAAAAAAGCAACATAAACTCATACGACTGCAGAATATCTCTGCACTGTGATCACAGATAAGTATTTGCAAAATGAAAAGCAAAACCCGCTGAGAAGTTCATTTAAAGAGGAACTTCTTGTGAATGTGTTGATTACTTTCATACATTTTTGAAGCCTCTGTAAAGTGACTGGAGCTCCTTCCTGGTGAACTGGGTCTGGGCTTGGAGCTGGTCAAGGCCCTCTGGTTGATGACGCACCATGGAAAGTTCGAAGTCACCGTCGCTGCTGTCTGTCACATGGAAGCAGAAAAAACAGGGAAAAGTAGGGAAGAAGGGAGGAAGAAAAGAGGGAGGAAAAACCAGTAAGACAACAACAAAAGAAAAAAAAAGGACAGGGGTGGAGCTGAAAATATAGGAAAATTAAAAGGATAATTAACACAGACATACACACGGACAAAAAAAGAACACTCACCATCTTTACAAAAAAAGGAGAAATTGGAGAACCATAACAGAGAGATTAAAAGAAGGAAAGGATGGATAAGGAGATGGGTGGGGGATATAGTGGTGTAAGAAGAATTAACTGTTTCATACAACAACATGACATTGAAAAATTAGAGTGAAAGATGTAGGGTTTTTTATTCTAAAGAGAAAGAAAAGAATGCAAAAACAAGGAAATTGAAAAGAAGCATGAATATGGCAAAAAAAGAAGAAGTAAAAAAAAAAGAGAAATCTAATGAATAATAATTGGAGCTTAAGAATAATTTCCCAAGGACTAAATTCCTTCCTCTCTGCAGACACTTTGCTGTCAAACTGTTTGAAATACTCCTTTACATGGTACCACTCTGCTTTGTAATCATAAAAGGTTCATTCCACTTAAAGCAACAAACAGACTTCCTTCACTAAGTATACATCATTCGGTGCAACTCACAGTTTTAGTAAAGATTAAATACCAGTAAGAAAGTACAGTTTGGTCCACATTACACCAGCAGTAAATAAGTGATTCAAGTGACTGCGTTTCACAGGTAAATGTCCACAGTAAGCAAGGCTTAGGTATAGGCTGAAAGTGTTGCACTTATAGTTCAGATATAAAGGAAGATTAATCTGATTGAGGAGGATTAATCTGGATAATATTGTACAGAAGAATAACCCTATACTCACCATCTTCACAACAATGTCACATAAACAAGGTAAAAGAAAGAGAGGGATTGGGTAGAGGAGATAAAGGAATAAGAGGGGAAGAAGACATTTAAAAGATTGTTAATATATTTGAACATACAATTTTTACACAATAAACTTTAAAAAAAGTGCACATATTTAAATTCATCCTATAAATCATCAGCCCATATTCATTAAAAACAAGTCTTTGACATCTTGTAAAAAAAAACTTCCTGTCTTACAATGTTGCAAAATTTACAAAATAATAAAACGAGCACATCTAGTTAAAAAAAGGTCATAAGGACAGCATTTCACATGTTGAAACTATGTTCATTTTACATTAAATTGGCAACATGTGTCCCAAATTTTGGGAAAGTGAAGATACAAAGACTTAACATGTTAAAAATGCTTCAAGAAAGGTGAAACATCTCAGACATTTCCAGAAAACACAGTTTGTAACCAAATCAAAAAAAATTGTGAAGAAAAGAAGCTCACAAACAAGATCCAGATTTGCTAATAATTACAAATGTAAAAAAAGCTTTTTGGAAATCATGGTTGTCTCCTCAAAGCTTAAGAGGAGTGGACACTGGTCAGTAGCCAGCATCTGCGAGGTCATGGCAAGTTGGAATTCTGTGAATGATATTTTCAGGTTTTGAAGTAAGATATATTGCTATGGGATGGTATATAGATCTTGGCCTCTTTTTTTTTTTTAAAGTTGTCAAACACCATCCTGCATGTATGACAGCAATATAACTTGTAAATACTGAGTATGGTGATAATCTGGCCTCTGCAGTACAGAACTGAAAAGATGTGAGGCATTATAAAAGAAAAAGCAAAAAAAGATCCTGAACTATGAGGAGCTGAAACCTTATATCAAGCAAGAGGGTTAAAATACTTAACTAGCAAAACCAGTCCAGCCTTCTCTGCTTCCAAAAGCTTAGATGGCTTTTATAGAAATATTGATTAATATTGATCATGCCCTCTCTAACAATGATTATTTATTGCTTTGACATTCTTTTTCTAAACAAAATCAAATAACACACAAAACAGGAAACGTATAAGTTTGATCCTACTCTTACCTCCCATTGACAAAAGATCACAAATCCCGAATTGTTTAAGTACAATGACAAATAGTCCAACAACAGCTGCAACGGCAATTATTTCCATGCCTTCCAAACCCATTACTGGTTTTCACCGGATATCAAAAGCCCCAAACAAATGCTTCTCTTTTTCTAAACTGATGAATCTGATGGAGCAGCTTGCATAGAAACATCACCTGCTACTCATTGTCTCCTTCATCCAGCCACTTCCTTTATTTATTTGGGCTATTGTACTCGCATCAGCAGTTATTGCTTGACTCAAGCCACTGACCAGCAAGGAAAAACGAGAATAGAGTGGCTGCAGAGCATCCTTTAGGAAAAGGTCCAAAGTCCTTTGTGCATTAATAAAGGGATGTTTTCTCAAATCTTCCAAAGTTATCTTCTCTTGCAGAAAACCCATCTCTCATACTTCCCAGCATTATTTCACATCTTGGATGATTTTAGGATCAACTTAGGCTCCACTTCCAAATGGCTCCATCTACCTTTCGTTCTATCCTGAGCCAGCGTGTAGAAACACGTTGTTGAGGCTGGTGTGGTGTGGTTGGAGAGTATGTTACTGGAGGAATTTCTTGTCTAATAGTTTGTGATGGGCAGTCAAATCTGTCTTTATTTGCCTAGTCATTTCAGGGATGCAAAACTGTAAAACCAAGCATTGATCCGCGTCTGCTGATGGCTGGGATGTGAACAGCACTTAAAGTAAATGAGTCTGCCCTGCCCCGCTGCTTGTGTCTCCAGAGTTGTTTAGTGATACTTACATGCGAGAGGTGAGATAGAACCTGACAAACCAGTCAACACTTTATCTTTAAAAGTGCTCATAAAGTGCTTTTATCATGCTTCTTTTTTTTCCCAATAGAAGCATAATAAAGATGCATTGAGTTGCATCCATGCTGCAAAGGCTCACTGCTAAGATAGATATTGCCATTATCAATAGATTCCGTAAAAGGCTGAAAAAATGCTTATTGTTTAGGGGTGTAAACAGTCTTTTTCAAAAGCCGTTCTTCTGTAGTCTTTGATCATGTTGTGATGAAGGATAGTAAAAGTAAAGAAGACTGTAAGTCGAGTTCACAACTGATGAGTCTGCAAAGCATAATGGACTTGGATTAAGCAGGAAAGAAATGTGGAGAGCAAATCAGCTGTAAAGGGTGGAAATATTGGTCTGTGAACGGCAGAGTAAGTGGGCTATGTATGCATTTTGATGGTGGGTTTAATGGCTAAATAATGAACTGGGAAATTCCATACAAATTTTATTACAGAATCTGTTTTGAATTCCATTATTTTCCAATATCTTTAAAAAAAATTGTCTCCTCTCACTTCTATTTTTTCTATCATGCCCTCTTTTTTTTCTTCACCATGGTGGGGTAAATACTTTTACAAGAGACCATCGTTTAAGCTCATGTGAGAACTCGATTGCCATAAAAACTGCAACATTATGCTGTTTAATGCACCTTAAGTGCTGATCTACGTTGTCCTTCTATAAAATACTGGAGACAGTGCGGCTGTCAGCCTAATCACCAGCCTTTAATGATGGCTGTGAGAGCAACATTAAAGCTCAGAGACACAAACCCATCAATCACAAGCAGTCACTTCTCTTCACTTCTCTTCTTTCTTATCTCATAACTTTTTCTTTCCTGCTCCCCCTCTCTTTTTTGACTGATTTCAAAGCTTCATACATACTTTTTATATCTTTTCGATCAGTTTGATAAAGTTAAACCTTGTTTGTAAATGGACACAGCCAACAGTATTTACCTAACAGAAACTAAAAGGCTATTACAGTTACTATGAATGCCGGTTCATTCAGTATTTTGATTGTGTGTAGATTTGACAAAGGAGGTTTCATTTCGAGGGAAATGTGCAGGGGGGCATGCATTGCCAACATATATGTTTAAACATCATGAGCCCTGTGAGCATCAGCTGTCTAGAAAGCAGTCTGCTGCAGAAACAAAAATCCATTGTTTGTTTTGCTAATACAAAATCAAATATCACTCATACAATGATTGGCCACAACATTAAAACCATCCATCCAATTATTGTCTATCTATTCCCACCTAATCCAAACATGGAGTCACTGGCCCTTATCCCAGACAAGAGGCAGGGCAGGGTACACCCTCTGCAGGCTGCCAGTCAATCACAGATACAAATCAAAGTACAAGAAAAAAACCCATGCATGCACCAAGCTAGCGCAGAATAGCCCATGTCGAATTTTAAACCAGGAACCTTCTTTGCCAATGGTCACCACGGACCAGCACACACCTCTCTATGTAATAGGTAAAGTAATACTGCTCACCTTTTACAGGGAAAATGCTCAGCTAAAAAACCTGAACTGTGGGAATTACTCTGATGTTATTTTAACACTTGCCACCCTTGCAAACCACTCAAACTCCCTAACAGTAAAAGCTCCCCTCAGCTGGAAAGCAGGGAACCCCAGAAAAAACACCCGATTCACTTGTTGTCATCCGAATGAATGGACATTATTAGTGGTTATCAGTCCACTAGAAATGTCCATTCAATGCTTTTGAAGGACTGAGAACATGAGAAAGAGTCTGAGGTCTTGATCTCTCCTCCGAATATAATGGCATCTGTGGGAAACCCACAAAGAGCCTACCCAACCCTCATTGCTAACTTCCAAGAACCAGACACGCCAGGACACCCACAGCTGTTTTTTTGGCATGAGGCACAACAAGAAGATAAAAAAAACCTGGGCAGGTAGTTATGATGTTATGGCTGATAGATGTATACAGTATGAGCTAATTACATGAGCAATTTAGTATAACAGGTCAGAGGTTATAAAAATCTCACACAAATGGTCCCTTAAGACAAAAAATCGAATATGAAATAACTTTTACATGACTATAATGTATTTGTGTGAGTCATCAGCTTTCGAATTGATAATTGATATTGATCATTTTGATAACTTGCTGCTATATGTGAGATTTAGCCCCTATAAATTACATTTGTTTCAGGTTCATCTCTTGACACTGTGAGACAGCATACATCTGCACAGTAATGAGTGCAGAGCACCCTCTACCGCAGACAGAGTGGAGCAGGAGATATTCAGATGCTATAGTGGCTATTCACCACCAGGTGTTGACAAAACTGTAATCAAATACAAATACAGTAGTGTGGTTACTTGATTTCTGTTAAAAATTACTGTTAAAAAAAGTCTAAGTATGTTGTAATTGATTGGGATGCATTAGTGGGAAGATGTTAGCAGTTAGTATTGAATGGTCGACTGCTGCAGATTTGCTTATAAATAAAACATTATCATTACCCAAGCCTGGTATAGGGAACGATATACTCTATACTGTTTGCAGGAAAAAATGCTTTCACTGTGATGGCCATTAGATGATTTTTTCCTGCTCTGTTTTCTTATGCAAGGCACATGGCCATCTGTCCATTGGCAGAAAGAGATGTCAGCAGCAAATGGGAGCAGATGATAACAGCAAGTCAGCAGGAGAAACTCTGCCTCATATATTTTTCTTAAAGTGAATTTTAAAGGAAAATATTAAAGTGAATAAAATCAATAGAAAATGTGATTTTGGTTGTACAGACTGAGAAAAGTTAGTGTCCTGTTTGCACAAAAGGGCAAAGCCAATCATATAGAGTCATCATATTTAAGGTAAAAGGAGGCTTCTTCATCCAAAAGATCCTACATACCATTTATGTCAGCAAGTTATCGGTTATTGTTTATGTATATGTGTAAAAAAAAAAAAGGTAAGTACTTAGTATGTGTTTATGAAGAGAATAGAGTGGAATAATAAGCACAAAAAAACAAAAAGAGATAATTAAAGGTTGGGTGCTGGCAAAACATCAATAATCCATTCCTTGACAGATTAACTGCTGAAGTAAAGTGACATTAGGTGCAGACAGATTGTGCTGTAAGCAGTGGCAGGAAAGGAAGATGGGCATAGAATTTTAAATGTAGAAAGATGAGGCAGATGCTGTAAAATTCATGTCATCTGCATGCAGTCCTACTGTATTAATCCTGCTCTGCTCACCCAGTACCCCTGCTGTTACACACCATCATACAGATATTAAACATCTTGTACTGCTTTTCTGGTGGTATGTCCATTTCTGAGCCTCTACCTGGTCCCTGTTGTGTGGTGCTGGCGATTATCCACTTTACAAGGCAGCACTGCATCAACGATTTCCGTGAGAGCCGTGGTCTCTGCCATTTGGAGCCCTCCGTCTGTCCGCCTGGGTTTGGATCTTTGCCATTGGCATCTGGCAGCAAATCGCCGTCCACTTCCTTCTTGTCAGCCTGAGGGAGGCAAAAGCAAATTGTCCTCTGAGTAAAACAAGAACAGCTCTTTAGAGACACAAGTAGACCTTAAGATGCTTTTAAAGCTTTAACTACATCTCAGACCAGGAGAAGAAAACAGATGTCTCCATCCAGAAAAGGAGACACATGTTTTGTAATCATTTTCAAACTGTACAGTAGGTTGCTTCCTTTGTCTGTTTTTCCTATGACACACAGTTATGAGCTGTGGTCTTTGTATTTTTAGTATTTGATTTTAGTTAATGCTTAAGGGTAAGCAACAGGGAATCATCCCACAACATCCACATGTGGACACAAAAGAATTTCTCCTGCAGGTTTTTAATTATGTCTCTCACTTCTACATAACCTAAAATCACACAGCCACACCCATATAACCCGAACTCTGAGTTGTTGACTGATGCCACCCATCCTGGCTGGAACAGGGTTATTTGGTTTTGCAGAGATGACAACGGCTGATATCATTTTCAGGTTATATTGAGGTGAAACACAAGACGGACCAGCATTCATACACTAAAACAGAAAAAATAAAACTGCTCTGCAAAACAGACATCTGCTTTAATATAAAATACTAATAAGCCTGTATAACTGTAGTATTTTTTTTATATGAGAGATGAGGTCTAAACTCTTTATTTGAAAAAAATAGGGGGGGGGGGGGGGTCTCTGGTGTCAGTTGCTTTTCTGGGAACTGCTACTTTCAAGATCTCATGTTTCCAGTTATTTTCCCCATGATATCTTCTCGACTTACGCAGGACAATCATTCTGTGTTTCCATATTTGGATTCAGCTATAAAGTTTACGTTTCACGTTTAAATACTGCAACTGATCTGCTGTAAAATAATACTTCTGCAGTAGTTTTGCTTTTGTGTGTTTGATTCTTTTTCCATTCCAATATTTTGTGTTATTTTTCAGCTCCGCCTCTGTGTTGCATCGCCCTGCAGAGCATGTGTCTACTCAGAGCCACTGTCTGTGTTTTGACCCAAATCATGTCAAGTACAGTTACATACTCTTGTAGATTTAGATTTGATCTGTCCATGTTAATTCTTTCCTTTCGTTTTGATAGTTTTTATTAGAATTTTTGTGTAGCTAGATCTTCCATTGGGTTTTCTTGACTTCATTTTACTCATCCTCTGCTGCACACTTTACCTCTCCTCTCAAGTCTTTTTCTAGTGACACTGGGCTGAAACAGACCACTATTAGAGCTTATTGGAGAGCTAATGTAAGGAGCTTGTGAAGAACACTACTGTATGGGGAGCTTCTCAGTCCTCTTGGTACCGTATTTGAATATGGAGCATGTAACATCCAGAATGTCACTCAATAATTCACACTCCTTAAAACTGCATCAATAAAAGATAAGAGTTACAGCTGCCTGGCTGAGGTGTACGATGACTTTGAAATTGTGAATGATGACCAAAGCTACACTTGATGAACAATCGGAAACCCACGTGAAAAGTAACACACATGCTCAAACATGCAGCCATGCCACCCACACAATCACACTTAAAAATTCATGAAAACACACTGAAGTGCACTGAGAAGTCTCATACATATATGCAGCAGAGACCCTAACTTGGCTGTAAAAGGATTTTCCAACATCTTCTCAGAGACCTTATTTTGGCTCCACAAATATTCATATTTGTATCAGTATCTTATGTTGTCATGAGAATTCATATGGTTAATTAAAATGTATCAGCTCAATTATAAATCGCTGCTTGAGAAGCTGTCATATTTTCTGCAACAACAGTTTGAGATATAGTCTAGTTTTCAGGTTGAGAAGAGAAGGTGATCTGGTAAGCCAATGAAGCATCTGCACTCTACGGTGAAAAGCTCCATGTGATCGTCTAAATGAAGATGACCACTGTGGGAACTGACCTCTACTGGTTTCCACATATGTCACCTTTTTGCAGACAAACAGTTCTCCTCATGTTTTCTGTCTATACATCATATCCCAGCTTTTGGTTCTGTTGCTTGTACAACTACTTTGCCTGAATCAATTTTCCATGTGATATTTTTTTGGTCCAAGTTGTGGGTATAATTCCTCAAAATGGCATAAAAACACTCAGGCACACACTTGCCTTAAGGTCACTAATGCTGTACTTTTGTACACTGACCACTACTTATTTTTGAGTTTCAGATTACAGGGAAATTGAATAAGAAATGACGATATCAAATAAAATATAGCCCAATAAACAAGCCACTTTATACGTATGTTTATGTTACCCCACATGTATTTAGTCTATAACTATTTGGAGCTGTCAGCTCTAACTTAGATATGTGTTTTTTGACAATAATTCAATAAGAACTTTAAATGCAGGACTTTAACTCACATGCTTCATTTTCTAATCCTTTCAAAAGTAGCTTTTGCAGCAGCTCTTTGACACTGGATACCACACAGTGCATGCCTCACTAAAATGTTTTAAAAGGCATCCAAGTTACTTAAGAGTTGCACAATTATGATAAATTTGTTTTTGAGGTAGTTAGTTAAGTAACGAGCAAATTAAAGCATGAAGTGATAATGCTTACTGTACCTGCATTGCGTCTAGATCTCTGTTGCTCTGCTTTGAAGAAAAGTCGCTGCAATCGTCCCGCGCTCTTCAAACGACCCTCAGTGAGCTGCAGCAGCAGCTTGCACAGACTGAGACAGCAGCTATCTGAAGGAGGAGCAGAGCTACTCTGTGTCCTGCGTTCACACACCGAGCAGAGGATAAACACCATAAAATTATAATTGTCATGTGCTGAAGGCTTAACCTGGAGAAAAATAATTCTGTCAGTGGTCTGCAGGAGAGTCGTGATCTTCAGCAGACACAGAAAGAACATGAACTGCTCTCAACAAGTGAAGAGGAGGCAAACAATTTATAGAGCTGCAGAGGGAGTGAGGTGTGGATGAGGTGTTTACATTGTGACAAGTGTTATTAGATGCTTCAGACATATTATAACCTGCAGTGAATATATGAGAACAGACTCAGACAGCACTGTTCTCTGAAGAAATTAAAGAGACACTGATATTTGTACATCCTTCCCAAATAATAACAAGATTATTATATTTACAGCTCCCATATCAACAGAGGACAGTCCTGCAGATAAGATGTGAAAATTTTGCACTTTTATTTAAAGATCGTTAGTGGTGGAAAAGTTTGATGTTTCACTTGCTCCTACTGTCGTCAAAAATAATCCGACTGGAATATGTCAGCATGCTCCTAATTTGTGGTGTTTGTGAGATGTAGAGTCATAATCTGAATATCTTTGTCTCATTTGGGACACATTTTGTTATTTTACAGACAGAAATATGAACAAAAAACAAATAAAATGAATAAAAAAATATCAACGGCGTATTGTTTATTGTGCAGTCGTTTCCTAGAGTGAATCTAGTGATATTTATTGTTTTATTCCTGCCAGATTTTCTCAGATCACGGTGAACATGTAATTCAAAACACAACAGACATCGACACAACTAAAAATACAACAAAATCTCCAAACACAAAAAGGAAAACATACTTGTACCTTCCTGGAAACAACGAAAGAGAACATGTTTCATTCCTTCATTCATTCATTCCTTCATTCCTTCATTGTTTTTGGTCTTGTTTGTAGTTTCCTAAAATTTTGATTTGTTTAACTTTTCTGTTTCTGAGTTTTATGTTTTGGTTGGTTTGTAATCAGGATCTGTTAATATGATTTCAAAAATGTGGGCGTGTTTTCTGAAACACATTCCCTTTCCCAAGTTGTAAAATACTATTGCTTGGTCAAAAGCCCCTTAGCTCAATTTTCCATATACCGGGTACCCATCTAACATCAATCTCCAAAACACAGAGAAAATGTACCACAGCAGTTATCTTTCTACAATTGTGATGCATACCAACAGTAAATTACAGCAGAAAAACTATCATTCTAAGATCCTGGTTTATCAACGATTAACCCAGACTATGTAAAGAAATTGTAGGGAAGGAGAGGTGCAGACATCCATCCATCCATCCATTTTCTGTACTGCTTAATCCATGCAGGGTCGCGGGTGGGCTGGAGCCTATTCCAGCAAGTATTAGGCGAGAGGCAGGGTACACCCTGGACAGGTTGCCAGTTTATCACAGAGGTGTAGACATTTGACTTCCAAACATGTGATTCATGTTTGAGTCTAAGTTTGGCATTGAAGTTTTTTGTTTTTTTTGTTTTTTTGTGCTTTCATCAATATTGTTGTGCTTTGCAATTCTTGGCCACTCCATAAACCTCATAAAACCAACCATTGAAAAACAGGCTGCATGAAGCCACTGACACTACAGCAGGATGACGACATCATCCTGCAACATTCCTTCGTTTTGACTTTGACATTTTTTGAAAATACACCCTAGTCCAGGACACACTTGCACTGTGATCCTTCTGCAGTTTCACATTAACCTGACAGGTAAATGAATATGAGCACAGGAAGCTTCCCAAGATATTCCCTGACATTACATCTTTGACAGTTAAAGTGCCTTCTTTTAGAGTCTGTGAAAGTCATGAGGCAGAGAGAGACTTTATTATCCAGGAATGTCTGTTTCAGCAAAGAGAAAATAATAATAAAAAAAAAAAGGGAGGGGTGAAGATGAACATGAAGGGAGGGACAGCTAGGACGATTTTGGATGATACATAGGAGGGATTTAATTTTGTTTCGTACGATGATAGAGTACATTTTTATTGATAATAATATCTTTACAACCACACAATGCAATAACATTCTGGATACACTCTTTTTTTTCATGTCTGTCCTTGTGCCTCCTATCCTCCTCAGTTCGTCTCACTCCTTAACACACTAAAGTTATTTTTAGCCTCAAGTTTCACAGAGCCTCCAGTTTCCTTGGTGCTTTACACATGAGCTCTGGGTTTAATTGAAGGTGTGCGCTCAGTGCAGATGTTCTCAGTCAGGGTCTGTGTGGGTGTCCGTAAAGAGGTTTTTCATTTATTTCCTCTCTTTTCTCATGAATCTTGCATTTGTTTTCAGAATTTGCCACAAGCACTCACATGCATGGCTGCACACATGTATTCACACTTGTCTCTGCTGTGCCACAAATATCCACGGCTACTCATCTACTTGCGTACTAAAAATTCCATCACTGGTTTAAGTATTCTCATTCATATATATCCATTAAATGGAGAATAGATATTAATTATGTGTTAGTGTTTGATATTAACTGTGGTTTTAACATGGGTTGGTGCAGATGAGGCTACACAGAACAGAGGCAAAGGGAGAAATCAAGGTTTCTTTATGTTTACACTGCAGGACTTTATTCAAATGTTTTATACAAAAAAGCAGAGCCAAATATCTCAGTCAGTTTGAAATCTTTTGTCCATGCTGCATTGAGACATTGTATCTTTTCATGGATCAGGAAGTATTTCCTTGAATTCTTGGCCTGATTCCTCCTTTTTGTCTTCCTCATCCCTGCAGTCCCGTACTTCCTGTTTGTTTCTTCACTGCTGCCTACTGCCAATTAGTCTCCAGGGCTCTGACAAAAACATTTGGGTAAAAAACCAAACGCGCTTTGCTTCTGTGAAGAATGGATTTACCATATATATTTATGGTTATTTCAACTTTCTTTTTGAAACTCAGTAAAATGTAGCAGAGCATAACTTCTTCATTTATCTTTACTGCACCCACTAAAATTCTTAGCGCATGGGGCTGACAGGAGTCATAACGTCAAGGCCTTTTAACGATTTAATTAACTCAACTATCCCAATCCCTCCCCTGTGTTCATTATGTACATGCAGCTTTGAGGATGCTGTTCATGGTCATCATTATTAGGGACCGCTGAAGGTCAGGGGTTAATTACACTCTGTGCCATCATTTACATATTTCTATCTACAGCCTTGGTGCACATGGAAGACGGAAGATAAAAGTTTCATATCTTACTGCCTGTCTTCCCTTTCCACTCATTGCACATCATAACTAATGCAACACACTCTATATGCGACCTGATTTTTTGCGGGCTTACTGCTATCTGTATCAAAGCAGTGAAGAGCAGTTTATGTTACTGTAAATATAGTTTGTGTTTGTTTGTTTGAAGCAGCTGTGGTCATGAGATGCAAAACCCCAACCCAATGCTCTATTGCTGATGTTCCAGTACCAGAAATTATAGGGCTATCTCAGATGTTTATTCATGAGGAAGACCTACACAATATTAGGCTGCTCTATTAAGTGATAATAAAGTTATGGTTGATTGCTGTATTATTGAAGTTTATCATGTGGTTGCTATCTTAAATCACCTCAGTCATACATGAAGAAGAAGTCTGATTTTGTGTTTTGTTGTTTTTAGATATGCCTAAAAGAAGTCTGAAGAGCTGTTTATTTAGTTTGTGAACAGATATCTTTGACAGTGACTGAATTGAGGGTTCACAAATGAACAAATCCATGGAGGTTTTGGAAAAATTAGGTAAATGCTGCATTCAACTTCCTATTAAGGGTATAGGAAGGCCCAAATCATGCCATCAAAATGTTTAGAAGACAACTTTCCATTACTTTGGGAGTCAAGTGCTGAGGTTTTTTCTTTAATTAATTACTCATTTCTAAAAGTAACAGTCAGGGTTGTTCACCTGAGAGGAAATAATTGGTTAATTGATAACAACTAAAGTGATTATTCGATATAAAAAGTAAAGCAAAGTAAGTTGTAAAAGGAAACAGCTAATGGTATTTTTTCATAAACAGTTTTTTTTACTTAGAATGATCCTGAAACGTAACCTTCGATCACTGTTGTGCAAAGACTTAATCCACCCTGATAACAAGATAAAATTGCTTTAAGACAAATCCCAAGTTTCAGCATGTTGAACAGTCATTACATTTGGTGATTTTATGATTTTTTTCATCCTTTTCAAGAAAGGCAAACAGTTTTGGGCTGACAAATATCACCACGTTGACGAGATGATGCCGTTTCAATGCCGCACTATGATAAAAAAAACAAACATGGTAGTGTTCATGTAGTGAACATGGATGTACATTACATTCTGTTTTCACCTGCACTTGGGCATCTGAGGTTTACCCATGCAATGGCCATTTTACACTAAATATTTGTTAGAAATCCATCGTCTATGCCTGGGCTGGTCACTCGGTTACAAATTGCTCTTTCGGCATGCATGATCTTTGATTGTAAAACACATCTCCAAGACATTTTTCATTGTACCACATAGATGAAGAACAACACTGTGACATTACCATTATTTATTTAAGACACTTTTATCAGATTTTCTTAGCTCCTAGGTTAGTTAAATTTGTGTTTCTTATGTTTATTTTGTATTATTAACATTTAAATTATTCCTTTATATGTGTTATTACTGTTGTACTGCCTGATCTGACGCATTCACTCTAAAATCAGACAGATTATCTGCAGAAATTTGAATTTTGTTGAATTATCTGTGGTTCTACTTTTGTTTAATTAATATTCTTAAACTGATATAGCTTTGAAAATGTAACTATGTTTAGGTTTTCCTTTTTAATCAAACAAAGTGAATAGCAAAGGGCCAAATAATAAACAAAAAATATATAAATCCAATTCATGTTTAGTTTGCAGTTCGATCAGCAGATGTCACTATTGTTCAAAATAGCAATCTATCAAAGCAATAAAATAAACAACTCTTAACAACTATCAGTAATAAGGCTGCTTCATGTGTAGTACAATGAAATATAACATCATCCAACACAGAGCTGATATTTTATAAGATTAAGTTTGAATAATTCAGTTATGACCTCATCCTACTGTTTACAATCGCAGAGCCTCTCCAGCAGGAGGAAACCACAATCAAACATTACAAACAGAAGATGATGTAATGTAATTGTGTTTTTTTTCCAGGATCTGTAATCATGTACTGATAATTAAACACCAAGCGTCTGTGTTTGGTCCTCCAGGTGATTAGATGTCAAATCTTTTGATACTCATTTTTATTTTATCTTGCATGAAACAAATCATAAATTTTTTACATAGTAGATGCAATTAGCGCTGCACCAATGCTTTATCAGCTACTGTACGAATGTTTCCAAAGTCCTGAATAACAGTTACCTTACTGGAAAAAGATCACTGACAGGATGTCTGCAGTTCTTGTCCATGGTGGAGAGTTCTTCCTAAAATACGTTTTCTTATTGTCTAAATATATTTAATGATCTTGTTTATGATTCAGTGGTCACTGGGTGAACGTCACTGTCATAAAAAGTAGCAGGAAATCCGTTATCTGTAACTACTCACAGATTTTCTGCTCCCACTGTCTCAAACACACCAATGCAATAAAATACACTCCCTCACACAGTCGTGTAAAATGATGGATTTCCATTTTTCTGTGCTGACTCTGGAGAAGATTAAAAGTTAATTGAAGCAGGACTTTCTGAGCAGACTACACAAATCAAACATGCCAAGAAAAAAATATTCAGGGTCCGCCTCAGTTTCCTGACTGTGGGACGTCTAAAGGGGAAAAGGGGGGGGGGGGAGATCCCCACGCTATCTGATGTGGAGGCTGAGGCTGCTTCTGCGCCACCCCCTTCATTTCCCCACAGTCAACAGGAAGACTGGAGGCCAAAGAGAGTGGCCACACTCTGCATGAGAGGAAGGACGTAGAGGTCCAGCTGTACAGTCAGAACAAAGGACAACAACAAAGGCGAAGGAATGAGCAAGAGTCAGAAAGAAGTGAAGAAAATCCAGTCAGTTTATTTACAGAACTTGGAAAGGCTAAACCAAGGGATTAAACAAGAAAAAAAGAGTTGGAAAACTATAGAAGGAGATTTTGCTGTGCAAACAGCAATGGAAAAGCTGCGACAGCCTCCCATATCTGGAAAAGTTGCCAAAAGCTCAGCACACAGAATCAGCAGAGATCTGACTTGCTCCATCTGCCTGGATCTTTTCAAGCAGCCTGTGTCGTTGCCCTGTGATCACACTTTTTGCCGAGGTTGCATTGAAGGTTACTGGACAGGACCCCGGGGCCTTGGGCAGGGGGGTACGGGCTCTTGCCCTCAGTGCAGAAAGGTGTACCCCGGACAGAGTTACAGGCCAAACCGTATCGTTGCCAACATTGTGGAGAGTTACTGTCAGGGTCTGGAGGAAAGCGGGACCGAAGCCTGCCTCCCGGATGCTGGGGTGACGGAGAGGGTTCCCGCACCGGTCCCCCGCTGCAACAGACACAGGGAGGAGCTGAAGCTGTACTGTGAGGAAGACCAGGAGCTGGTGTGTCTGGTGTGTGGGGTGTCCCAAGAACACAGAAATCACACACTGGTGTGTGTTCAGGAGGCCGAACAGAAATATAGGGTGAGTTCTCTTTTATTCAAGGGTCTGCAGGAAATGTTTCATGGCATTACAGTTTATGTGTCGGGAAAGCCGAAAATATAAAAAGTAGAGCATCATTGTACATAATTCATTATTTGGGGGGGAAACATTCTCCTGCATGTGGCAACCCTGCAGGTGGCTGAACTGAAAAACATGATTTTCTCATCTGAACATTGTTTCTGTATTCATCTGTTATTCTTTTGCCTCAACACCAGATGTGTCATTGTATTTGAAGTGAGTCATTGGGCAGTAATGTGTTTCTGTGCTGACAGGCATCTCTAAACAGCTCAATGGATTCCTTAAAAGCTGAGCTCAACACAGCTCTGCAGTGTGACAGGGAAGCTGAGGAAGAGGTTAAAAAGCTTAAGGTGAGATAAAAAAAAGACCACAATTTGTCCCATTTGATGTCAAATTTAAAAACACAAGGAGAGGTCTGCCTCATGTCCATCATCTCTCACCCGTTCAGGAGCACACTGCTGACCTGAAGCAGCGCATCGAGGCCCAGTTCAGCGACCTGCACCAGTTCTTGTATCAGGAGGAGAAGCTGCTGCAGGTGAAGCTGAAGACAGAGGAGCGGAGAGAGCTGATCCGCCTGGACGAGCACAAGGCCCTGCTGTGTGTGGAGATCTCCCGCCTGCAGAGGGCTGTCCACGAGATAGAGGACAAACTGAAAGAGCAGGATCCATTTACTCTTCTCCGGGTGAGTTCAGCTGATATGAAGCTCATACATGAACCCAGTTCATCTGGAAGCTATTAACAGCATGATGAGTCAGATTAAGCAAGAAACGCTGAGCTTTGGATTTTAAAAGTACTTGTTTCTAAAACTGAAACCATCACTTTGAAAACAAA
>JAOXYM010000020.1:13728454-13743756 GCA_028567055.1 Leptatherina wallacei | reverse complement strand
TATCTATCTATCTATCTATCTATCTATCTATCTATCTATCTATCTATCTATCTATCTATCTATCTATCTATCTCCGCATCCCAGCCCTTGTGAGTGTGCTACAAGGCATATGTAAAAGGTTTAGGTCTAATATTTGTTTCAGAGATTATAGGAGTGAAAGAATGTAAAAATCTGTGCTCATCTTCACTTCCCTCCATAGGAAAATTCCCCCCAGCATGGAAGACCTACCTTTAGCCCATCTCTTTTCTTTCTTTTAAACTGTTTTTGTTGTTCATTGATTGGAATGTTTACCTGTTTGACAACGGTCAGCAATGTCTGTCTCAGTCTCTTAAAAAAATTATATGATAAAGTTTTTGGATCAATTCATTTTTTTTACTGATTACAGCTTACCTCAGATTACAGCTGGTTGAAATATTCTGTTTCTGTCTATAGGTTCGTTGGGGAGATAAAGGTTCAACTGAAGAAGGAGCCAAACTGGAAAAAGCTAAAAATGCTCGAGTTGTGATGCCTGCTCAGGAATACGATCCACCTCCACCACGGCCTTACTATAACACGCACAAGTCCACCCATCCCCAGAAGTGGTACTCTCCTATCAAGGTACTTCAGTTATTCACTTCTCTTCCATTGCGTTCTACATTTTTCTCATTATGAGGTGTTGATATTTACTTTTTTACTAGCTAAATATGAACTTTCTCTTAAGACAAGGAGTTGTAACTTAGGATTGTCTGCTGTGAGTTGTATGTTATGTACAGATAATGTCTACTCCAGATGTTTTAAAATCACTTTTTATTCAACAGCCTCATCCTTAAATATTTGTTTTACCACCATAACTGATAAATGCTTGTGTTTTTAAGAATGATGTGCAACCAGGAAATAGTTAATAAAAATTTGCCTCCTCACATATTAGTCAGCAGGATGGATGGTAATAGGAACCAGACGTGAACTGAGCTAACCTTTGAGGATGGGATCTGTTGAGCGGGTGTTATTTCTAACCAAACACATTCTTTGTTTATATGTCTTCTTCCTATGCATCTGGAGCAAAAGCGCTGCAGAATCACGTATAAACGAAGGAACTCTTTTTCATTACTACTGTACTTGCTTGTCTTTTAAAGAAGTGCTGGCACACAAATGAATTGTTTTTGTTTCAGCGACCATATATATATATATATATATATATATACATATACACATGGTAAACAGGTTTCATCTTTCTACAGGGAAAACTGGACGCTCTGTGTGTATTCCTGAGGAAAGGCTATGACCGAGTGTCAGTAATGAGACCTTATCCTGGAGACAAGGTGAGACTAGCTTCTGTATGATATTTAATTAGATTGTAAACCAAAAATTTCATTGTGTGACAAGAAGATTTTTAAGAATTAAAAATTTGGATTTATAATCTATGAAAACAAAGCTGTGGGACGCTTAGAGCAAAGGCCTCTGGCTTAAGTTACAAAGACATAGTCCCAATAGACAAAGCTGAAATTTTATCTGCCATTAACTGTAGGTATTTCACAGACTGGTTTTATTTGAGGTCAAATTGGCTTCAAATAATAAGAAATGAGCCCTCAGGAAAACTCTCAAATGGCATGGAGAGTAGACAAAGGTAAAAAAGAAACTGCTGTATTGTCTGAAGGAATGCTCTTGCCTGCAGAAGTCATTAGGAGTAGATGCTGTCTGCCTTCTTCAGCCCTCAGCGTCAGCATGACTGAACTGGCTGGAATACTTTTTTTCCATGACACTCACTAAAAGGAGGAATTTCCTCTTTCCATTTGCTGAGAACACTCCAAATATGCCAGCTTCTTTGAAAAATAAAACAATGTGCCAAGTTTCTTGCCCCTATAAATGGGCTTTTCTTTACATCTTGAATTTTACTGTTTACTTTAGAACATTTTCATTGACCTGTGATTACCCTCTGTGCCTTCATTACAGGGCAGGTGCATAAATTTCACCCGGATCCAGTCCTATCCCGCTCCTCGCTACCCCATCTACAACCACCCTTCCACACCTGTCTACACTCTGCCTCATACATACCAACGCCGTCCATCAGATGACAGCCAGTTCCTCCATTTGCCCCCCTCGCCAACTTCAACTCTGCCTCCTCTGCCCTCTACTCCTCCCCCATCCTCCAGCAGCTCTCCCACATACACACCACCTCCAAACAGAGCCTTGCCTCCAGCCAACACAAGCCCAGTCTCTCTACCGCCATCACCAACCGGCTCTCTGCCGCCTCCACCTCAGGGCCCACCTCCGTGCAGGGCGCCTCCTCCTTCACGTCCTCCTCCACGCCCCAGTCATGAAAACAACTGAAGATCACAAACCAAAAATTTGAGTAGGGTCCAAAACCTTTTCACTGTGTCTTAAGTTATGTCCAAACAGAGTTACAGTGACTTTGCTCATGACTTGTGTATGATGTGCCTTAAACTCTGACTTTTTCATTTTAAGTCTATGGTGAATAAACAGTGTAAACATGCACAGCTTGGCTTTTAAGGGTTATTAGAATTTAGCTTTTACTCAGTTTATAAGACCTTTTATTCTGATTAACATCAGATTAGACTTTTCGGTCAAAAATTTTGATGGAGCAGTTTTTTTTAATGCTTTTTTGATATTTGTATTTATACCGAGCCATTTCCTCTTGGGTCAAGTCTTCATGCTAAGCTAAGATAATCACCCTCTGGCTCCAGCTTCTCATTCACTCTACGTACATAAGAGTGGCAGCGATCTTCTCATCTATTGTGTGAGACTAAAGCAAAAAAGCATATTTATCACTATGAAATGTTATACTGTACAGGCATACACATCTCAGATTACAGTGTCAGTAACTCACTAAATGCTGTTAATCTGAAATAATGCATCAACGTGAAAATAAATTGCAAAGTTAAATGTTGACTGAAAAGCTGTCAGCACCACCCAGTAGTTTGGAGGATTGTGAGACTGACAGTCAGAGGCTGTTCGAATGTCACCTTTGGAAAGTCACCATGTGACTGATCCGGCAGCCAGAATGACAAACTGCAGATCTGAGTCAGATCTGATCAGATTTTGTTTGTACCACTAAGATGTGCAATAAATTAATTAAAGATCTCTTTCCTTCTTTTGCTTGAGTCACGATTCAGATTTATTATTCATTTTCATTTATTTTTAGTTTGAAGAAAAAGATAAAAATAACTCAGATACTTGAGAAAATTTACCGTAGTTCAGTTTGTGCTCAACACATTAGCATCTTTTATCATTTATTTCAGCTGAATAAATGACAGTTATTTCTCAGAGATCAAATGTGTAGTGCCATCTCCTAAACTTCAGCCATGTTTTTATGCTCCTTTTAATGCAGGACAAAATTAAAAGATTCATGGCTGTGTCATTGAAAAAATATTAGCCCTATCCAGGCAGGAAAACCCACAAGTGCATATAATGAAACCAACGATCGTGGCCATGCTGGCTGACCGTCATAGCTTTTAGAGACACAAGAATAAAATGGAACCATTGTTCATGCTTTCTGTGATGTCACATTTGTCATGAAAAATGCCAATGCTGTGTATGATAAAAAAAAGGGAAGAACTTTAGACAAAAAGGTGTCAAAAAACACAATGTTTTTGCATATGAAAACTGACAAAACCACAAAAACAAAACCTGATCTTCGCAGTGCCTCTCCCCCTCTGCTGTCTTGGATGGCTGTGCTTAGTGACTACTTTCCATCTTGGGTGATATGAGAACAACTGTTCTTAAAGAAAAACAGAGATAAAAGGAAAAAATGTGACTAGAGTTTGGCATTATGCAACAGGCGACAGAAGAGTCTGTTTGCTAAGCCTTATTCCACTCAGATCTCCTAAAATAAATCCTAATATACCTTTTCCATGTGTTTTTGTATGACTTTTTTTTCTCATTTTGAAATGCTTTCACAGATTTGCGCACTTGGACCTGCAGTTCTGTGGGCACTAATGAGCACTTGGAGGTGTGTCAGAGAAAACTTGAAGAAGCAGAGGCAGGAAGCCAGATTAAAGGCAGACAAACTGCAGAAATGAATGTAAAATCCAGCTATGATGCCATGGAGATCTGGCTGAAGTGTATACACAGCTAATACTTTTACAATGTCCACCAGAGAGGAGAGAAAAGATGGATGACGACTGTTCTTTGAAGGGCACAGTCTTTTCTGTCAGTTCATATTTTTTCTCATTTCCTAATGAACGTTGTTGAATATTCCCAACTGCGTTTGCATGTGTTTGACAGCCAGTTTTTAGTTGTTTTTTTCCCCAGCATATGATCAAATTAACTCTTTTTCCATCTTCCCTTTAATAATAGTGTAATAAAAGTCAGCTCATAATATCTTGTGTAACATCACAAAATGACCCCACAGCTCATGAAAGCGTTTCCCAGGAGAATACTGACATATTCTTCATAGTGGCTTCATCTTCTCATCTTGGCCTGGAACGCCGTTTACCTTGGCTGCACAAATAATGGCAATCACTGACTACACACAGCTAATCAACTCCACAGCTCTGCAGGTTTATGAGCCACATAGCAGAAACACACAAGCAGTATTGATCTAATTCATACCAAACCCAAATTTCCATTTAACCGGACATGCATATTGTAATGAAACCAGATCAAGACCTGGCTCTTTTCACATTTTCCAGACACTCTTCAACATGATGGAATCTCAGCTCACATGACATTTGGCGTCATGTTGATAACAACAAAAGGCTCATCTTTTAGAGTCAGCTAATCCTTCTGGATATTTCAACAGTAAATTCTGTTCGGGGCTCAAACTGTCGTGAAAGGAATTCTTAACTTAGTGACTTTGTAGAGATTTTGATTTGAAGTTTTTGAAGCTTGTTTTATTAAATCAAAACAAAAAGTAATACATGCTGACCCAACTGAACTTTTCTGAGCTGTATTTATGAGCAGCTCCATAATCATCAAACTGCCTCAAAATATTCCACTTTCATCTTTTAACCCATTTTGACACAAAGCATTTTGCTATCAAGGCTACTCACATGTGATCCTTCGGATCTTAATGGGTTAAAGAGTCTGCAGAGTTGTAATTGCTATTACATAACCATTGCACAATTTCAACAGGCAGTTGCCATGGCCGACTGGACCCCCCCCCCCCAATATGCATCAAATTTCCAATGATGCACAAAAAGAAGTCAAGGTCTACAAGGGGGTATGCATTCAGTAATACACTGCTGCTATATTTGACATGTGGGAGGTGTTGGATGAGATTCGTATCAAACTAAAAAGACCTACAGAACTTAAAAGTCAGATTGAGAGGTCTAAGTGATGAAGATTGAGGGGTGACTAAGTTTCTGAACAAGAATCAAACAACACATTTAGATGCCGTTTACTGTAGAGCAGGGAATACTCTGCATTTCCTCCTCTACAGTGAAAAAGCTTTTTTTAATATTGAGTCTTAACAGATTACAGATTTAAAAATACTAGGAGCAGAGTAACATTAGCAAAGGCAGTGTGGTTTACAAGAAGTCCTCACCTGGGCCAAAGCAGAATTAAAAACATTGTTTAATGTCTCAATACCGTATGATAAACGTAACCAGCTCGCTTGTTAGAACTTATATGCAACAACTCCCGAGGCAGTCCTGTAACCTGCTGTATCGCCTTATAAAACAGGAGTGGATATGAACCACAGACACTTTACTTTTACCTTTTAATCTCTGAAGCAAGTTAACAGAGTTTAACGTCATTGAAATAACACATAATGATTACACACAGCTCTCTAGTGAGCCGTCAGCAGCCATTTGGGATTTTAGGACAATATGAAAATAAAAAGTGCTTCCAGCAGTGGAAATATTTCTTTGTCCTCCCTCAACTGCGTACAAATTTTAAACAGATTTCTTTGGCTTTGCAGAAAAATGGTAACATTTGCAGCACTAATACTGGCTGTGGACAAGAAGCATGTGGCCGCTGCAAAAAAAAAACAAGGCACAATCTAAATGTAAACATCTAGAGATTTTAACATGATAATAACTTGGAACTGTAAGCCGCTGCTTTATCTCTGTAGAGACTGATGTTTTGGGTTGTAACACATGATCATGTTAATGCTTCTTCTTTATCAGCATAAAACTGTGACTTGCACACCTAACCTTACCGATATCCTTAAATAAGCTTTTATTACTTACAAATTGATGAGTAGTCCAATCAAAGGTAATAAAAGTTCAGACTGTGAAGCGCTGATATGACTGTTGTGCATGGACTATAAGCACATCACATGACTGAGGTAGACCCTTAACTTTAAACAAGCACATAAATGGTAAAATACTAATTCAAATATTATCAAACTGCAGTAAAAATGTTAAAAGTAGAGCTACAGTACATGTGGAAATTAAGTAATACTGCCACTGAACAATACCTTGGCTCCTTTCTAAGTTACATAAAAAGCTTTGACTTGGCTTTAAAAAAAAAAAAAGATATTATATAATCAGGGCTTCCCCAGAGAGCATCTTGGCTGAAAAGGTGCAGCAGTGAAGGGGTCATCCAGAGATTTCCCCCCTATTGTCCAGGAATGCAGAGGCCCCACTGCCACTGAGCCCACAGCGGCCTGCTGGCCGATCCTGGACACGACCCGATGCACCGCCACCGGCTGCTGGAGCAGAGGTGTCTCCGTGTGCAGAGGAGGTGCTTGAAAACTAAAATGCTGCAGAGATGGGGGAGGTGATACTCTGACCGGGTGATACTTTTTGTTGTTTTGAATCTGCTGTGCACAAGGCTTAAATATGTGAGCGTTAATAGGAGCAGCTCTGCTGGTTTCCTGCCTACTTCCAAACGGTGCCTGGAGGAAAACATCAGATGCTTCAGCAGGTTTATGAGATGCAGAAAAGGAGGCGCTTCTGAATGCCATCTTGTTTCCTTTTCCTGGTGTTTTAAAAGGAGCCAGCTGGAAGACATCAGAGGTTACTGGGCTGTTTGGAGGTTGGAACTGGGATTCTTGGTTGACAGGTCTGATCTGAGAGCTGGTGCAAGGATTTTGCACAGGGCTGTGCTGAATGCCCCATTCATCTGACAGTAACATGTGTTTATCATAGATACATGAAGCAGTCCTCTGTTGGATCTTTGGCCTTTGTTTATCCTCGGTGAAGAGCACCGAAGACGTCATGTGAGCAGCTTGCAGTTCATTACTGCTGAGCTCCCTCTGCAGGTCTGTATGTGAAAGAGATAGAAGGAATGTCAGATGGGGACATGCCATGCACTGTATGTCAATGTTTCTGTAAATATGTACAATTCTCATGTTATGTTGAACAGAAATGAATGCTTTTAAAGGAATCAAGTAGACCAAAACCACAGACAGACTCAAAGAAAATCTTGTGTAGCAAAATTCATGGTGCAACATAATATACTAATCTTTAAATAGTAGGGTTGATGTGATTTTTTTCCCAAAGCAATAATGGTGATAAATGTATTTTTCTTAAATTAAAGCCTAAACAAGACAGAGTGGGATCATTTTATATTAAATACAAATGCCAGTAATCTGCTTTTAATATGCTGTAGTTTAACAAACAAAGCCAAGTCACCTCCCAAACAATTAGATTGAGATTTAAACTGAACATGAAGCTGGTATTTGTCCTTACCTGGGTAGATATTACAGTGCTGCAAGCAGATTGTTAGTGGATTACAATTCTTCTTTTTTTTTTAGCATTTCATAAACATTTTTTCCTCGACGTGATTTTCAGATCATTTAATGTTTACATTTAGCAAATGTTAATTATCAGACAGACGTGCAAAAATATCTAAATTAAATATCCTTGATGAAGAAACCGTTCAGTTTTGCGAAGGCTGGAGCACCGTGCATGAGGTTTAAAAAAAGAATGTATTCATCTGCATATTACTGTTTTTGTTTTTTTGTTTTAGGAATTATTTGATCCATTTCTAAGTAGCAGTAACACAAACATGAGTTTGGTGCATTTCATAACTTCCTTTTTAAACTTTTAAAAAATACTTTTGGAGAAAAACTTCTGTAGATACAAAACTATGATACTATTAGAGGAATTCAGCAGTTTCACAGTTCCAGTCAGGGTCTCTCTCTCTCTTTTTTCCCCCCAATAATGCTACAAATTTAGCCCAAGTTTAGCACTCAGGCTGTTTCTGCACTCATGCTGCAGACATGGTTTGACAATGTGTCAGTGAAATAGCTGAGATAGCATCTGCATGCGTTGCTCCAAGAGCTGTTGATCTTTCAGCATTAATGGTGCATTTGTAGATGAGTGAGTTAAACACGCCATGTGCACTAATCACCCCATACCATCACAGTTACAGGCTTTTGAACTGTGTGCTGATAACAAGCCAGATGGGACCCCTCCTCTTTCACCTGGATGTGTATATCGTTTCTAAAAAGGAGTTTTAAATTCAAATTCCTCTGGCCATAGGAAAAAGGCTCCCATTTTACATCTGCTGATCTTAAATGAGCTCTGGTGTGCAGACACTGGCACCATTTACAGATCCTTTGAAAATATGTTGTTTTTTTCATGGTAGAGTTTTAACTTGCATTTGTAGGAATTACTTGTGTCTGACAGTGGTTGTCAGAAGTGTTCCTGAGCTCATACAATCCTTCTCACAACAGGAGGTGTGTGTTTTTAATGCAGCCAAGAAGCCTCTTTTCAATTGTGTAAGCATCCTTTCACAGAGCAGCTACTTCTGGGAAACTCCTTTATATTAAAATGTGTTCGTGATGTGTTCTCAAGAAACCAAACTTGTTCTTTTTTTCTTCTTTTTTTTTTTAAATACACAACTTTTACAGTTTTCCTTCACACTTTTCAGCTACAATATGTAATTTCTTGTCCTAAAACTACAATTTTTCTTATTAAGTAGGTTTTAAATAGCTTTCATATTTGCAACTTTAATCAAGATATTTCACCCAAAGTACTTCATGTACAAGTTTTATTGCATATCTGTTGAGAAACAGTAAACAAGGATCTGACTTTAAAGCAAAGTTGTTTTAAATGTGGAATGTGAACAAATAAAAACAGAATTCTACTGCAAAACTGTTCACAGCTAAAATCAGAAGACAAACTCAGAATCAATACTCAACACATTGACATTCACATTTGTACTTTATTTGCCATCCCTTTATAATTCTTAAGTTATCTCACAAAAATAGAAGGAGCACACAATATCACAGCTCTAACGCAGGTTTGGGCCATAATGACAGGAGGCATCTCAAAACACTCGATAGTATCAGATAATCGACAGCTTTCATTTTTGGCAAAACAACAAAGAGAACGAGGGGCTTCTGCTTTACATCAGGTAATCGTCGCGCTTGGCTTTACTGATTACAACAGCACACTGGCGGGGACGGGGAGAAAGCTCGGGAGTTGCATAGGTTCAAACAGTAACTGCAAATGACTGAGCTGTTTGGTGGAAGGATCATAAACAGGATAAGCCTTCCATTGCACATGCAGCACCTGCAGTGAATACACTAAAGAGGCTTTGAAAAATGGCTTCCCCTGTCAGTCAGTTTTTATTTGGACAAGAAGATATCCAACTTCCAAATTGAGGTTCTGTATTTTCTACTCAAAATGCTCAATATTTAGGGGAGGTAAGCGATGCTGGAATAACACCAAAGTCATTTTGTATTCCATTAAGCATGCTGAATGAAACTATACCGGTATGTCCACTTAATGCTTTAAATCTATTTCAAGATTCTGGACTTAAAGAGTTAAGATTTAATTTGTTTGTAACTATACGTGGATGTAGCAAGTCTGTTGGTAAAATGAATAACAACATTTTTCTCTAATTTCCTCTCTCTCCTGCAGAGTATTTTCAGTAGATATTACAATAACACTTTTTATGTGCTTTTCAGAGTCCAGAATAATGCACAGGAAGCAAAATACCTTTGTTTGATCCTAAAGAAACATCTACAGTGTATTGCTGACTGGAGCTGATCCTTTCTAACCCTCGACAGCTGACGTAATGCTGATCAAAGCGCCGCTGCAGCAGCAGTGCTGCATTTTCAGACTGGCACACTTCACAGAGCCCCTCGCACATTAAAAATCAGACAGCTCGGTTAAGTGTAATATTTAACGCAGACGGCTAGAAGACAGTGAGAGTGGGGAGCAGTAAGTCAGTGCTGTACATGTCCAGCTCTCGGAGAGAGTGATGCAGCTCTGACTACCTGAGAGAATTTAGGGAGGGGGTGGGCTGTGCTTTCAGAGGAGTTTTTAATGACAACCTGTCTGTTGCCATATTTGCAGCAAACAACAACACAAGTAGGCTACTGGAAAACACATCCAACAATTCGGACTCCACACACGCACACACATACTTATCATAACACTGTATACCAACGCACGTGAACAGAACATTCAACAACACTGCCATGCTTTTGGATATGAATCCTGTGTTCACTAAAACTGGCAAACAAAAGCCTTAAAAAGCACAAGTTCAAATGAAACAGGACTAAAATTTCAAACAATTAAACTCCCAATTTCCAGAGGACTTGAATAAAAATATAATCCTTCATCAGTCCATGTAAACAAGCATAACATGGTCTCACTTTTTTCTTTTCTTTTTTTTTTTTTGGCCACATAAGTGGAATAAGACGTGGGATTCAGCCTAACCTTCCAGGTTGAACAAAGACTAGGGTTTTCATCTATACATTTCCATGTACTGACAGTTACTGAGTAGATTTAACTAATAATAAGAAAAAAAAAATACTCTTAGCACACAATTCCACACAGAGGAATGAAATATTTATATATTTTTCAATATTATTGAATGATTATGATGTTAAGATTCATAGATATATTTTTTATTATAGACTACTATTTATTTCTTACATTCATTCTCTAACACTCTAGTCATATTAACATGTATTAACAGGGAAACAATGTCATATATATGTATATATATGACATATCAGATTCACAAGTAAAGCAATATGTCATCCACAAGCAAAGCTTTATGACAATGACTTTATATATACGGACTGGATAAGAGGCTGCAGGAGTTTTTGCAGATATCTATTTACATAGGAGTAAACAAATGACAGGAATGTAGGAGGGACTGCACAATGTGGAATGAATGAGTTAATGTGAGAAAGCAAAAGGAGTGAGTGTGTGAAAATTATTTGCAAAATGAATATTCTATGTATACATCCACATATACGGGTTATATATGTAAAATAATTTCTATTAGCATTGATTCACCAAATTTTCATGATTCCATGTATTTCTGTAAATATGGCATGCTGCTATCAACACATTTAAATGACCCTGATTATTCCAATGCAACTTTTTGTTTGCCTTTTGCGAAACAAGTCAAGACATCAAGCTAAAAAAAATAAAAATACTCAGCGTAACAGCATATGAGATTCTCGGTTTTAAAAGCACATGCTCACATTGATTGGCTGTAAGGAGCTTTGTTTTCATTTTGTGTTGCTGTTTGCCAGATATACCAGTTGGCTTCACAGATTACTTTATGGCACTTCAGTATGTTGCGGTCATGGCTGTTCCGTTTCCACATTGTGACTTCATTTGATGTTTTTTCTTTTTCTTTAAAAAAAAAAATTTTTAAATTCTATAGCAGCTTTGAACAAATTCAACGGAGGTAACATTTATGCATCTGTGCAAATCAGGCTACATGACTGATGTTTCAAAGAAGCTTTGCTTCATTTATAGAAATAAATCTCATCTGAAAGAATGGTCATTTAACTTTCCATGGGTTTTTTTCTTTAAAATGTGCAAATAAAGTTGGGGAGGAGAATTTAAAAAGGCAAACGACGACTAATTCACTTGTGCACGATAACTACAACCACTTAGAACTATGGCTATTACACATTACAACAATGATCCTCTATAGTTTGCTATTAGACATACTGCAGTATTATTCAAACAAACTAGATAGAAAGAAAGATGCCATGATTCATTTTTAGAAAGAATGACAACAGTGAATTGGCCACTCGTTCCCAAAGGACAAAACGTGATGCATGGTGACTACAACAAAAATCGCGAATGCGAGGATGAGAGAAGAAAGGTGAAGAAAAAGGCAGATAATGGGATCGTTGTGGTGGAAAGCAGGAATGAAGAAGCGCTGACAGGTGAAGGATGTTTCTACAGCTGGAACTATAATGAAAATGACAGCCAGGGGCTGCAGGGAGATAGCTATGACAACAGTGCTGATTGTTGTTATGCTATGCCAGACTATTATCCAGTGTTACAGCTTCTATGAGGGGGCAGGCCGCCTACAGGTCGATGAGCTGGTCCACCAGCAGCAGGGAGCGGGCCAAGCTGGGCAGGCTGGATTCAGAGCCACCACTGTTACTGCGCGAGTGGCCTCCTGAAACTGGCCGGAGAGAGAAGGGGAAAGTAGAGGACGAGACGAGTACGGGCAAACAGAAGGGAAAAGAAGCAGAGGAGTGGGAGGCACAACAAGCAAACACAGCAGTCAAAGAAGGGGAGAGAGGTTGAGAAAGAAAGAATTTACCCATATGCTGCTACAGGTGTTCAAACATCTTTAACTTAACACTGATGATGTGAAAAGTACAGATACCTGATCAGCTTATTTTGCAAATTACAACTACCAAGAACTCCCTCAAAAATCCATCTAATTCTTGGTCCTGATCCTTGGGCCATTTATGCCTCCTACAGGGGCCTTTAAAGACCTACCTTGAGAATTCTTTCGGCCGGTGACAGGAATAGGATCAAACTCATCCTCTGTGGTCGCCTCTGCAGCGGCCTGTTCGGACTCCAAGTCTGAGATCAAGAGAGACGAGTCTGGAGGAAAACGGAGGAAAGATTGCTTGTTGATGCAAAAATATGACAGAAATTTTTTCGAGTGAAACAAAAAGAAACCCTGGGATACTACGGGCAAATTACAAGGATAATAATTTTCATTGTAGCATTTTCTGGTTAATACTTCTTCAGATAAAACTTTGGACAAGAATGACAATAAAAAGTTGTGTTTTTCCCCTCCTCAAGGTCATTTTAACACTCATAAACCAGCAGTTCATACACAAACACATCTGCTGCTCAAGGGTGGAAAAAAAGCCTGTTTGATAAGATATTATGAGAAGAGAGCAGTGGTAATTATTTGGAAGCAGCTGGGAACACATTCAGGCTGTAATTTGGTGTTGGCAGTATTAGCAGACAAAGACTTTTTATCACTATGGCAACGCCTGACAACTAAACTACAGCTGTGTAGCTTTCACATTGAGACTTAAAATAAATTTGACATATAATTCCAGTCAGGAGAAGCACTTAGCTATCTTAAACATTTTAAATTTGATTTAAATGACACAAAGAATACTTAAGTAGAAACATGCAGTTGTTAGACACAGACCAAACCTTGACACTGAGCTTTTAAATGGATAACTTTTATAAAGTTATAATCCAGTTCATGAAAATGAATTGGTATTTTAACTCTTTACACACAATTTGTGTTCCTGCAAATACAATCTAAACTTGGCAGGGATTTTGAACCTTAGTTGAATCTGCTGCTGGACCCAGTACTCCCTGGAGTAGAATCAAAGCCGTCCAATTGACAGATTTCAAAAGACAGTGTGTCGATCTAATGGCCATATTCTGCAAATGATGACCTTGCGTATCCTCACTAATGGCTCTCCAAAGAAACATGCTTGCTTCTTGTTTCAAAGGAATGACAGTCAATTAATTGAAATGTCAATTAATGTCATGATGGTGGACTAGAATAATTTCCAGGCCACATGAAATATCCTGTGGCACAGTTAACATCACCAGAACAAGTTAGAACATTGTTGCAGTGTTATCAACATTGCTCTGTCTATCTACAATTATTTGATATCAACAGTGACCCTTTGTTTGCATCATTTTGTGAGAATATTATTAGCCATCAGCCTATGCAAATAACTATACGTCCATTCAAAGCTTTGCAGGAAGTAGTGACACAGAACAAAAGGTTGCCTGAGATAACGGCTATAATCTGAATCAGCTTTCCCGGCCTAAATAAACATAAACCCTGTGCTGCACTTCAGTTTGTTGAACAAGTGACCAAACATTAATTCTCTGAGAAAACATCCACCTCTAGTATAATTGGCTAAAGCAGCTATGCCTAATCTAAAAAAAAAGAAAAAAAAAGCCCTTTTGCTGCTGCTGGCAATGAAAGCCAAGTGTTGCTATGACTGAGGCAAAAGGAAGCATTTCTGACATTTCTGTTAAGATCCATTTCCTTCGCTTTGTGTAAAAATGATCAGGCTGGTCAACGTCATCTGTCATCAATCACGTTGCCATTAATTCAGCCCTGATGGCGTGTTTAACATTGCAGGCTTCTTTTGGAAGCTTGCTTCAACTGACCTGCTGTAGGTTGCACGGAGTCTCCAGACAATATGCTGAAATCATCCAAAGCAGAGGCAGCAGAGTTGGGAACAGAGGAAACGGAGGAGGGGGCGCCGCTTACTGCAGTAGGAGCAGGTGGACCAGAGATCAGAGAGCCCAGGAGAGAGTCGTCTGCTGCGAGAGGGTCTGAGACAAGAGTTGGGGAAGCCTTACAGCCAAGTTTTACACAATAATATAATCACATCTTATTAGCTCTGAGAATCAGAATGTCTAAATTCTCAGTGTTAAGTGCTTTACAGGTGAATTTTCTTAAATAACAACTAAATACATACTTAAAAAAAAACAAAAAAAAAACATTTTTTTTATAAAAACCCTTCTCATTAGTTGTTACACCATATTTGTCCACATGGGGGCAGCAGAAGAAAGATGCAAACAAACAGCAACTGTAGAACAATTACAGTTGTGCATACTGAAGAGGCTGCAGATAACATCTGTGGGAATATCTCAGCAAGCAGTCTTTTCAAACATCATCTGACCCACTGTTAATAGAAAACTATTGATCTATCAGCTTTAGCTCTACAAACTGAGGAGACATTCTCCTCTGCACACCATTGAAGTTTCTGTTTGTACAGACAAAGAATAACCACAACGCAGACAGGCTGTTCAACTGAACTTGAATGCTTGTGTTTTTGGTTTTCCCACCACGGCTGGTTACTGTACTGAAACGCAGAAACCCAAACACACGTCAATACCTTTTGCAGACTCATCCACAGACCCACCGAAAGGATCAGACAGTGACAGCAGGTCAGGAAGCATGAGCGAAGATGTGTCAGGAGATTTGAGTCCTTCAATCAGCTTTTCTAAAAGCCAGTGAAGAAAGGAGAAAAAGAAAAGTGGAAAGGAGATATGTGTGAGCAAAGTACAGAAGTGAGGCACCAGCAACTGAGAAGCAAAGGTGTTTACACCCACATTCGGCTAGTAGACATTTTTGAGAGCACAAAACAGGAAGGTTTTTCTTGATAAGGGCACAAACATATTTAGATCACTAAACTC
>JAOXYM010000020.1:13706428-13721029 GCA_028567055.1 Leptatherina wallacei | reverse complement strand
GTGTGTGTGTGTGTGTGTGTGTGTGTGTGTGTGTGTGTGTGTGTGTGTGTGTGTGTGTGTGTGTGTGTGTGTCAAAGAAGAAGGCAAAAATAGGCCAGTATTGTACAGAGTTCTGTTGGATGTTTGTCAAATGATACAATCTGTCTTGTTTGTAATCTGAGCATCCATTGCTTCCTTCCTTCCTTCCTTCCTCTGCGTTCCTTCGTATACATAGAAGACAAAGTCTGGTCCAAACTCTGAACTCAAAGAACGCCACAAAAATGCTTCCAAACTTTCACATTTCATGGTTGGACAAAAAAGGTATTAATTTCGATCTTTACTTATAGTAAACATGTCTTTATACTATTCTCACAAGTATCAATTTCACATGCATATCACATTTGTTTTCAATTCATCTATGGCAGGAATTGTCAGATGTGTTATTTCAAATAAGAAAATAGAGTATTTACCACAAACATGCCAAAAACCCAAGAGCAAAAAACAATATTTTTCCCAAAGCCGAGAATGAGGATTGAAATATTAACATCTTATCAAGAGCTAAACTGTCTTTGAAGAATTCATGCTCATTCAAACCATACGGTGTAAGACAATGCTTTGAAAGACAGAAGCAATAAGTGAAGTACAACAAGCTAAACAACCCAACTACAGGAAGCATTTTTACTGATTTCAGTGTCTGGACAGAACAAAATTATGTGGTTTTCTTCCAAAACACTTTTGTTTTGCAGCTGCCTCCATGTGTGGATCTCACCCAGTATACAAAACCACAAAGGCACACAGAGTGAGAACCTGCAGACAATTGTTCAATGTCAGAAAACTCACCATAATCTGAATCTCCCGTTTGCACACTTGCAGATCGTGCTCGTTGTTGACATACATCCTCTTCAGAGCACAACGCACACCTTGATTTGTTTTCACGAGGAACACGATTGCGAAACCACCTGCAGGATTGAGAAAGACGATCCATCAAATCAAACTGTCAAGTCAGATAAGATGCATACTGTTGGTTGGTGAAATCTTCATCCTTAAGCAAAATCTTAAAATCTGAACTGAAAAAGAAATTCAACAACAATCAATACAAACATGAGTCACTGATAGAATAACACTGCTCTTGCAAGGTTTTGTATGTCATCAGAATTTTGGCAGTTTTGCAGACAAGCTACTTTTTTCCCACCTCTTTACTGCAACAACTGTTGCAGTGTCTGTCCTTGTAGGCTAGCCTTGCATCAATAAGAACGATCAGGACCACATGGTGCTGCCTTATAGCGTTATCTATTAGTCATGGCATGGCTGCAGGGTTTACGTAGAGGCCTACATTGAGGCGTAACCATCTGGTATAGCTCAGGCCACAAATTCACTGTGCTGAGTTTATCTGTGACAGTCTTCAGTTTCAGACAGCTTCAGATTGACATGTGGTGGTGTTGTGGTATGGCAGTGTGGCACTGTAGGGGGTACCTATGAACATGGGAACAGGATGAGGAGGAACATAAACTTGTGATACAAAAGCTGTTCTGATTAGATGAACTGCACCATCCTCTTTTATCAAGTAGATCCCGGACACCCTCTTTAAAAAAAATTTTGTCTAGCTTGCAGTCTGACAGAGTTTATTAAAAGCAGAAATCTTGGATTTACCCCCGTCTTAGGTTCAGAATAACTAATAGGGATAGGGATCAAATGTCCAATTGTTCTTTTGAAAGCGGTGAGGGATGTCTAACCTCAACATACTGCAAATGAATTAACAAAGAAAAAGAAGAAGAAAACAACAACAAAAAACCTCTGTTCAGTCAAGTACAGCCTTAATTGGCACTTTCAATCAGGCCTCGGCCAAATAGTCGTATCCTAAAGTTTCAGCATTACAGTTTGCTTTCCACTGCGGTGTTACAGAAAATAAAGATATGAACAGTAAACATTAATTTCAGAAGGATCAAGCAACTGTCTGGCGCCAGGAAGTCTCCATCTACTTGAATCACACTTCTGAACCATAATAGCCTACTGAAAATTGTTGTGTTGCTCAGAGTACAGCTGAGAGAAAGTGGTAGGCCTCTTTTTAGCATCCGTCATGCCAGCGGGGATGGCATAAGGTTACATTTCTGTGCTGTTATTGTATTTGGCTTGAGCATTCAGGACAGAAAGCACGCTATTGTTTTAGCAACACGCATGAAAAGAGAAAACTATATTAAAAAAAATAATAATAATTTTTAAAAAAGCATCATCTGGCAACCCTTTCTCACCTTCAGCAATTATCTCCTCAACTGTGACTTGGTGCCGCCCGACAGTAAAGGCTCGTCCAATGAAATTCCCGCCTGCATGACTGGACCCAGAGCTGCCACCTCCTCCAGAACCAGGCCCGGAGCTGACCAACTCCCGACGAGAATCAAAGAACTTCCTCATCTTGTCGAAATGGCAGGAGGAATATTTGTGGCTTCAGTCTCACACACAGTGATGGGCTGCTGTTTCCTGTGTGATGGTTTATTGCAGTGATATACAACGCAGCTAAAATTGTAAACTTGACGAGTCTGAGTCTATTTGGTGCCCCAGATGCCTTTGTCACTTATGAAAATGTTGAAAGAGTCCTGATTTTAATGGAAAATGTCTTCATTTGCTTGCCAACACAAGCCAGTTGGTGATAGCTAGAGCGGTGGCGACTAGCAGTTATGTAAGTGAATTACACCGCCCGGGAGGTTAAAGCATCTCCGGAGAAAGTATTTCTTTAACTAGCCATCCAGCTGTTCATGGACGGTTGCGGCTGCTGATGAAAAAAAAACTAGGTCCATCTCCATGTCGTCCAGCCATTACCAAGCTAGCTAAGTGCTAGCTACTTACGCGCTATGACATTTCGTGTAAGGTTATCCAGGTTATCCTCTGAAGATGATGTCTTCTTGTGCGATATATATCCAACGTGTAACTTCTGTGACAGTGATACCCGAAAAAATGTTTCCATCCTCAGTGAAGTGAAGAGCCCGTTTGTTGCCTCATAGCTAGCAGCCCGTGTGGCTATTTAATTGCTTCCATTTACAATAAAACTATGATTTTAGTTAGCTAACGCTTTAGCGCGATGCAGCCCAAACAAGCGTCGAGCCGACAGGAGACTTAAGCCTTCGTCTGTTGCTGCAAATATGTAACCACTGAATCTGACATCCACCAAAACATTACGTTGAGGTTTTCAACACAGCGGTGTAATCTCTGCAACCACAGCAATCTTTGGCTGCCAGCGATATCGCAACATCCTAGCTGTTGCTGTTGACGCGCGGACGGAATTATGGGCGTTGTAGTTCGTGATGCAGCTGCAGCCTGCCCTCCACCCCCCTCGCGTGTGAGGTCATATACTGTGTTCACGTCACCCCGTTTAGCTCGTTAATCCTACTACTACTTCTACAGAAAAATAATAATAATAACAATAATAATTATTATTATTATTATTCTAATAATAATTTAAACAAAGATGAAGTCTGAGGTTTGCATTGTTTTATGGGTTTATTTTGTTTTTTAAATAACTTCTTCAATATCTTTGTGGTTTTGGTTGTTTATCCTCTGCCCACATTTTTGTGTCAATCACTGGTCAGATTTGATCAGCTCATAGTTATTTTGTCTCTCTAGAGCAGGGTTCTGCAACGTTTACAAAAAGAAAAGCCATTTGTACCACCTGTCCAACTAAATTAACAAAGTTTAGAGCCACAAAACCTATTTAACCCTTAAAAGTAACTTATAATTAACAAAACTGTGAACATTTATTGCTTTTCACATGTCAAGTAAATTCCAAACCTGTGCAGTGCACCATCAGAGTTCATTCAATATTGTCTGCATTGCTCGAATCATCACAGGTGATTGAGTCTGCTGGAGCTGAATCAGTTTGTTGAATTGGGATGTTTGTTGTCATTTTAATGGTCCTGTCCTTGGTAGTCTTAGCAGAGAGAAACTTATCTCTAATTTCCTGAACTGTTTCACATTTGTTTATAAAGTCCAAGAATAGATGCTCTAATATTTAACTCAATTATTATTGTGTGAAGTCTGCATTTGTGAAAGGCTTTCCACTGCTTACCATCTCTTATCATGCCAGAATACCTGTAGCAGTAGTTGAATTTGGGGATTTCAACTTCTTTAGAGTATGCACTGCACAGCTGTGCACAGAAATTTTTAAATTGCATTTCATCACTCATCTATGGTTTAGTACTTTTCAGCTATTGCTGTTTGTTTGTTCTGGAAATGTATTTCAATGCTACATTTTTGGTTGTTTGCGAATTTCTTCAATTCAAGATGATTTAAAGTAAGATAACATTACACTTTTTCCATCTGTGTTGATTTTGCTGCAGCAAAAACACCGTAACCATCACCCAGCTTGGGATGCATACTTTAAGATCAAATATCCAATTAATCAATAGTTGGATATGGTTTAAGGTAGGGTATGAATCAAGAAAATATGTTTGTGTATGTAAAACTGGGTTGTTGTCTTTTTTTAAAAAAAAACTATATTGTTACTAATTAGGACTGAATGACAACACTGGGGCAGATAACTTGATTCATGTAAATGATGATACTTCCTGTTTTATCAAAAACCGCATGAGCGGAGGTTTTCCTCTTTCCGAGTCGGGATTATAACCATGAATGCAGCATAAATTCCACTGCGCACTCTGAAGTGCACGCGCAAAGGAGGATCTTGCATCCAAGAGGGTGGGACGTAAGTGCAGCTGTAGTTAAAAGCTAGTGTAGTGTGTCGGTACCGTGAAACCACCTTGTTGTCAGGCTTCAGACTGAGTCAACATTCGTCGGAACAGGTAAAGTGTCGTTCATTTTCCCATTTGTCATATTTTACAACTTGACTTTGTCAGAGTGGACCTCAGGCGGGCGAGGAGTGGGTGCTGTGTCTGCAGGGTGTGTCAGCTAACTTTCTGCCAGGTTAACTGTTAAGAGCCCACTTTTGATACGGCATTTTTCAGACTTTTTCCCCCTTTTAGCTCATCTAAAGTCTGTTGGATATTACAATTTGCGCAGCATTGATAAAAAACATTTTTATTTGCAAATAATGACTTTTCTGTTCATATTTCCGGTTTCGATTGTATGACATATTTCCGTTAATAACTATTGCACAATTTCCAGTACATTTGCTGACGTTACAAGTGTGTTATCCAATCATTTGCTTTCGAAAAATAAAAGGTTCTTGCACGAATCTTTATTAACAATAGAACCGAAATTCACTTGCAAAATCTCCAATCAAAGTTCCCTTTGTTTCCTTTACATGAAAACTACCATGTACACATTTGCATGTGTTTGAATAAGCATGTTCGTTTCTATCTGAGAAATAACAAGGTGTTTATGTGAAGGAGGGTTTCTTCCGTTTCAGCCGCAGAGTAAAATATGTATTGTGGTCAAAACATGGATGAATGTGTCTAAGAATCACATGCACTGTATTTTTATTACAAACCACTGGTGTGGCAAGGTCCTAAAATACAGACTGCTGAATTTGATAAGTAAATATTATCAGTGTCATGTTCAAGGACAAGATTTCTGTTCAAGTATTGGTTTTTAAGTCATCCAAACTTTTAATAGCCTTGTTCAGAATGAATGAAAGTCCTAAATATTTATATTAGAAGTGTGGGCAAAAGTTGCAGCACTATGATTGGGGGTTACGTATAACATGTTTGACTGAATTGGATAGGATAGATCTGTGATGGCTTTGTCAGTGGGTAAGTTGATCCCTGCAGGTAGGGAAACAGGTGGGGGGTGGAATCCCACTACCTCTCTGTGAAGTAATTGCAGGTGTGGCCAAACAAACAAAAGTTTCACAAGATAAGCACCAGGTACACCAGCTCAGAAGTTGTTTCTGTGCCTGACACTACTTTATAATCTAATAATTGTGGAACTGACATCTAAGTAAGCATTAAATATTTCTTTCTTTTATAGCTTTCTGGACCTCCAGATTTGTACTCCACTCTCGTCCTACAATGGCAGCAGTAAGTCTCTCCTGTAGCAGCTTTCCCACCTGTGGAAAGAGTCATGGAATCAATCACATTTACATGAATTTGCATGATTGAGACATATTCACTACACTGGAAACTGGATAGACACGATCCATTAAAAGTGGAGTAACTAAACTGTAACACAACTAATTTGTGCATAAACAGTATTATTTTGATTTTAAACGTTCCCTTCAGATGTGCTTTTAGAGATGATTCATTCAATTTTTATTTTTCTTAAAATTTTTTAACCATTTACAATTTTACGGGAGGTACATCTTTTTAGTGAAAACTACATTTTTTGTGAGGTAACGCTGAACTTAGAGCTCCCACTACAGGCTTTTTTTGATTGAACTCCAATTTGCTTTGAAATGCCTTAATACACAATGACTTTTGTTATAACATGCATTAACTGAGCCGATGTATCTAAAACCTCTGAACAAGTCATAATTTATCCCAAGAGGGGAAGCAAATTGCAAAAGGACTTTATACCTGTGTCTGTCTACTTTATGTCTGTTTAGTAGATAAGCAGTAATAATTATGTCCTTTATGAGCAGATTGGAACCCGTGGAACAGTGACTGAGGCGTCTGGTTTTAATGCTGAGGCAGATGTCCAGCGGCTGAGAGAAGCCATGAAGGGAGCTGGTGAGTGACCCATAAACTCTCACTGCCTAAAGAGGAAACTAACAGAGTTTTATGCTTCCATGGAAAAGAAAAACATCAGTCTCTTCCATCCTCCACAGAAAAGTTGGAAATATGTCTGTGCTCATGTTGTCATAGCAGTTTGAAACGTTCCTTTTACATAGTCTGTTCAGTCTGGGACCTTGATGAATCCTGACTTTGCTGATCATGCAGGCAGTAATAGCAAACTGATCTTGTTATGGGTCACGCTGTTGTGAAAGGATACTTGCAGGTACTGCATCAAGAGCCTGACAAGCATTCAGAAGTGAGATTTTTCTCTCTGTCAGTAAATTTCTGGTGAGGAATGTTGATGCTGTTAAGGATGACTAGTTTAATCATTTTCTCCTGACTCTAGTTTGCTCCCCTTTGCAAACAGATGGTTTCTATGCCAACAGCAACAAACAGCTGTGTGTTTAAAGATGATCTCCAGGAAAGCAACACTGATGCATGTTTCTGTCTCACACATTACAGCTGAACCCTTGCTCTGAAGTCGAGGTATAAGAATAGGAATGTAACCTTTTATAATTCAAGATTGATTGAATTATGATATTGCTTTCAGGCACGGATGAGGCAGCTATCACTGAAGTCCTGTCGCACCGTACAATTGCGCAGAGGCAGCGCATCAAAGAGGCCTATAAACAAACTGTTGGGAAGGTAAGGTGTTTGACTTAGCAGAGCTCTAAGGCAGCAAACAGATACTTTTTGTGAATGATTTTCATCTTGAATAGACCTGAATGAAGCAGAGGAGGTGGAGAAACAGCAGTTAGTAGACCAGAAAGATTTAAATAGCAGCCTTAAGGAACTCTGCTGGCAGCAGTTTTGGATGTGTCATCTCTGAGTTTCCTATTCCAGTGTGTACTCTCATCATTTCTTTCTCTGTAGGTGGGGTATGTAAACATTTCAGATAAAGTACAAGTTAACCATTGACTACAAAGCAGAAATGACCATAAACACAGACAGATAGGGCCTTGTAATCTGTTGGAAAAGGGGAAGTTTTCTCCTTTAAAAACATACACTGAATCCATAGAGGTATGTAGCCCACCGTGTTTTTGTTAATGATTTAAAGGTGATCAATATATTAACTGAAAGGGAACATTGAGACTTTTATTGTATTGGCATATTGAGATAATAAGTAACTCCCTGCTTAGTGTCTGTGAAAAAGAAATCTGTAAAACTGTATGAGAGTGCATAGAGGGAACTGCAGGGAAAGCAAAGGTTAAGAGAGGATCCCTCGCAGGCAGAAAGAGTGAGTCATGTTTAACACGTTGACACCCACATGCGGTCACAAGGGTGGGTTTGTGGAACAGCTCCTCTGTTCACCCAACTCCTTCCTTAAACCACACCCTCTAGTGGAGAAGTCAAGGCTGCTTGAATGTGTGCAGTCTGGTCTCTTCAATCTGATTTAGATTAGATTAATGTCCGAGAAAATCAGTCTCCATTAATGAAGGTCATCTTAATGAATTCATAAGAGAACTGGGAATGTCTTTCTGTTAATCTGTGTGTCCCTGTCTGCAGGACCTGGCTGATGATCTGTCCTCAGAGCTGAGTGGGAACTTCCAGAGCGTGGTCCTGGGTCTGCTGATGCTGCCGCATGTATATGATGCCTATGAGCTGAGGAATGCTATGAAGGTCAGAGTTTCCTTTTTCACTTGCTTCATCATTAAAGGTGTACTCGTCTATGTTGTAATGTTATTTAGTTCCTATTTCTTTCTCAAATGTCACCTAAAGACCAAACCTCAGGTGTTAATCAGATAAAGTTAACACCTTGGTGCCTTAAACAACCATTGATGTCCATCATTTTTTTTTAAAACACATCTCTATCATGCCTCTGTGAAATGATTAGTTATCACAGTATAATTTGTTTTCAGATTTTCCTGCATGCATCTTCTAACTGGTTTAGACTTCATATTTCCACAAATCTGAAAATAATCCCCAGAAAATATTTAACTCCCCTTTGAAGGGCATTTTTTGATGAGATTGCACTGTGATCTGATAATATTGTCTTTTTTTTAAACAGTTTTTATTTTTGACCTTTCATCCGTGTGTGTATAATCAATTATTCTTAGGGAATTAGTCATGCATTGTTAAATATGATGGGAAGTATTGTAAAAAACAAAAAAAAACGTTGACTGGTCTCCAATCTGTCACTCTGAGCTCCTTTTGGCTTTAATTCATCTGATTGTATACTGGTTTTTCACAGGGGGCTGGGACAGAAGAGGCCTGCCTCATCGATATTCTGGCTTCAAGGTCCAACGACGAAATACAAACCATCAATGCGTTCTACAAGAAAGGTAACTTTGTCTGTGCTTTAAATAGAAATTTCTTACATCAGGCCATATCTCTTGCTGCCTATAGCCTATGTATGAGATACGATATTGAGTAGCAGTGACTAAGCCTCATTATTAGAAAGCAGCGGATTCCGTAAATTATTCATATTGCATTGCATCTCCTAGTGACAGGTCATTTTTTAGTACTTGGTTCCTCTGTGGCTTAAATAGAATTATTTGGCAAGTGCTTCTTGAAGTGGTTTTTAAATGACTCCATCTATGTCACTATTGTGGTGCATGCTTTGTTTTAGTGCAGTGCGTTTGTGTATAAGTTCACAGCATAGTTAGTGGCTAGCAACACTACACGTGTTACATATTAAAACAGATATTTTTAACTTTTTTTAACCAATGTCTTTGATCTTATATAGCCATAGCAAATCTAGCATATAGTATTTCATTTGTATGTATGTATGTCAGTTTGTTTAGATTTTCTTCTGTCCAATGTTGTCCAATAATAATAATACAAATATAGTAAAATGCTATGTGCTTTGATTATTGATCTTTGTTTTTACTTCTTTGTTGCATTTATTTCTCGGCAGAACATGAGAAGAGCCTGGAAGATGCTGTGTGTGGGGACACATCTGGGATGTTTCAAAGAGTTTTGGTCTCTTTACTCACGGTGAGCAAACATTAACACCACAAACTCTCAGCTTTGGTCAGTGATGTTATTTTATTGGCATGTTACCATAAGCAGTTGTAGATCATAATCAAATATAACTAAAAGCACTCAGAGAGCACAGACCTCCACCAAGCCATTGTAATGTTCTTTTTGCCACTGATGTGGGCATTGGTTTTTGAGTCATGTCTATCATAGTGAAGGAGCTGCTAAAAGTAGTCACAAAATGATCTGAACAAATTGTCGAATATTTTGAAGGACTCCAAGCTATGCCATCAGCATTGGCCCGCTTGATAGCCCCTAGCCAGTTATCGTATCTTTCTGGGCTTTTTGGTCCTTTGAGTAGTTCGAATAGCGATCTCTTGTTGTCTGTGGGACGACAATGTTTATGGCAGCCAACTATAACACAACTTTCGGCTCATTTAAAGGAAACGCTACAAAAATCAAAGAAAAATCTATGAGGGTCAACGCTAAACATCCAACTGTGTTTTTTATTTGTATTTTACTGCATTTTGCTGTATTCTGAGGTGTGTGAGAGGAGAAGCTGCAGAACGACCCAGAACACAGTAAGGATCTGATGTGCAATTCTCTCAGTCTGCTGTCTTTTGCATTGCAGGCTGGGCGGGATGAAAGCAACAACGTGGACGAGGCCCAGGCTGCTCAAGATGCCAAGGTAAAGCCTCCCCTCCAGATAAAATTGAGTTGAACTTCCCAGTATGAGACTTTTGTAAGGAGTCTGTTTTTTTTGCTGGCAATTGTAGGAGATCTATGAGGCTGGAGAGGCTCGATGGGGCACAGATGAGGTCAAATTCCTCACAGTGCTGTGTGTGAGGAACCGAAACCATCTGATGAGAGGTACACTTGTCAAAATTACACCTGAAGTGCTTGTGTTTTACTGACACCTTGTAGCAATTTGATGAGCAAACACTCATTTTCACAATAATCAACTTCTTTGTTTATATTTTGCTTCCCCTTTAATCATATTGTTTTTCTTTTCAGTGTTCGAGGAGTATCAGAAGATTTCTGGAAGAGACATCGAGGAAAGCATCAAGAGGGAGATGTCTGGCTGCTTGGAGGACGTCTTTCTAGCTATAGGTCTGTCTTCTCAGGGACACTTTGTTTCAAATTGTCTTTTAATAGCTTTTTCTATCAGTTCAACCATACAGTTAACATACAAAATCTCAAATTATGAAATGGAGTGAAAATGAAATAAAATACTTGGGGTGGATACATAAATAAATAGAAATTATGAAGAAATAGATAAATAAATTTCAGTTTCCATGTTTGCTGTAGGCTAATGTATACAATGTATTTGTACTATTTATTTATACATAGAAATGAAAGAGTTTACAAAATGATTTAAATGGTTTCCTTTAATTTTGCTTTTAATTATCTTCTTCAAAGTTTTCCAACTTTCATGACAAACAGATTTGTAAACTTAGTAGTAATTGATAGAAATTTGGTGAGTTTAGTGTGGAAACTCACTACACTGCTGGCATGGGACTAGAGATGTTCCCAAAAGCCCCAAAACAGCCAGCTGTAATTCTGCTTCTGTATATGAGCTTAGATTAGTTTTTTCTGTTTTGCAGTGAAATGTCTGAGAAACAAGCCGGCTTTCTTTGCTGAACGATTATACAAATCAATGAAGGTAAATATTCATAAAGTAAAGGAGGCTAACATATGTTAATTTGTCTATATCAGCATGTCATTAAGAGGTACTTCATATATTAAATATGGAGGGGGGTAATTAGTTTTGAATACAGATTTATTTGTTTCCCATCAGGGGCTGGGCACAACAGATAGTGTCCTCATCAGAATAATGGTCTCCAGGGCTGAGATTGACATGTTGGACATTAAGGCGCAGTTCTTGAAGATGTATGGAAAGACTCTGCACTCCTTCATCAAGGTGAGTGACAGGAATATGCTGCAGTCAGCAAAAGCTTTGCAATACATTGGCAGTGATCTAATAAATGAGACTGTGATGATACTTTAGGCAGTTCTGCCTATATAAGACTTTTGTTTGTTTTTATCTTTAATCTGAATAAGACATCCTCAGTGGCAGAAATAAAAATGAAATCCTCTTTAAAAAGATTAAAAATGACCGTGTAAACACTTAATTCCGAATGAAAATGATCATTCTGAATTAAACTTACATCCGAGGTAAGTAGCTGGTTTATTCTGATTCCTCGATCATGTTCATTCCACTTTAAATTAATTTTAGTCATTCTGCACATGCTTGTTCCGTTGTACTGTCGCGAATGATGCACATATTCCATTCTGGCAGACACATATTCCAGGATGGCTAGCCGAAGCTAACGTTGGACTCGAGCCGAGACTATTTAAGTGAAAGTGAAGTAGTTTGCTAGTGTCACGCGGCTGCTTCAAAACTAGAATCAAAATCAAGGGAAAATGGTATTAATATGTGGTCTTCCATGTTGTAGCCGAAAAGAAAAGAAGCAGGAAGTGGAGTTTGTTTTCTTCCAGGAGACGTAAATATGTCATGTCCACCCCCTGTCCAATCAGAACCCTTCCCAACCCCCAGATCTTAAGCAGAATTGAAAAAGGCGAATAAACTTGTTTTCCGTGTAAACCTCAATTCGGAATGACTATTTCCATGTAAACGCAAAGGAGAATATTTTGATTCCAAATGATTTAATTCCGAATGAAAATACAACATGTAACCATCGCCATTGTTTATCATTTTGGATTTCATGGGGTAATTTACAGTAATGCCGTTCTGTGGCACTTTGAAGTCTCACAGTACTCTTTGTCGTCTTAGGGAGACACATCTGGTGACTACCGCAAAATCCTGCTGGAACTGTGTGGAGGCGAGTAGAAGAATGAGAGAACATGTCTATGTTCTGCAAACCACATTATCATGTTTGTTTTTCCTCCTATGCATTTTTCTTTCCACTAATTAACACAGTGCCTTGTTTTACATTTTATAATACCAATTAAATCCAAAAACCAGTGTTCTCTAACACCTGTCTGCCTTTTTTGTTATTGATCTTGTGTTGAGGATTGATTGTTATCAGAGAGACATGGATGTGTCACATCTCTAAACAGATCAAACATCATTTATAATGACCTCCAGCTTTCACTCTTTTTCCTTTTTCATTGCTGCTCCGTTAGTGACATCCATTTGTTTAATTGATGGCAGTTCCCTCGTGGGATGAGTCAGCCTTCTACCATTTGACTCAATTACATTAACGGGTTGCTAGCTTGATTTGAGAGGCAATAAAGTGTTCTCTAATAAAGCTAACGAGGACGAGAGCTTCATCTTCATCTCAAGTGGTGACTGCCGCAGTTGTACTCAAGGTGACCACCAGATGGAGCCAAAACAACTCCACAGAAAGTTTATTTGTAGCAGCTGTGCCTTAGCAGTCCAGAACATTCTGTTTCCTTTTGTTCTGAACTGAATGCTACAGTTACTCTGTTTCTTACTGAGCTACAAAACATTACTCACTTGCAATTTTATCCCCTTGTGAAGGTCTTGTAATATAGAATTTATAGGAAGTTCAACTGTTTTTGGGCATCGTTCCTCTTCACCTATGACACTAACTCAGGCTCTGCAGGAAAAGATCCTGCCCTTCTCAATATCTTTATGGTGGGAACAGGAAGGAGTGGAGATTACATGTATAATAACCTCATCAGTTCAACAGTTTTTAATATCATACTTCTGAATAATAGTAGTTCTATTCACATCTTTCTCTGAAAGAGCTGCAGCTCTCTGTGACCATCTGGTGAGAAGCTCATTTAGTCAGTTCTGATTTGATGAGAATCTCAGCAAGTCTGAGTGATTATCTCAGTGGTGCATAGTTGCCAGGCAAGCTTTTTGTCCCTTGTTGCAATAATCATCATCACTGGTGTACAAACATTCAAAACATATGAATAGAAATTATGTTTGCTAAGATCATGAGCACATAAATACTTAACAAAAAGAAATGCTGTCACTTAGAGAACAGGAGCAAATGAAAGTAAACACTCAAAACACGAGAGGATTCAACACGACCTGAAACATTTTGAAATATACTCAAATACTGGGGAACAAACGTGGGAAAATGAATCAGTCAAGACATCTACAGCTTGGTTGGTATACCTCTCAGGTGATTTAGAATAACAGTATAAAGTCTGGGAATTAGTATGAATTATAAATGAATCCTCTGAATCCAGCACTAAGATGAACTGGAAATTGTTCCCTATGAAAGAATAATAATGTAAAAAAAAATACATGCACTTTCAGTGATATATCATGAGAGTGGTGATATGCTGTATGCCATGTGTATTATTTAATAACAAATGTATGTTTAATAGATTTGGCCTATTTGAGTTTTTAATGAAAGTAAAGCACAATTTAATAGACTAAACACTGTAAAGAACCACAACACTATGTGACTCCAGAAATGTGCAAAACATGAGGTCTTAGACTGTATATAAACTTTTATTTTAATTAGTAGTCTTGAATAAGTGGATGAGCACAGTGCTTATATCACTACTGCAACAAAAACATTGTGTGCAAGTCCTGCAACAAACTAGATGTCATCATGCTTAACTTAGGGCTCAGACTGTTGACATGTGGGTGGGAAGGTTGGACAGAAGATCATTATCACCAATATGGAAATACTGCTGCTATAAGTCACTGCCAAGTAGAGACTCGCAACATTGGTTTTGACCCTCATGTAGCTTCACAAGTGGGAACACGGAAACGGGGTTATCACTCCAGAGTGATAATTAGTTACTTTTAAATGCAACTACTCATTTGAGTTTTATACAGTTACTCCAAATCAAATAAATAGTATTACAGTGTCTGAAATGTGGTCCATCGTATACTGCCTTATCATTCAGGGGTTTCCTCTTCAATATTTTTTAATGAATTCCTTTTTGATTTTTTCAGTGTTAAATTAGATTAAATTAAATTGAATTACAAAAGCATGACTAATAGATAAATCCTGCAACCCCCATGGATTCAACACAGAGATTTCAAGAATTGATTCAAAAAAGGAACAAAATATATGTACAGTATATATAT
>JAOXYM010000020.1:13689577-13704384 GCA_028567055.1 Leptatherina wallacei | reverse complement strand
TTTTGTGTAAAAGAGATATTCAAACTTGAGTAATATTTATGAAAATACATGTATAAATTACATGTATTTTATTATTTTCATAAATGATTTACTGTCAAGTTTGAATATTTCTTTTAAACAAAAACTCTTTAAAGCTCAATGTCATTGAAAATCTGTTGTGTTATTTATATAGTTATGTTAGTTTGCATGCTTATTATTCCTAGATGTGCTTTTTAAATCATTAGTCACACCATTAATTTGATAGCAGCCCATTTATTCCTGAAGATCTTTTTATTTCAAATGACATTGAGATTTGTATATAGATTCATAAGAGCTTTGAAAGGCACTGTGTAATTCATGCTCATGGATACACGCTCAATGTACACAGATAGAATATCTCTCTCATTTTTTTGTTATCAAACCTGCAGAAGTATAAACTCTGCACACGGATTTTCAAAATAGCATAGACAACAATAAAGTGTGTTTGCATACACAGGACTTTAATACTGCTGCAGAGAAGTTTCTGTGCTCACGAGTGAAGATTAACTGTTCAGTCACCCTGCAAGATTTCATGTTTCTATTCAATATTGACTCAGCTTACTTGGAACTTTGCTGAGGTTGTTCTGGAAAAATGATCAGACCCTGAAGACAAATGAATAAACCTACCATGGGAGCTGCAGTCCCACTTAGGACCCATAGATGGCAGTTGCTAGTTCAAAAACTAAGCAACTCCATAGAGTCCTTTTAAAAGGGGGGTATCATGTCATTTTCAGGCACAAACAACCCTTTTATAGCACTATCAAATAACTGTGTTACCTTCAGTTGTTTTGAAAATGCTGTATATAGCAAAAAAACAACTCAAAAGAAATTCAACTTGCAACATGATTGTATATCTCTGCTGGAGCTGAGCTCGGCAATGTAGGGGAGGAGCTTTGCAGAATAGGAGGTGCGATGCAGTAGCAGTTGTTCTTGCTCCCCTTGGTGGCTTCCACAGGGAATTCAGGGATTACTCAAATATACATGAATGAGTGAAAGCAACCTGCTGGGCATGTTGTTGGGTGGAGGGAATGACATGATAACATGATAAAAGGCCAAAAAAAAGTGATAATATTCCATCAAATGCATGCTTGATTAATTAAGTAAGCATATAAAAAAAAAATTTGTAAAACCATGTTGTGACTAAACTATCTGTTGCAGCAATGAACCTAGCCAAGATTTTTCTTTACAAAAAAAACATGAAGATTCCCTACATGGTGCAACTACAAAAGATACAGATATACTATACTTCAAATTCACAGTCATAAAAAAAAATCCCTTACAATGATTCTCATTTCATGAATATTTCTAAATACACAAGTCCAAGTACAGTAAACCATTTTTAATTCTGATTAGAAAAACCCCAGATTGTGTTTAGTCAGCATTCAGTCCCACATCAGATGACAGAAATCGCAGGCATTTATTGATGCAATTCTGCATCGATGGGAGCACAACATCTGAGTGCTACAATCTAGACTGCAAGAAGAAGTACAGTTCAGTCCCACTTACCACCTGTATCATCTCTCAAAGAGGATATAAAACTGATAGTAACAGCTCATGGACAAAAAGAGACAAAATAATTCCATTTAAACGAACAGCTAGCAGCTCAATCGCTTCTTAAAATGCATTATTTCTCATTGGCTTTTAACTCAGTCTGAGATGCTGGCTTTTATTCTTACCTCATAATGTTTTAATGTTTTTATTATGAAGTTATTATGACCTGTAGTTGTATGTTTTACCTTTGCTGTGTACAGCACTTTGGTCGATAGTGTTGTTTTTAAAGTGCTCTACAAATAAAATTGCATTGGATCTCAGTCCAAATGTATAAGATTGATGTGCACAAGCTGTACTGTAAGTATGATAGGTTTTATATTGATTTCGCCTTTCAACTGTTTCCCTATTGACTGGAAGCACCCTGAACCATTTCCATTCAAAAAGATGAATAAGTGTATACAGTTGACTGTGGGCATTGACTTCAGACAAAAAGAACTGTCACAACTCAGACAGGGTTATTGTTTAAACTCAATGAACCTTAATGAATGGTGACTTGTCCATCAAATACTGTGTGAAGGTGAACTTCCATTGATGGAGTTCTTATTACAGAAAAATTCAAGTTTAGATACAATGACATGCCAATTTCATAATTCACACTCCAAAGACATAAAAATTACCTTCTCACTGAAGACAGCACAGTTCAAAGTTAGGTGATTACAGTGAAGTTATGTAATCAGGTTCTCTTTCTGAAAACAATTAGAATCATCCCCGCATATTATCTCGTAATACTTCAACACTAGATGAAGGAGGCTTTTGTCGGTGTAGACCAGTGAGGGTGGCTTATTTCCTTGACTACTGATCACTCCACAATGGACATATGTGCATCAACAACACATAAACATATTTTCCATATGTTTAAATTTTAAACATATTTGCTCCCACTTCGAATCTACATAAGTTCATTTGATCTAGTTTGCATATGTTATGCTCTTTGCATATGCTCAACCAGATCCCTCAGGTCATCAGGGTCAAGTCTACTTTCTGTTCCCAGATTTAGAACTAAACACGGAGAGGCAGCATTCAGATTTTATGCTCCTCCCATGTGAAACAAACTCCCAGAAAACTGCAGGTCTGCTGAAACTCTCAGCAGTTTTAAATCAGGGTTAGAAACTTTTTTATTTGCCACCTTTTATCAAAACAACTGATTTACTTTTTTATCCTATCTTCTTTGAGGGTTTCTTTTTTCAGTTTTTATTTAATTTATTTTTTAAAAAAAATTAATACTTCTTCTGCACCCCGCTGTAACATTAGATGATAGATAGATGGAAGCAACCTAACACGTTAGTTAATGTTGCTTCATGTGTTGTGTCTTTTAAACATGTGATGATGCCACAGGATAGGTTTCATCTGCCCCCCTAAATTGCTAACTGTCTCTCTTGTATGATCCTGGTAATTCTAATAGTCAGCAGTGTTGTCATTATAATGCATTTAGCCAATATGGTTTCTATATTGTGTGTTCTCAGTCTAGCTACTCATCAGAGGAACCAAAAAAAATTGTGTTTTTGTATTTTTCAGTCCCTTTGAGATAATTATCTTGCGAGTGTATTTAGCCTGAGTTTTTTTTCGCATTGTTTGCTTAAAAAAAAAAAAAAACTTCACATGAAAGCTGCCAATATCGTTACCCTTGGATTTGTGGCTTCATCTGACATTTTGGGCCAATTTCAAAATTCTAGTCATTGTGTAAAATCGACATGAAGGATGTGTGTTGTTCTGAGTAAACTTGAAATAATAAGAAAAAGCTTCAATCCGTCATACATAATTCATCTTTACCTAACAGAAAAAGGTTTATTTTTTTGTCTACTCCCACCTCTGCCATTAAGGATAAAAAAAAGAACAAGTGTGAATCACTCTGCACTTTAAAGCCTTTTATTCGTGGAACTTATGTGAACAGCTGAATAATGGTGAGCTGCCAGGAAGAGTTATGAGCATTATCTAAAAAGTCACATTAGAAAATGAATAAATAAAAATAAAAAAAGTAAGAATCTTTTTACTCCGTGCTTTGTGGTACACTTACAGGTTTAAAAACAGACAAAGTAAAGTAATGATGCCAGCAAAATTCAGGTGTAATTTATGTACTGTTCCTAATCAACTTTGTCTTTTACTGAGCTTCAAACGCAATAATGTTCTGTTTCTGTCAAAAAAGACAGAGAGAAAAATAAGAAAAATAAAAACAAAACATCTAGAAAACAAACAAACATACAATATATAAATGCAACAGTTTAAGGAATAAAATAGCGGAAAACACAACAAAATCAAACACATTAAGACAAAACAATATTTTTTAAGAAAAAGCAACAAAAAAAAACTCTGCTACAACAATAATTTCCCTCTAAAAGGGATAAATAAAGTATTTTTCATTTCATTTCATTTCAAAAGAAAAACAAGAACCAAATGAAGCAACATTGAAACAAGAAACACCACAACACTTGAGAAAAACAACAAAATACAAACATGCACACACATAAATGACAAAACCCATTTGGATTTTTTTGCCTACTGTCTAAAGTTGAAAATAAAGTGGGAAAGGTTTTTTCTAAAAAATAATTCTGCGTCTTCAATTCTTTTCTGTATTTTTATACTTTATGTTTTACAAGATGTAATGTTTTCTTTTCTGTTGTGTTTTTTGGTTTTGTAAGGGTTTGTTTCAGGACTATGGCATAAATCTCTTGAAAACATAAAAATCATGAAAATGTAATGCACATACAGCAATGACATCATAAGGCTTCTGGCAATGTGACTGTATAATTAAACATGCAAACAAACAATTGATCATTTTCCCATCAGATAGAGTCCTGCATATCCCTTTGAACACATCAATAATCATCCATACCATCCTGCCATCTCTCAGTCCTGACCACTAACTAATCAAATGCAGATCAAACGTCATCACTAAGTCCAACCCAGGCATTAATCTTTTTGGGTCTAAGCCATTTTATTGGCTTGCTGTCATTTCCACAGATTCTGTATCTGAGACACCCCTCTCGCTCTGCTCTCTGTGCATCTCCCTCCTTCTTTCTCGCTGTTTAAAACAGCAGCAGCTTCGGCTCACTCACTGTGGGGAAGCATAACAGCAAGGTTCACTCTTCACACTCCTAACACACTCAACATATCTTTGTACTGAGAAACACCAACGCAGGTAAGTTACTTGCTATGTCTCATGCTTCCATGAAATGAATAATAATACTAGAGGGCAGAGTTTTATGATTTTAAAGATTTAAAGTTTGTATCAGCATTGTTGGACCTGAATTATGTAATAGGAACATTTATTTTGAGGAAATGCATATAGACTTGTTGCCCCATTTTTTTTTTGATAAATGCAACTACAGATTGTTAGGAATTGTTAGCTTTATTTCGACTCTATATGGACTATGCCAAGTGAGGAAGACATTTAAATGTTATCAAAGTGGTTTCTTATGATAAAACAATAAATAATATTTAGTGTTTACTCTTGTATTAAACACACAGTTCTGTAACAAGAACAATTATAGATAGTTGTTTCACATATTATGCTAATGGAATTTGATGTTATGTATTTGCATGCTAAAAGGGAGTATTAAATGTTGTTTTTCATTTCATTTGCAAATAGTGAATAGTGATTTATTCTGGTGAGATTTTTGTATGTTATCAAACATAATGAAATGGAAAAGTTAAGGAATTTTCTAGCCACCGAGGCAAAAACATCTGTGTAGACTGACTCAGATATGAGGAAATTGAGGGATTGGCAGCTATATACAAAAAATTTACACTGCGGACATGAGTGGATGTGATTGTACTGCAACACAGGTCTCTGTCAGGCAAAATTCTGCAGCAGACAAACAGTCATGGATGTATTACTGCTTGAACAGCTTAGACTCACAAGAAAGAGAGTAGTAATATTTTGATTATATTTGTCTACATGTCCAAAAAAGGGGTTGTGTCACCTAAAAAGGTGCAGAAATTATAAGATGATAAAACTTTTTATTGCTTGTTGTTAATGAAGCATATAGGGCATGTGATATGAAACTTTAACCATATTCTTTTTATATCTTAGCTTAGTTATGTGTGTTTTTATGCCTGAAATTAATCAAATATGACTGATGTTGAAGTAGAAAAGTTAATATTAACCATTACTAGCTAATATTGGGACCCAGTTGTGTTTTTTTCATGTGCCAGTCTGTGGTGTAACGCCACCATCCAAAGGCTACTACCTTCTTATAAGCTTTTTGTATATCGGATAGTTATACGAGGTCACATTTGTTAATATAAACAGTAGAAATGTTCCAAACTGCAAAGGAAAGGCATGTAATGTTTAATTCGGCCCTTTTTGCATGTGTTTCGGTGCATAATGCAAAACACATGCATGTTACAATTTTGAATCAAGGCTACAGGCATATAAGGATTTTGCAGCCCAGAGAGATGCATAGTCCGTATCACTGCAGATGCCACACCGATCCGTCTATTGATCTCTCGCTCCATCCTTCCCTCTCATGAACAAGACCCTGAGATACTTGAACTCCTCCACTTGGGGCAGAACCCCATTTCCGTCCCGGAGGAGACGCTCCACCTTTTTCCAACTGACGACCATGGTCTCGGATTTGAAGGGGCTGATTCACATCCCGACCACTTCACACTCAGCTGCGTATCGCTTCAGTGAGAGCTGGAGATCACGGCCCGATGAAGCCAGCAAACTCACATCATCTGCAATAGCAGAGACCCAATCCTGAGGCCACCAAACCGGATCCCCTCAACATCTCAGCTGCGCCTAGAAATTCTGTCCATAAACGTAATGAACAGAATCAGTGACTAAAAGCAACCTTGGCGGAGACCAACCCTCACCGGAAATGAGTCCGACTTACCAAGCTTTGGCACCAGTCGTACAGGGACCAGAAAGCTCATACAAAGGGGTCCGGCACTCTATACTCCTGGAGCACCCCCCACAGGAGTCCCCATGGCACACAGTCGGACACCTTCTCCAAGTCCACAAAGCACATGTAGACTGGTTGGGTGAACTCCCTCGCCCCCTGCAGGATGCTGAAGAGGGAATAGAGCTGGTCCACTGTTCCATGACCAGGACGAAAACTACACTGCTCCTCCTCAATCCGAGACTCAACTATCCAACAGACCCTCCTCTCCAGGACCCCTGAATAGACCTTACAAGGGAGGCTGAGGAGTGTGATCGCCCTGTAGCTGGAGAACACCCTCCGGATCCCCCTTCTTGAAAAGAGGAACCACCACCCCAGTCTGCCAGTCCAGAGGCACTGTCCCCGATGTCCACGCGATGCTGTAGAGGCGTGTCAACCAAGACAGCCACACAGCGTCCACCCACTGGGGCCCTGCCACTGAAGAGCTTTTTAACCACCTCAATGAGTATGCCCACACCCGCTCTGTGCCTTTCACCAGGAACAACTCCCGCAGGTGGTGAACCCACAGGAGGGAGGGCCTATGTTGCCTTTTTGGGGCTGTGCCCGACCGGGCCCCATTAAAAGATGCCCGGCCACCAGGCGCTCGCCCCCCTGCCCCGCCCCCAAGGCCTGGCTCCAGAGGCCCCAGTGACCCGCATCTAGGCGAGGGAAACTTGGTAGTTTCTCTACTCATCATAGGGATTTTAGACATAAGTAATATAAATCCCATCATCTTACATGATTTTGCTTGGTGAGACACTTAGTGAAATCTAAGACATTACATTAGCTACCTGGCTTCAAGTGATTCTATTCTGATTTATTTTCAAACATTCCACCCTGGTGGCTCCTGTTATTGAAGTATCATTCTTAGCAGGTTGGCAAGCTTGGCATACTCAGTGGAGAGGCCTCCTAGAGCTATGAGGGTAGATGTAAAATGGAAATGGTTCATTTAATTTTTTTCATCAGCATCCATTCTGGTATAACTTTTGTGGGGAACTTTTCGAGCAGGTTCATCAGTATTATGTTGGTGTGAGGCTATGTTTCACACTGAATTAATGTTGTAATTTGGTAGAAATAGAAATTTCAATTGATGATGGTGTCCTCAAAGGCAGCCCATTGATTTGGGCAGGGAGACACGGCTGTCCAGTTTGGCCTCATAGTAGCAGCACCACATGGGATTTTATTAGGTTAGCTTTGTGAGGCAGAGGAAAGAAAAATAACCTGGGGATTAAATATTTTATACTTTCAAATAATTTTCCCTTCCTCTTTAATCTGCATAATTCGCATGACATGATGATTACCAGAAAATGCAACAATATTTGAATAAACTGACAAAAACTGACAAGTTGAATTATTCTGCAGATATTTACAAGGCAAAACACAATCAGCTGATTAGCAATTACATTCATGTACAGAATATAGAACAGGAAACAACTCTATCATTTAGCATTTCTAAATGCACATTAATGTTGTGCTATGGATTTACAATTATATACTTTCATAATTATACACCTCATTATGTTGTGTGCTCTTTCCCTCTCACTGCGTGAATGTGCTGGTGAAAGCATGCACATTCTTCCGCTTTATAAATGTCATGAACTACTGTCATTAAAATGTTGTTTACATTTTGCATGTGCCAGAAAGTCTGACCTTTAGAGAAGTTGTTGATGTTCTGTTGTAATATATGTAAACCTGCTTAACTTTCTGTCAATACCATCTTTCACAGTGCAGGCATTGACAGACTGAGCTCTGCTCCAATGGAGGGTAATTACAGTGGCTCAACTGGAAGCACGCAACCATCTGTGTCTGAACAGCAGACCAAGGGGCACATTTATGAAGTGGCAGTACAAAGCAACTCCACCAACCACAGCTCTCAGTTTGCAGACGTGGCTTTGCTGCAGACCTTCAAGCCCCTCATCATCCCCTGTTACGTGCTTGTGGTGGTGGTGGGTGTGTTTGGGAACTACCTGCTCCTCTACGTCATCTGCCGAACTCGCAAGATGCACAATGTCACCAACTTTTTCATTGGAAACCTGGCCTTCTCTGACATGCTCATGTGTGTGACGTGTGTCCCATTTACTCTCGCCTACGCCTTCAACCCACACGGCTGGGTGTTTGGCCGCTCTATGTGCTACCTGGTGTTCCTCATCCAGCCTGTCACAGTGTATGTTTCAGTCTTCACGCTCACTGCCATTGCCGTGGACAGGTGGGTGGATCTCTCTGCATAGTTGAAATTATGTTCCTTAAATCACAAGTGCACTTTTTTTTTTAAAGTTCTCTTTAAAGCTTTTCATTCTTCTTTGTGTTGTTTTTCAATAGAAAACATCTGCTGGTATATTTTGGGCAAGAATCAAAATCCCTAGCTTCAAAGACACCATCCTTGTTAACATTTTAAAATATTCCTCTAAATATAAGTGGGGCAAAATTGCAGAACTGAAAATTCATGAAGTAGAAGATGCAATTATCATTTTATTATGTATACTCATTTGAAAATTAGGCTGATTGATTACGGAGTGCATGCGTTGATTTCATGAAAGAACATGATCTTATCCTAACAATGATCAGAAATTTATTAGACTATAGGATGATTCTATGAATAAGAGATTTGAATCAACAAGTAGCTCATGGCAGTGTTTAAATTATCTAAACAGTACAGGTGGATTAATGAAGGTCTTAGAAACAGACCATGAAAAAGTAAATTATTCTCATTTTTGCACATACACAGACTTAAAAGAAACAGGTGTGTGCTTCAAAGACGCTTCACCCATAAAACTCTTGATTCTGGGAATGTGCTCACAACTCAGTGGACCAAAAAAATTCAATCAGCCACAACAAAGCTTCCCTGTGTACTCACTGCCAATCTGTTTCCTTTCAGAATGGATAACATTAACATCAGTTGAGACTTCTAAGCACTAGCAGAAGTCATTTGGCCCTTGCTGACAAGCTGTGGCTGCTGCTGTTTCTGTTGCACTTATGTTCAGTCACCAAAGTTGTAAATCTGAATGATAATTGTGCTTTTCCTTTTGGACTTTACGGATCACAGTGTCTGCTCTCTATAAATTTGATTGCCCTATTATAAAGCACGTTTTACATCAATGAATGCTGTAACTGCTCTGAGCTAATCATCTTTTAGGACATTTTTACATCACAGGACTTGACCTTTCAGTATAATTTTGCTGCAGGGAATACAAAAAGGCATTAATTCATACATTACATTTTGATTAGCCAAGCATTATTATAGCATGAGTTTTATACCCTTATTGTAAAGCAATACTCTTTCTTTATCATAGATATTATGCAACAGTTCACCCCCTGAAGCAGCGGACCTCTGTGGCTACTTGCACCTCTGTCCTCATTGGGATCTGGTTGCTGTCTTGTGGCTTAGTGGCTCCAGCAGTGACTCATACCTACCATGTCGAATTCAAAGAGGAAGGCTTCACAATCTGCGAGGAGTTCTGGTTGGATCAAGAGAAAGAAAGACGGGCTTATGCATACAGCACATTGTTGGTCACATATGTTCTTCCATTGTCAGCTCTCTTTGTCTCTTATCTCTGCATCACTGTCAAATTGAAGAAATGTGTTGCCCCAGGCAACAGGACACAAGACAAGATTTGCGCTCATCAGGCTCGCAAGAGAAAAATCTTTCGCTTAGTAGCTCTTCTGGTGTCTGCCTTTGCTCTCTGTTGGCTTCCCATTCATGTGTTCAACGTGCTGAGAGACATTGACATTAACCTGATAAACAAGCGCTACTTTTTACTCATCCAGTTGCTTTGCCATCTGTGTGCCATGAGCTCGTCTTGTTGCAACCCCTTTCTCTATGCATGGCTACATGACCGCTTCCGGGCTGAGCTGTGGAAGATGTTAAAGTGTGATCATCGCATTGGAGCTCCCACCAGTAACTGTGCTGCAGGTGTGGTTTTGTAATTCGCTGGTTGAGAAACATCATCTGTTCACTTTATGTAACTTGCAGATTAATGTGTGCAAGTTGAAACCAGTCAGATATGTTGCAAAAAACATGAGTAGTGACTGAATGTTCTTGAGAAGAGGCCTATTATTAGACAGGTATGAAAGTATCAAATCACTTTCTTATACCCTTTCTTAGTTAAAACAGTGCCGTGATGATGGAGACAGTTCTGCCTTGGGGTTTGTTTGTTTTTTAAACTGATCTGCATCTCAACAAGTTTGAAAAATTACCAATATGTGTCATCATGAAGAGGCCTTGACTTTTCTTCTGTAAGCTTCCCACTGCTGCCATAGCTTTCACTCATGCTTCATCAAAATTATGACAAATTTCCCTGTAGTTCTGTAGTTTCTACCAAAGCCAATGACGTCACTGGTTCTATGAGAAGGAGCAGCAGATTTGTGGAGTCATGCAGATAATAGCTTTTTGGCAATTACACCTATCTTTTATTTGCTGAAAATGCATGGAAATAATTCTAGAAAATGGAAAGAAATAATCCCCACATTAGTCACTGAGACAGGAAAAAAAAAGAAAGAGTAAACATCCTGGTCCTAATTAATGTAAACAATCAAATCAATTGGAAATGTACATCCTCAAAACATCCACAAGCATGACTGTGATTTACCTATTACATATAGTCTACAGTGTTATATGTAAAGGTCAGCATTTGACCTGAGGGTTGCACATTAAGAAAAGATATTGACAGCAAACACCAGTAAGCCTTCATCCCCACAGAAAGCAAGAGGCAGCCACTAAGATTTCACAACAGGTCAGATTAAAATTTTTTCTTCTTTATGACTTGGTGCCATTGAATAAAAAGAAAGTGCTTTGCCCAGAATATCTTGATGAAAATGTCTTTAAGCAGTCTTCTTATTACAGACTGAGATATACAACTAAAGTATATATATTTTAGGCTTGGTGTGAGTAATCAAAGAAAGGTTAATCTGCTGGCACTGTCAGCATTCATCCCCTTTGGACCCTAACCTCACTGTGATCTATCAGTTAGATTTACTGGTTAAAACCTATGACCTAATTAATGTATTTTTCCTCAGCGTCAGCTGAAATGGCACCAATATAAAAGAAGTAAATGGTTACTGAAGAATGTGGGGGCCTTGTATATCATATTGATTAATAGATTGCTATATTTTGATTTGATTTGATTTGATTTATTTCAAACATGTGTGAGCAACACAAGAAAGTAACTGCAAAACAAACAACAAACTAAAGATAAATAAATGAACATTTTTTGAAGAAAATAATCAAATACCAACATGTTTGAAAATGAGTAGGATGAAGCATGTGCTTATTTGATCTTATATTTACATTATATACATTTGGGATGTTCAATTTTAAAATAAAAAATGTGGATGAAAAAAGGATCAATTTATCAACACAAAAAAGAAAAATTTGAGACAACAGTGAAAATTTGACTATTTTATGAAATCATGTGACACTTTGCTACTCTGTGGAGTTATTTCTGTGTAACATGGAAAAAGCAAAAATATTGTCTCTGGACACATGTCAATAGATTCAATCTACCATTTTATGTTTTCAGTGAGATTGGGTTGAGATTTTGATTTTTCTTCTGTGTAAATTAACACGGTGTCACTGAATGAAAAGTAAATGGATCCCCACTAACATGAACATCAACAGCTGATATTGATAATACGTTGACGAGATGAGATTTGCCGAATGTTATATCTTAACAGTAATGAAGAGGCTAGTCAAGGTTGTGTATGATGAAAAAAAACCTTGCTACAGGTTTACAGAATATGATGAGGAAATTAAACCATCATTTCAAATCGTGCTTGAAATTGGTCATTGCAAATGATTGTTTCCCCAAGGGCTTTCATGTCAGATGCAATCATTGTATCCTACCTGGAGCACTGTGAAATTAAATTCATGTGGTTGCACCATAGGGCTTTCATTTTCTTTATGCCTTTTGCTGATGAATATCACCCAACATACAGGCCATTATTATAGAGCTTGAAATAATTGGCTGTAAAATAAAATCTTTGTGGTGGTTGGTTCTTTGTTGCTATATGTACTATTTGTTCAATGTTGTTTTTGTTTTTTTTAGTTTGCACAAAATACACACACCTGCTACACTGCTACCTTTAGCAGTACTAAAGGACATCAAGGCAGTCTTGGAATATTCAGGATATCCAGTATTATACCAATGTATGACATGGACCTGGTAACATATTAGTTGCCAAGTTGTTATTATTGATAGCTGTTGTCCTGTTTCATTATCTAACTTGTATCACAGCTGTCATGTTTGTGCTGTCTCTGTATCCATATTTGTCTCCTGCCAAGCTTTGTCACCGCAGCAGGGATGATTCAGTAAAGTCAACAAGTTTGAAAAGACTTAAGAGATAAAAAAAATATTCCAAAGTAAATGAAAAAAGCGTCTCTTTTTTTGCTCCTTTTGTTTTTCTATAAAGAGACTGGTAAGCAATTCTGGGTGCATACTTGGAGTATTCTGTCTTATGATGGCCAAAATTGTTTCTGAATTATGTTTATTATTTGTTGTATGTAAAATATGGATGTGCTGCATGCATTACTAATACAATGTGCAAAACTGTAAATAAATTCACTGATCTGAAATGACCTCTTTGCGTCAGATCAGCTGTGTCACCCAAAATGGGAATTTAGTTTGGCCACAGTGCAGCGGCTCAGATAAATCTACCAATTAAAGTTAATAAGGATGTAAAGCAGTTTATCAACTAAATTCTAAAAATGTGATGATTCAGTAGTTCTCAATATCATGTCAGTAGGTTTGGGTCATTGCAAGTAGCCTGCTTGCTGGTGATTGCCATTCATTTCAGTGGAGTGAAAGTTAAGTTTCTTTTGAACATTTAAAATCATCCACATTTGACCAAAGCGTTGCATGAGCTAAACAAACACAAATGGCAACTCCAATAAATATGACAATATAAGTTTAAATAAACAATACGGCATCAAATAAATGAGTAAAATCATTTAAAAGTGTATGAGAAAAACCAAAATGATGCACAGCCTGGTCTAAAAGGCAGCAACAAGAAAAGATATCTAATATTTTTTTTAAAAAACAACGAAAAAATATGTTTGTTGTTGAGCGTTTACCTTTGAACTTGAAAGCTTCTCCATCTGTAAGATCCTCTGAAGTTCACCTAAATAGAGTGAATTTTGGGCTGCATTAACACTGGAATATGAAACAGTATTCTAATTCACATTCCTAAGGCTTGCAGGGGAAAAAATAAGATATCAAACTGAATAAACTAAAGAGAATGTGCTGCAGAATTTAATTCACTTTAAAAGAATTGCCAAATAAATTCTACAAATATCCAGACTGACATAATGGAAATTTCAGTAGAGAAAAAATTAATTAACATTGTTTGAACTTTTTTTTCCAGGCGCAATTCTGACTTCTAAATGTGGAAAAAGCACAGGTGTTACTTAGAGTGATGATGATAATGTATTTGTTGTGGTCAGTGTCCCTCCAGGTCATGTTAGAATGAACCACTCACAGCACAATTACAAAGCAAAGTAGCTAAATGGAATCCAGCCATCATTCAGTATGGTTTTAGGCGGTAGGTGTCACAAGTTAACATACTTTCTATTAAATCTTTATAACAGATACTGGCTTCGGTATGAGGAGTACACACACATAGGAAACTATTCAAAACCCTTCTATGTTTACTCTGTGGCAGATAAAATCCCTTTATCAGACATGCTACACTTAAAACACTAACCCTGAATATCTTTCTTTCTGAACCATATACTTGAGTACAAATTAAAACAAAACCAATCATCAATCTTAATGAGTCCCTAAAAGATCTTGGGCAGTTATACCCTACATGTGTATTTCCAACCAAGAATGAGACATTAATAACCTTTTTATTTTCAAAGCAAAGTAACAAAGGCCTTTCTAAAGAACAGAAATGTGTAAAACACATAGAATATCAACACTGCAGTCAAGAAAAAGCACATAATTACGGAGGTTTTGACATCTTCAGTACAGTTTAACTTTACCAGTAGAGGCCTGATGACTACTTCCCTGTCTCTCAAAATAATCCCAGCAGCTCTGACCAACCCAAACATGACAGAAAAGTGCACCATTTGATTTGATTTGTCCCTTAACATTACTGACCTACTGCAGTCACCCATGACCTCTGCAACTTAAGTTTCAGTGACAGACGTGTATCCAATGCAAAAAAGTTCCTTACACTTTTTAACACTTCCATATCAGGTGTGTGTTTTAGTTTCATTTTATGAATAATTTCACCAGCAAGGGCCGTACCGTACCGTACCGTCCTCTTCCGCTTATCCGGGGTCGGATCGCGGGGGCAGCAGCTTGAGCAGGGAAGCCCAGACTTCCCTCTCCCCGGCCACATCCGCCAGCTCCTCCGGGGGGA
>JAOXYM010000020.1:13646208-13689477 GCA_028567055.1 Leptatherina wallacei | reverse complement strand
GTCGACCTCTCGCTCCATCCTTCCCTCACTCGTGAACAAGACCCCGAGATACTTGAACTCCTCCACTTGGGGCAGGATCTCATTCCCGACCCGGAGAGAACACTCCACCTTTTTCCGGCTGAGGACCAAGGGCCACGCCTTATCAATGTGGATTTACTGGCTTAAAGAAAAGTAAAGATGGAGTTATGGATAAATGATGATGGGGTAGAGGATGAGAGATGAAGATGATGAAAAAATGGATGAGGGACAGAGGAGGAGGTATGAATTGATAAATGAAGTAGGGACTGGAAGAGAGGATGAAGGATGGAGAGGGGAGAGAGAATGAATGGGTGAGGGAGGGTATGGATGAACAAAGTAAGGAGGGATGGATTGGTGACAGAAGGGAGAGAGAATGAAAGGATGAATTAATGTAGGAGGGTGAAGGAGAGAAGGACAGATGAACGGGGACAGGGATTAGAAGAATTGAGGCATGGCCGTGCTACCAAACCTAACAGGTTAACTTTATTTATGAAGAGGGATAATATCTGTATATAATCTGCCCATACACTTTTTGAAAGTATATTCATAAATTTCTGTTGATAGAAAATTCATTACAGGATGTGAAAACCGTTCCGTCCCTCTTATTCATGCTGGCAGAAGCGTTTTCACTCTATAAAGCAGTTATATGCCACATTCAGGAAGTCAACATACAGTTCTCTAAAACAAAAATATTGAGGAATAAAGTATTCACACAGACAGAAATTCTGAAAAATCATCTACTTTTTTTTTTATAGAAGGTTGATGTGAACAAAAATGTTTAAATTTACATATTTCTGTAAAACAAACATTTCACATTTTGTTGATCTGGGAACCTCACATTTAATTTCCAAGCACTAAACGCATTTTTTTCAAACTCTTTACTATAATTTCACATCAAATGTAATACATTGTAAGTAAATCAACTGTAAAGAAGAAAACTGTCTGCTTTTTGAACTGGACAAAAAAATCCCAACAGTATAAAAAGGTCAATAAATGACAAAGTCAAGTTAAACATCAAAAGAAAATATCTGCATCTTTACTGGAATAAGTTCAACAGATCTATAAACACAAAACCAATACAATGATAACTTCTTAATGCTCAGCGTCAGATGAAGACAGCATCTTCTGTGTCAGAGCGAACTCTCGAGCTTCTTGCGGAGTACGGATGTATGAATCAATTTCAGTGTCAGAGATTTCCTCATCACCATTTACGTCCAGCTGAGGCTGCTCCTCTCTCCTCCGCTTGGCATGAATCACACACGGAGGAGCAAACAACACCCTTTTCCCCCAGTTTGGTGCCAGACCTTGGCTCTGAGTGTTGCTTTGGTCTGATACTGTTTGTGTATTGTCTCCATCTCCAGCACCCAAACACTGTTGCTCCACAAACGAAGCATTTGCAGTCTGATCTACAGACTGAGAAACGCTCCCCACTGGTAGTGTGTTTTCACAGCTGATCTGATTGTCTGCCTGCAGACTGTTCTCATGGGTTCTCAGAGCCCTCCTTAGCAGGGCATTCCTGTTGTGCAGAATATCCCCCACCAGCGGAACAACATTATCTGGTGTGACAGCTTCCCTGACCCAAGGAATTTCCTTACCCAGCTTACACAGCACCTCCTTCAACTCAGTTATTCTTGCAATAGCAGGTTTGTGCTTTTGCACTTTGGCCAACTTACAGAATTTGTCCAGAGAGAGTTTTAGGCGAACCTTGTTAGGTTTTAAAGACTGCCAGGCCAGATATATGGCTGCCATCATTATTGGCAAAGGCCTCCTGCCGGTCACAATCCAGGAATCTGCAGCAAGCTCCACTAGCTCCACGGCTCGTTTTGTCAACTCCTTGGAGTCCTCCGCCAGTTCTTCAGGAACGAGAGGTGAGCTTATTTTGTATCTGTCCGACAGAAAAACAAGACTCAGTTTTTTTAAGACTCAGATTAAGACTGGCTAGACTTTTGCTAAAAAAAAAAAAAACAGCCCTAAATTAAAGCCAACTTATTAATCATTTAGAGCCCCGACAGATTTATAGTCTATCGTGTAGCTTACAGATTGACTTGGAATAACTCAAATGAGACTGATCTGAAAATTTGATCAGAGTTCAAAGCAGATCTGAAAATCTCCTCAGGCCAGAGAGAATAAAACATTCCAATTCAGAAAAATCTAAACTGAACCAAATAAGAAAATCTCCCATCAACTACTGAAAATATATATATATATGTGTTTGATTAGGTTGATGCTTTACATACAAAATGCCTCTTTTTTTGAATGCTCTACCAAGTTCTTCAACATGCTTACAAACTCCAGTGACAAAATCTCAGGGCACTTACTCCTGACAATGCGACTCTATGACATCAGTGACGCTGACAAAGGAAGCTTTGATGTTGAGAGTCTCAATTATCTCTCGATGAACCCTTCCCACCGTCGCCTGGTCGGCATTCAGCAGGGAGCTGATGGTTCCCAGAGTCATGGGCCAGTTCAGTTGCCTGCAGCTTACAAGCACACAGCAACCAGCGAGAGCTTCTTTCACGTAGAGGCTCACGTTGATGAAATTTTCATGCTCATAGGCCTGCTGGTAATATGTCACCGCCAACTCCTCAATTTCACTGCGGACCCTGAGAACTCGGGATATTTCTCTCACACGCTGCAGACCTTCAAGAACATAATTAAGCAAAGATGTATTATTCATACATTTAGGGTAGTTGATGTTATACAAAAGGAAAAGCCGTGAAGACCTCACCTTTTATCAGGTTTGCACAGAGTCTTTTTGCCACAACCGTGGATCTGTTGTAACTGACAACTGGAAAAAGGAGACAGAATCAAGATTTAATTTCAACCAAATGGAGGTGACAAACACAATCATTAAGACATTTCTTAAATCAATGGGATGGCGTTTCTTGGGTTGAATGTAATTTAAAAAAAAGCTAATTCAAAATGACAGTCAGGAAAATTATCGAGTTAATGGATTTAATTTTTTTCCCTTTCAGATACTATTAAAATCAAAACAACAGGCAAGTGTACACGATGTCCAACGCTGTGACGAGAGCTGATCATACACAGATTATTGTTTCACTGATTGAGGAAGAAGAAAACTTGATCTAATCGAAAAAAAAGGACCGGAATCCTTTTTTCCACGAGAGCCAAGTGGGAAAAGTGTATAGTTTTACAATTGTGCAAAAGCTTATTCACTCAGCTTCCTTCTGGTCATTTAATAAAAAACACAACTGAACTCATTTTTCATCATGGAAGCTAAATATATCAACTCAAACAATGAGCCCACAGCTAATCTCCTCTTCTGAAGCTTTCCAGTGAGTTAATCTGTTTGATGGAAAACAGATCTACTGCAGGGAAACAGCACACTGACAAAAGGTTTATCTGGCTCTCCTCAGTGCACTTATGTGTATTCATGATCAAATGACAAAAAAAAAAAACATGTCAAGATTTCGAGTCACGCAGACTTAGCGGCTGGAAATTAATTTCCCTGGTTCTGTGACATCTGTCAAGGGAAACCAAGTGTAAGAAAATTGGATAGAAAAACAAAGAAAGGGGGCCAAATGTTCATTCTATGTCCTTAAGAACATTTTACTTTCATTGCTGATGACGACTAAAATCACTGAATCATGACGTGGCAATCAGTAGCAAAAAATAGTCAACTTTGGGAATTCAAACAGTAGCTATTCAAGCACAGCCTAGTATAGCAAGAAAAAGAAATCCCCCTGATCCAGCACTGATTTATTGGGCATTTTAAGTATATAGCAATATAGGACAGTTACTTTCTCGCGCTCAGCACCCTGGTACACCTGCGAGCTGAGAAAGATGAAGGCTGCGGGGCGTGTCCTTGAGCGGCGGCTCAAGGCTTCTGGGCCTGTTCACAAACAGGCATACAGAGAGCACAGGAAGACTTATGCAAAGCCACTGAGTGATCCGGCCAAAGTATCCCCCTTTCCACCTCTGTCACCAACCTGAGTGGCAAGATTGACCCAGAACTCACTTTTGACACCCACATCAAACATCTCTGCAAGACATCTTTCTTCCATCTAAGAAACATCGCAAAACTCCGCTCAAAGATTTAGGAAGCTCGTCAACGCTTTTGTCTCCTCCAGGTTGGATTACTGCGATGCACTCCTCATCTGGAGCCTACAAAGACTAAAATACATCCAAAACAGCGCAGTGCCAGGATAAATACGATCACATAACTCCCATTCTCAAATCTCTCCAGTGGCTCCCTGTCCCTTCCAGGATCATCAAGATCTCCCTCCTCACCCACTAGCGCATTCATGGACAGGCCCCCTCCCCCCCAATACCTTCAGAAACTTCTCACTTCCCAGCCCCCTACACGCACCCTCCGTTCTACAAATACAAATACCCTACGACCCCCCAGAACCAAGCTCCATACCATGGGCAACCAGGCCTTTATCTCTGTAGCTCCAAGACTGTGGAACATCCCTCCTGACTACCTAAGGGCCCCACAAACCACTGATGTTTTTAAATGTAACCTGAAAGCCTTCAACAAAATTTAACGTTCTCTTTAATTTTTTTAACCCTGTTTTGTGTCTCTTTTAAATTTTGCAATGTTGCACTTTGACATTGCTTAAATGTAAAGTGCGTAACAATTAAAATGTATTATTATTATTATTATTTACTGCAGTCCAAAATGCCAAAGTATGTCCATGGATAGCCAAGGATATTAATATTAATTCTTATAATAACCAAATTACACTTCAGAGTTATAAAAAGGAAAAGTACTTAGTGCATTAAAAATGTCTATTGTGGCTTAATATATTATTAGATTATGATTATTCATGCAATAGTATAACAGCAGGACTTTACTGGTGTAGCTGGTTATGTTGGAGATTATTTTCCAATTACTTTGTATCCAATTAAAACAAAGGATTATTTCCAATTTGCTGTGTAGTTAGTATTTTCCCAATTAAACTATATATTACTAAGGTAGAAAATAGTGAGATACAGCAAGCAAGTTAACAAAATAGCTTAGCTGTTGGGTATTACATGTTTAAATCAGGCAATCATATCATTTCTCTTTATAAGAACTAATTTATGTTTGGACATCTTTCTTTGGAAAGTAAATAAACGTGTCTGACGGATTTAGTAAGGTACAAAAAGGCACATTTCACAATTTGGTGGACAAACTTTTCCTGCTACTTAAATTACCTTTAAAAGGTTTTAACTTTTTTTTTTCTTCCGAACTCAAATTTAACAGGATTATTAAACTGGACAAACTTATGGCCCGATGAGGGGCCTCATGACAACTTCATACCTGAACCTCCAACTGGATCATCGGCCAGTGTACCCTCAGACACCACGTAGCCGCAGTCCACACACACCAGCTGAGCCTGGCAGTACAGATCATCGTCCACAATATTGTTTGAGCCACAGCCCGAGCAGCTCAAACCCGCACGAGACATTTTCCTGAGGAAAATAAACAGGGGGGCAAACCGACAGCCCGAGAATAACAGGGATTTAAAACAGATGGAATTATAAAGTAAACAGCTTGGCGCAAGCTACCTGCAGCATCCAACTCCAGCCCGGTAAAACGATCAACAAACGTCAACACAGTTGCCAGTTACGTGGGAGAGTAAAATGTGTCCGGGCAGTAACAGCTTAATCTCGAAGGTTCCGCTTGAAGCGCTGTCAAACCTAAAAGATGATAGTAATTATCAATCAGTCAAGCAAACAATCTTTATTCGTAAAGCACTTTTTCATACAAAGAAATTGCAACACAAAGTGCTTTACGTGGAAAAACATAATGAAAAAAAAAAACCTCCAAACCCACGAGTCACACACATACACGACTTGTTGATACTTAAACTGGACATTTCTTTCCCTACAGTTACTGTGAGTGTATTGATAGCTGATTGAGTCTTTTTGTCTACGTAATTGTTTGTTGAGCTTACAGAATCAGGATAATTGGAATATATTTTGTTCTGACTTCCAAATTGACAAATTTGAGTATATGGTAAAAGAGGTATTTTCATCAGTCTGCAGCGTTGGTCTTTGCAGTGATTGTTGAATTTATTTTTGTACTTTCTCTGCATACCTCTCTCACAGAATTCATGAGAAAGATAAATTGCTAACAGTGTTTTGGGTTGATAATTGTGCTGTTTAAAAAAGAATTTGATTATGCATTGCAAACAATGCACGTTTGATATGGTGACAACATATAGTTCTTATAAGTTAATGTATATTTTTGACAAGTGTTTAAGTTGGCAAAAGATCTGGGGGGGGGGGGTTCTGCTAAAAGGGTGTGTGGTTGTGCTAACTGTGCATTATTATTTAAAGTATAAAGCAAAAGTGCTCCATTCTCAAAATTCTGCTTAATAAAATCATGTAAAAACAGTCAGAGGGATGTGTTCACATCGCATTTGGAACCCGACTTATAAAACACACACAATGCCAATTAAATTGCAAAAAATGATAAACAATTTTTAAATTTCTCATTTTATTTCTTACATTTTTTATACAGCAGTTAAAGCAGTAACCTTTAGAAAAGTACAGTGTTCATCGCATTAATAGAGTAAGGTAATTAAAGTGCTTTCTTTTGGAGTTAGCAGAATCATGTAAACCACTGACATTCAGGAAAAATAGAAAACAAAACCAAAACTAACAAGTGCATAGTTTGACAGTAGAAAAGACCCATAATGAAATGAAAAAAGTATATTTTGTTTTTTCCATGAATATGCTCAACATTAAAGTCACGAATGCATACATACAAGATATCGTCCTTCAGAGTATCACATGATAAATGCATTTGAATATTCTTATAGACTTAATTCAAATTGCTCCAATTCTCAACCAGAAACTTTAGTTTGAACTGCTACAGCCTTTGCAAGAGCTTTAGCTTCATCCTTACTCTTTAAATTTGCTGATATGTCTTCACTGAAAATTTTATAGCTCCATAGATTGCTGATCAATTACTCCAGTTCTGTTAATGAGCTCAACAAATCTCTGAAAAAGAAGTTTGTCATGTAGAATTGTAGTGAATAAAGTCAGAACTCTGAACTGAACAATAGGAATAAAGTGTCAGCTGTGAATCCACTTAAATGGCTTTCTTTAGTGAGGTCAGGGACATCAAGATACTTGGCTTCTCTTCCATGACACGCACAAGTAAGTTGTCAATGTACTGTTCCAGCTCAGATATCTTTTTATCTCTCTCAGAGAGCTGGCTCTCCTGTTTCAACACCAGAGAGATCAACTCCTCCTGTGTCAGCTGGGAGTATGGGCCTGCGAGTCCACAGTCAACCTGGGAGAAGACAGACCACATGTGGCACTTATCAAAATCAAGCATTCAAATAACAAAAGCACTCAAGTGTTGATAACCAGGGAAATAAAATAAACATAAATTACATTGATCCACATCATTATTCTTTCCCCCCCTTTTTTTTTCTTAGATCAAATGTTTAAGTTAAAGGGGGGCGTACCTTTTTTTTGACCTCGTCTCCACTGAGAATTCCTGGGGATTTGTTATTTTCCACTCGAACAACTGAGGCAGACTTCTGCTCAGGAGGACTAAGGGGTTTTACAGGTTGAAGCCTGCAAATAAAAGAAAAGAGAGAGATGTAGAGCATTGATGGGAAAGAAAATTAGTCAAATTCTTTTTTATAAAAAAACAAACCCCATCTAGTAACCATTTGTTAAACAGACAGTAACAGTTCTGTTATTACTATTGCTGCAAGCCCCCCAAAAATGTGCTTCATAATTAATCCATATTTTTATAAAAGCTAGTTGTATGTGATCTATCATATATGAACAGATGGGTGAGCAAAGGTCTTTTTGCCCATCTGATGAGAGTTGCTCTGTCTCACCTGCGTGAACTTGGGGGCCCCTCCTCTTTCACACCTGCCACCGCGACATTCTTCACCTTTGTCTGCTGCAGTTCTTGATTTGGACTCTCCTGGACATTCCCACCGCTTCCAGCTCCGTTTGCAGTGCCTGTAATGTGACCTCCATCATTGTTATGGTTGATTAAATTGCTTGATGTGGTGTCATTCTTAGCAGGAGGTTGGGGAGCACGAGCCATCTTTAAGGACTTGACTTTCACCTGAGAAGAAGCATCTTTGTCAGCATTTTGTGACATAATGGGAGGCCAGTGTACTGGACCAGAGACTACTGTATCATCTTGAGCTGTGAGCTCATTTTCATCTTCATCATCTTCAAATGGGTTCAAGCTACAAGCTGACTCTTTTGTCTCTGAGACACCTTTGTGGGACAAAGTTGTTTTGGATTCAGATGATGGCTCTCCAACAGAATGAGGCCTGGACGGCGCAAGACGTTTACTGTGTCTTGCTGATGTTACTTTGGTGCCAGTGTCTTGCCTCACACTCTGGGTGTTCTCTGAATCTGTAGGAGACTTACTCAGCGGAGTTATAATTTGCACCGAACGCTGGGGGAGGACACTGACAGTTTTGACAGTTTTGTCAGTTTTGTCTTTGGTTTGCTTGATTTCTGACACATCCTGCTGGTCCTGCCGCTGTCTCTCAGCTTGATTCTTTCCTGGAGGTTGAGGAGCTGGTCTTTTTTCCCGTTGAGAACCAACTGGGTCCTTTTCATTACCAGAAATAGCCCTGCTTCCCACGACTGACACAGATGACTGACATCTGAAAATTAAACACATAGAACATGACATGTTTTACAATTAAGTCAGAATACTGAGGCAAGAAAACAAAATCATGTGCAAGAACTGCCTCAGAGGTATTAGGTAATCTAAATGAAGTTACCAAGGATAATGGGGAGAAAAAAAAAGATTTAAAAACTTGTGTGGGAATGTTGCAAAACAACAAGAAAATACAGAATGAGTTTCCTTAATTAGAAGTATCTGTGTACTAAAAGTAATTAATATTATCCTTGAGCTGAACTTTTTTATAAATATTCTTCCTGTCAAACTGAGTAATCAGCCAGTGTGCAGTCATTTTCACATGATACCTGAATAAATGGGGTAACTGCAAGGTGCAATGAGCCCAGTCCTCCTGTTCATTTAGCACACTCAAAAACTAAACACAGACACACACACACACAGTGCTAAGGAATTTTCATGCTGGTGTCAGTTTTCAGGCATATTTAAAAGAAGACATGCTGAGAACAATTGTCACTGAGTTGTGACAGAGTGCAAAACAGATCATAAAGAACATTCAGCTAACTCTCTGCACATGTAAATGGTCTCTTGTATCATGTCCATCAAGCATTCAAATTTAGCTTCACTACCTCCCTTGCTGATCCATTGCTGAAAAGGTGGTTAACTTGAAGCACATCAGCTTTAACCCTGTGTTCACCATGCAGGTCTTTATGTGCTTCCAAATGTCATTTGTCCACCACTTGGTGAAATAGCTTCATCTATCCATCTTCTTCCGCTCATCCAGGGTTGGGTTGCGCCCCTCCCGGATGACCGAGCTTCTCACCCTATCTCTAAGGGAGAGCCCGGCCACCCTGCGGAAGAAACTCATTTCGGCCGCTGGTATTCGTGATCTCGTTCTTTCGGTCACTACCCAGAGCTCGTGGCCATAAGTGAGGGTAGGAACGTAGATCGACCGGTAAATCGAGAGCCTCGCCTTTTGGCTCAGCTCCTTCACCACGACGGACCGATGCAGAGCCCGCATCACTGCAGACACCGCATCAATCCGCCTATCGATCTCTCGCTCCATCCTTCCCTCACTCGTGAACAGGACCCAGAGATACTTGAACTCCTCCACTTGGGGCAGGACCTCACTCCCAACCCGAAGAAAACACTCCAGCTTTTTCCGGCTGAGGACCAAGGTCTCGGATTTGGGAGGCACTGATTCTCATCCCGACCGCTTCACACTCGACTGCGAATTGCTCCAGCGAGAGCTGAAGGTCACAGCCTGATGAAGCCAACAGGACCACATCATCTACAAAAAGCAGAGACCCAATCCTGAGGCCACCAAACTGGATCCCCTCAAGGGCTCGGCTGCACCTAGAAATTCTGTCCATAAATGTTATGAACAGAATCGGTGACAAAGGGCAGCTCTCACCGGAAACGAGTTCGACTTACTACCGGATATGCGGACCAAGCTCTGACATCGGTCGTACAGGGACCGGACAGCTCTTCCAAGAAGGTCCGGCACTCCGTACTCCTGGAGCACCCCCCACAGGAGTCCCTGGGGAACACGGTCGAACACCTTCTCCAAGTCCACACGGCACATGCAGACTGGGTGGGTGAACTCCCATGCCCCCTCCAAGACCCTGAAGAGGGTCTAGAGCTGGTCCACTGTTCCACGGCCAGGACGAAAACCCCACCTCAATTCGCGACTTAGCTATCCAACGGACCCTCCTCTCCAGGACCCCTGAATAGACCTTACCAGGGAGGCTGAGGAGTGTGATCCCCCTGTATTCGGAGCACACCCTCCGGTCCCCCTTTTTAAAGAGAGCAACCACCACCCCAGTCTGCCAATTGAGAGGCACTGTCCCCGATGTCCACGCGATGCCGTAGAGGCGTGTCAGCCAAGACAGCCCCACAGCAACCAGAGACTTAAGAAACTCCGGGCGGATCTCGTCCACCCCCAGGGCCTTGCCACCGAGGAGCTTTTTAACTACTACTACAGGCCCGATAGGAGTCATTCTTCAGCTTGGCGGCATCCCTCACTGCTGGTGTCCACCAACGAGTTCGGGGATTACCGCCTCAACAGGCTTTTGGCTGGCGCCCAACTCACAGAGCACCCAGCCCCTATGGCCCTTCCCACGAGTAGTGGGTCCACAGGAGGTGTTATTCTGATGTTCACATATCCACTTTTTAAGTTTTCTCAGTGAAATACTACAAATGAAATACATCATTACAGATGGAGGATTCCCATTATGTGGAACGCCACTAGAAAAAGATTTTGCACTCTGTTAAGTGTACTAACTGCCCCAGGAAGGCAAATGAAATGAAAAAATGTCTATTATACAGGTAAAAAAACATATTTTTTAATTACTTTAATGCCTTAATAGGTTTAAGATGGTTCTGATTTAATAAACTATCAGAGTTTAACATAACATAACATGTAACGTATATGATTTAAACCAACCTTTCCTGGACACTTTCTTCTTTAGCTTTGTGGCTGTGAGGTCCAGAAGAAGAGCTGGGTATTTCCACTGAGGCATTATATGAGAAGTCCTCATCAAATGGATTAGTAGAAGTGATATCTGTAGGACTACTCACTTTGGATGTGTTCCCTGCAGCTCTCCCTCCATTTGTTCCACTTTCCTTCTTCTCACACTCTTCCACTTCTCTTGTTAATATCTCCTTCTCAAGCTTCTTTGCCTCCTGTTCTTTCCTCTCCTCTCTCCTAATCCTCTCCTCTTCCTCCTTTTTTGCTTCTTCTTCAGTCCTCCTCTTTTCTTGTTCCTGTAGCCTTTTTGTCTCCATTGCTAATCTCTCAGATGTTTCCTTTTCCTTCCTAACCTTCTCTTCTTCCCTTTGTCTTTTCTCCTTCTTTCTCCTAATTCGCTCCTCTTCTTCCCTTTTAACCATTTCTTCAAGCTTATTCTTTTCTTCCTTTTGCCTCAATATCTCCTTTGACAACCTCTCCTGCTCCTCCTCTTGTCTCCTTATCATATCCTGTTCCTTTTGTCTCATTTCCTCCTCTCTTATCCTTTCCTCTTCTTCTCTTTTTATCTTTTCCACTTCCTCCCTTCTAACTTTCTCTTCTTCAACCTTTCTCCTCTCTTCTTCCTCTTGTCTCAACTTCTCCTTGGCCAACTTCTCCAGCTCCTCTTGTTGTCGCCTTAGGGTTTCTTCCTCTTGTTCCAGCCTCTCTTTCCTAATCCTTTGTTCTTCCTCCCTTCTAACTTTCTCTTCTTCAACCTTTCTCCTCTCTTCTTCCTCTTGTCTCAACTTCTCCTTGGCCACCTTCTCCAGCTCTTCTTGTTGACGTCTTAGGGTCTCTTCCTCTTGTTCCAGCCTCTCTTTCCTAATCCTTTCCTCTTCTTCCCTTTGCATTTTTTCTAGCTCAACTGTCTTCCTTTCTTGTTCCTCTAACCTCCTCTTTTCCTCAAGCTCTTCCTCTCTCCTAGCCCTCCTTTCCTCATCTTCTTTCCTCTTCATCTCTTCCTCCATTCTCATTTTTTCCTCTTCCTCATTCCTAAGTTTCTCTTCTGCCTCAATCTGTTTCTTCTCCTCCTCTAGCTTCCTCTTTTCTTCCATCAATCTCTCATATTCTTCCTTATCTTTTCTTGCCCTCTCTTCCTCTTGTCTCTTCACCTCTTCTTGCTTTAGTCTCTCTTCTTCCTCCCTCAGCCTTTTCAGTTCTTCCAGTTTTCTCGTCATCTCCTCTGCAGCTTTTTGACTCCTCTCCTCTTCAGCTCTCTCTTCCTCCTTCCTCTTTTGTTCTTCTTCACATCTAGCTTTTTCTTCTTCAATCTTCCTTCCCTCTTCTTCCTTCAATTTCTTTTCCTCAGCTAATTTATTCTCCTCTTGTCTCCTCTGTTCTGCCCTCTCCTCTTCCTCTTGCCTCCTCTTCTCATTTTCTCTCCAAATCCTGTCCTCTTCTTCGCCTTTTCTCTTTTCTTCCTCCCTCCTAACTTTTTCTTCAAGTTTTTTACGCTCTTCTTCTTGTCTCAACTTCTCCTCAGCTAAACTTTCAAGCTCCTTTTGTCTTCGGACAGTCTCCTCTTCTACTCTTTTCCTCTCCTCCATCTTGATTCTTTCCTCTTCCGCCCTTTTTGATTCATCTACATTCTCCTGTATATTTTCAGCTGTTTCTTCCTGCTCTTCTTCCTCCTCCATCCAGGGCGAATACTGCCTTGCTGCCCTTAATGAATCCACAGATGGAGGAGAGTTTTCAGGGACATCCTCCATTGATCCCCGGCCTGAACTGGCCAGACTGTAGTTGGAGCCAGTGCGAGAGGTCCGAGGAGGCGGTTCTTCACAATAAATATGGCTGCCATTGATGCACAAGTTACTCTGCTCCACAGGAAACTGTTTTTGATGACCAGAAGATGAATCCTTGCTGTCTGAGCTCCCCGAGCGTTTATGTATCATAAACTTGAACTTCTTTTTACCTGAAAGCACAACATAAAAATTAACATGCATGTAATGGCATAGAAAAAGTGATGATTGTGAGGAAAAGAAAACGCTCACCCTCGGACAAGTCCACATTCAGACCAGATGATTGACTTCTGCTTAGTGAGGAGTTCTTTGCAGGCAGGACAGACATGGACTGAGACATATTCCTCTGCAGGTTGGACTTTGGAGAAAACAAGGACTTCATTTTATGTTTCTTAGATTTTCCATCCCTGCTTGCTTCTCCCACTTCCTCTCCATTCGCCTCATCTTCCTCACTGTCTGTCAGAACCTGAGTGAAGGATGGCACCATGCTAGACGCAGAGTCGGACTCCTTTTTCTTGCCACGAACTTTGTCCTTGAACTTGCTCAGGCGAGAACGGGATTTTCCAGCAGCAGAGAGGTCAAACATGCTGGCGGTCATGTTGTTTCTCATAAACTGGATGTCCACAAAGACTTCTCCTCTGTCTTTGTCTGGCTTCCCAGTCTTGTCCAGTAACTTAAACCACCTGTTAAGCAAAAAAAAAAAGAAAGAAAAAGGATGTGCATCATTAGACATGGACATGAACAGATTGAACTTGTACAATAGGTTTTAGAAATGAAGTGGTTATCTATAAAAAAGCATAAATATGAGTATGCAACAGCTGCAGCAACCACAACAGAATAATCGAAGCATCTGCCACAAAACAGCACAACATAATTTACTGGTTGGTTTAAAATTAATGTGTAGTGCTCTGGTGTTTAATCCAAGTTGTTTTCTGTGAGGAAGCTGATCCATTCCATTGCAAATGGAAAGTGACTCAGTGGCAGCTTGGATGTTTTTGGAAAGTCTGCAATGATCCAATATTAAACACAGTCCTCTCTGTTGTAGCTTCGAACATGGAGGATGTATGAACACCTGTCAGGTTTGATAAAAGTTGTTCAATCCCCATGTCTCATGTCTAAAACTTGACTAAACAAGGGAAAAAAAGAAAAAAAAGCCACTGTAGATTCATAAATCAGGCTGTCTGAGGCACTCTGCTGAATGCCCTTCGTGCACGCACCAGACATTTAAACCTGCAAACACTTAAGACCCTGAAAAAAAGTTTCTTTTTTTGTAATCGGAGGAGATTAACCCTTACTCCTGACAGAGCAGGCTCACTGGGAGCCTATCTCCCATTAATCCCATCCTCACCTTTGAAACATACAACAGGCTGGTGCCAGACAGAGTGAATGCCAGTAAACTGCCTAGCAGGGTCCATGTCTTTGGAGTAGAAAGTAGCTGGACAACAACATAAAGATAAGTAATCAATGCTTTACATCTAAAATATGGAAAATGGACACCGAAAGACACTAGATGGCATAAAGTTTACACCCGTGTCATGGTCCTGAGTTGACCAGAGTCTCAGAATAAGCAGAAGGGGAGGTGACGACGACCAGTCAGCATAAAAAGTGCCCACCAGGCAGAAATCTGAGGTCAGCTCACCACTGAGAAAACAACAGACTAAAAACCGGATTCCAGAGGAAATGTGGAAATGAGGAAGGGGCACTGTGTGCTTGTGTGAAGAACATTTTCTAAGTTGTGCTTGTTCTTGTGTTATGCCTTGCACGACTGTCCAATAACTTTACAAGTATAGAAAAAAAAGTATGTGGCAAACAATATTTGTTCCCTAGGTTTATAAAACCTAGCTTCTTGAGATGCCTCTGATATAAAAAGAGCTGAATGCAGTGTTCTCCTCTTGTGCTGTATGAGTTATCTTACGGAGATTCACCCTCCTCCTCTTCCTCCTCCCACCCTCAGGAATGCTTCAGATGAGTGGCACAAACAAATTGAGTGGGGAAACCGCCTTTTCCTGGAATTTGCAAAAATGGTTGAGAGCTGTCGCAGCTCCCCTTCCTCCTACATGCTGATGAGTAATAGGGTGTAAATTTCAGGCCTTGACATTGTAGATATTCCACCGTGAGGCATCTTCATGATTTATCCAATGAATGTCCCTCAACAAAAAGTTGCTAGACAGATAATACATTTATCAATCATCCAAATGTAAACAGTGTTTTTCTAGATATGCAGTGACATTCTGTATCTGTGGTACAAGTGATGAAAAACATAATTTCATTAAACCCCACTCAGATGTCACTGGACTTTAAAAGGAAACAAATTCTATGTAAAAGGAAAACAAACTAACTTGTCTTCCTTCACTGTGGTTTATTTGAGAGAACCTGATGGTCTACATGTAATATTTTAGCATATAAATAAAGGGCAATTTAAACATTTGCTAGTGAGTAAAAACAAGAAGCAAATTTCTAAGGCCACCTGAGAGATTTAAGCCTTCATAGACCTGAGTCAGCTTGTGGGGGATATGATTTATTCACAGTTAGTGTTAGGAAAGGTCAGGCGATGCACATTTCAAAGCCTGATCAACTGACTCCCGAAACCTAGTCATTAAGCTGCCATGGGCTCCTCTGAGCAGCTGCTTAGCATTATGAAAATTAAGCCAATGTTCACAGAGCAGGAACAGGCCTTAAAAATCTGTGCAGCCACACTTGCCCGTCATAAAAAATAACGAATCATTTCATGTTACCTACAACAAATCTCAATGTCAGAAGTTTGCAAATGAACATCTAAAACTGATGCAATTTATAAGATAAGATAAGATAAGATAAGATAAACCTTTATTCGTCCCACAACGGGGAAATTTTGGTGTTACAGCAGCCAGGAAAATAGTGCAAACAAGAATAAAGTGCACAAGAGCAAATACAAATACAAAAAAAAAAAATTATGACAGAATTCATCAGTCTGCAGGATCTAACTATTCAAATGAGATGAACAAAGACGTATGGAAGGAAAAGGTTGCAGAGCAGCATGAGGAAAACTCTCTAATTTGATCTCTCAAATCATGATTTGGAGTTCTGTGGCAGCCAGTTAACCAATGAACATTTCATTGGTAGCAGGAAGAATGATTCTGCGGAACTACTCATGAATTAAAAAACTTTAAAAAAAGGGGTAAAAGATGGCTTTAGCATCCAGATAATGATCCCTGCAACAACTGAAAATATTCATGATAGACCTCTTAAAAAAGTGAGAGTAGCCGCAGACCTCACAGTCCATGATTAAACAGCCAGAAATTTGGGGATAAATATCAGAAAGGTAACGCACAGAAATACAAAATGGAAACGCAAGTCCTACTTTTTAAAATAAGGTTGCATATCTACACTATATTTTAATAATGGCAAAAGTCTCAACAGTATCCCATTCATTTATAAAGATTAAAGAAATAATTTCATTTGTTATTTAAAGTCTGTATTCTTAATATAAGAATATAGCACAATTTGCCAAACAATAATACAGCGATGGTACGGTTTGGATTTAATCCACAGCTCGACCTGCTGTATTATGGGACATAAAACGCACACATTCCACAAGTGAAAAAGAGAAGTAGAAAGTTCCTTCAGCTAAATCAGAAAGGAAGTTGCAAAATAGTGTATGTGTTAACTGGTTCGACAAGGAAACATTGTGTATGATACAGAATTACACAGGCCTACACTGAACACCTCAGTAAAAGAAACAATGCTGTTCTACTAATCTGAAACCTCTTAAGTAGCAGATAACGTGCTACTCTGCTGGTCACACAGCACTACGGAGGAGGATAATGGATGACTCAACATTTTGTGAATATATATCTCCTTTCCACACACACACACACACACACTCCCTTGTGTAGCCTGAAGTCCTGATAACACAGTGACCCGAGTGGCTCAAGCTTTTCTTATCACAGAGTGCAGCTGTGAGTATGAGGACAGCTGAATAAGTGAAACAACTTGACAGTGAAAATGTCCAAGGACCCAAAACAGTCCAACTCTTATCATAACTATGAGTCAGGGAAGCCAAAATAAAGGAGAGTGATGGGAAGGAAACAGGGTGAAACTAAAGAGAGACTACTTTTTCCATGGGAATTAGACCAGTGGTTGAGGATTAAGTTGTTATCAAGAAATAACATACCTTTTTTTCCCCTCCTTATTATGATCCCATTTCTGTCATTTACAGAACAAGTGCATAAAACCGGACCAGTGGGTTTTGGTTACAGAAGTACCCCAATACAAAATGTTCAGCACATAACACAGGCACAGATGTAAATGATGAATGAAACTGGAGTCATTAGTTGCATCAGGTTCAGCATGTTGTCACAATGCTACAGTGAATAGAAAGAAGCCTGTGTTTATTTAATTATCATCTAAACTTTTTCTTTCACCCTCCCCCCCCCCTTTCATTTTACAAGTTATGATGTTCACTGGGGGGAAATGACGACAAGGAGAGCCTTGTTTAGATGACTGGCTTGTATTAATGTGTTTGCCAATTAAATTCCCCTTTTATCCACAATAAAATTAAGTGGAATTTTCATTCAAGATTATAAAGAAAAACATGAACAAGAGGTGCTGAAAAAAAAAACTGACATTTGAACATGAAAGCGCCACATACTCATGAAAATGAAAGGATGCAATCAGAAGCTACAGAATGATGACTAATGCCCTATGTTAATTGACTGTTTTGTCAATAAAAACAACCCAGTTAGTTTTTTTTTACTGAATGACAAGTCTCGTTGCAAGCAGCACGTTAGAATTAGCAAAGATCCAGTTGATAAATTGCTTTGTAGAAAAAACATCCAACACTGGAGCTGCTGTTCTCCAAGCCCTAGACACGTGTACCTCTGTTTATCGAGGTTCAACACAACCGCGGTGGTTTCACTGTGAAAAACTGACCTTGCTCTCACTGGTGCCATCGCTGTTTGCTTTTCATCGATAAAACAGTCAGGAATGTGACGCCGAAGCTGAACAGAAACCTCAGAGGCAACTGTATTCGCTAAACTCACAGAAACATCAACACAGCTGAGCATTTACTTACACCATCTTTGGATTTTACTTAGAAAAAAGCAGTGAAGACACCGAGAAAAAAAGTCTATGACTAAATATAAACAGGAAAACTCCCACAGCTTTGCTTAAGAGAAAAATCATCTTTAAATTTTGATGTGAATTGCAGGTTCAGGTTGCACAATAGGCCATCCATCTGATATGAAACACAATATCATGCATGATCAAATGTGTAACTCAGAACCATGTGAACTTCAGACTGGTACACAGGAACAACCTTTTTTCAATACAGAGTATAGCAGGACATTAATCAAACATGGGAGCAGGCAGAGCTGCATGCCAATTTATTACTTGATGTTGTTCACATCATTTGCTCATTTCATGAGCTCAAACCTCATTTTACTGTAGATTTTTCACTGTATGAATAAAAAAGGAAACCTCTTCAATGTACTGAATGCTTGCTTTGATTATTAGAGCTGCACCAATTACGGTTTTCTGGCCGATCACCGATCTGTAAGAAGCTTGACCTGCTGATTCCGATTTTGGCCGATACTGATTTTTTATCTTCTTTTTTTTTTTTTTTTTTTTATAACCGACAGCATACAGCTTTAATGTTCCAATGTTATTTTATTGAAAAACAATTAACAATACCTGTGAAAGATACAAACTATAAAGTAGTGTTCTCAAACATAAATAAAAAGGTTGTCGAATGATGTTTGTTGTTGTATTGAACGATTTGTTTGCGGCCCCACCAGGACTTATTTCGGCCTTGCATTTATTCCAAAATGCAAATCTTTGCTCTTTTTCTTGTACTGCATAAAAACTGCCGATTTCACACAAGTATCGGTCCATCTCCGATCCCCCAAAATTAAGAAAATCGGGGCAGATCGATCAGTGCAACCCTATTGATTATGGAAGGTTTGCAACAATATGGACATAAAGCAGATCTACAGCTTAGAATATGAGAAGCAATGAACCATGACATTAAAATCAAGTTTACATGTAATTACCAAAGCCATCAACCAGAGTGGAAATATACAAACAATAAGTGGGAAGTTAAAACAATAAAGTGTGCTGTGTATTTAGACAGGTTGCTTTTGGATAATACCAATCACATGGCGGGGGATTAAAAGACTCAGGAACAGCCCAGCACAAGAAAACATTTCTGACTGAGAACTGACGGATGGATATGTTTTGTATTTCAAATGTAATCTTTTCTCTACTAAAAAGGTGCAGAACAATTTTCATACAGTACCAACAAGCCCCGTGTTGCAAGGCCGGATCATTACCTTAGTAAAAAATAAATTAAAATGGGCATTAATATTTTTGGACAATAGAAATAGTTTCTGATAATTACTCAGTTTGTTCATGTGTTAAGAGAGTGGTACGAATTTGGTGTTAAAGTAACCGTCTTTACTGTTTTATTCTAACAGAAATGTGCTGTGAGGTGAATTTTGGATCATTTTAGGTGAATTTCCTTGTTGACAAGCTCAGTGAAAGGTGAAAGTGCATTTTAACTCACTGCATTAATTTGCAGGAATAAGTAATGCTGCTTGGCATCCTTGAGGGCTGCTGCCAAGGAAACAAATCCGTTAAGCTGCACTGAGTGGGCAACATTCATAAGTCAAACCCACTAGAGTGGCTGTGCAGTGATGCATGACTGAGGGTGCATATATATACACTTTATTATATATGGTGCAAATATTAGACTTCCAAAGATACTTTTCACATGTAGAAGACATTCAAGAACACAATTACAAGGCAGCCATGCACTATTCAATATTTTTGGGAATTTAAAACAGCAGATAATAAAAGGTTAAATAGTGATTATAGTTTTTATCTAAAAAGACCACAAAGGTGCAGCATGACTGACAGAACCAGATCCCAGAAAACGTTTCCCTGTGGCACAGATTAAAATCTGAGTAACTCAATATTCATCATACCTTCCAATGAATCACTTGTGAGGAGAAGGAAAACTAACTTTTAACAGAAACTTTTTCTGTGACCCTGTCCATCTTCATGGAGATAAGACACAGAAAGGGTCACATATCTTTAGAATATTTAGGAAAACAATTCTGTAAAAAGAGTACAAGTAAAATCTCAACATTTCTAAACCGAAAAAGAGGTTAAATCAGTCTGAAAAGTAGCATACCACACATTTGGCAGATTTTAAACTTGCAGTTATTTTGTTGCTTTTCGCCATTTTCAGAGGGCCCCTCCACTGATATCTGATACTTCTTACTCAGTTGCATGACTGTGTGGACACTTACTCAGTCTTGTTGCGAGTTTTGTCCTCACTGAGCTGCAGCAGGTTGATGACAGCCTGCCCCAGCAGCTTGTCTGGGCCCACCAAGGCCCGGTGCAGGACGTGGACGCGCAGCGTGCTGCGCTCCGCACCGCCTCCTCCTCCCTGCAGCTGCGGCGGCAGGTCGAAGGTGGCCTCCTCCTTCCACACCGGAGCTATGCTCTTCTCCACCACTGAGGTCTGATACTTCTCCTTACCCAGCTGCATGAGTGCGTATGCATCGTTGGTGCCGCTTTTCCCCTTTATCCTGAGGCCCCTGGCTTGGAGTACCGTTACCTGGACGCTTGTAGGACACCATTGTTGATCCGCCAAAGACATGCTGACACCGCCTTTTTGATGGATCAGCGCCCGTTAAAGAATTAAATCCCAAGAGGAAACACGGCGCAGAATATCATCAGCTCGCCGTGAGACTGGACAGCAGCGAGGAAAAGTTTGTGTAGGAGCTTCGGTGAACTTCAGGAACCAGCTGATCAGGCGTGGCCACACCGAGAGGGGGACTTGGTTTACACAAGTCACTCCCCCCAGATTAACAGGTGGGAAGATGACTTCTGAAACCAACTAGACGCGTTGTGACGTGTTCATTCACACCACACTACTCAATTACTGGAGGCAACAAACCACACTTAATCTTTGTTGATACATGTCTACGTGCATTAGCATGATCCTTTATCAAATGAATTACAATAATTGTTTTAGATAGTGCGTGTACCCATTTAGATAGTGCTTTAATTGAAGGATTAAAAACCTCTAATTCTAAAACTTCCAAACTCTCTCCATATGTTCACAAAGCAACTTCCTACTTTAACAACTACAAGGTCTAAAAACACGAGATCTCTGCTCTAGAAATTCTGCCACAGGAGGAGAGGACAGGATACCTGACCAGTCACACCTGATAGGTTTCTTAGAGTGGATTGAGTTTCACATGTAGTTCAAGTCTGAATCTTAATCAGGCTGAAGTGCAAATGTCTGCATAGCTTTCATGCCAGGTTCACTTCCAGAGCTGGTGCAGCTGTTTCTGCATATGCTGGGATAACAAACCCAAAGAGTCTGAGTAGGATTGGGTAGGGATGGAAAATGGATTTGATTTTGTCACCTAAATCACCAGAGGAGTGATTAATAATGAGTAAAACACATTGATGTCAGAACTTCCTTCACACACACACAGTGGTTCATGTTTGAACAGTGACTCCTGCTGTTTAAAGTAGGAAACAGAATTGACATTTTCCAGTCAAATTACTTAATTTTACAGCAAACGTTCTACAGCAAAGACAAAGAAAATGCTGTCAACTCATCTTTATTATAACATATTCAACCGTGTCCCTAATCAGTCCCTACTGTGTGATTTCACTTTCTGGTTTACAAAGTACAGCAAAGACTCAGACTAGAGACAAATATAGAGCCCTGAGCCAATTAGTAAATTGACGTAAGAGTATTGGCACTACTAGTGTCTGTGATGTAATGACCAGGTTAGCTACAACTTCAACAAATAGTCATGTAAATAAAGACACTGGGAAAGAATGAATTGTCCGTCTTTAATCAGATACACAACAATATCACCTGGCAGTGATAAGGAAGCAGAAAGGTCAGTTCACCTTTAGCTTTTTGTCTTTGAATAAAATAAAATAAATTGATATATTAGTAAATCTGTCACTGTTTGAACTTTGAACATGAACCAATCTCTCCATTTCACAATATACATCACCATAAATAAATATAAATTCAACATGAAAATCTTGTCAAAGTGTAAAATATTTTTGTTTGGGTGGTGACTTGGTAAAAATTCTGCTTTTGGTCATTCATTTTAACCATTTACAACATGTCATTGTACAAAAGGGAAGAGTCTGTAACAAGAACAGATGTACTGTACATTCTGTGCCCTTATTGTTTGCTGAATCTCGTTTGACTGTATCCTCCCCTGGTTTCCACCTCCTTAACGTTTGCCTTCACTTTGGTCCTCTTGATCACCGACTATAACTTTGCTGTACTGTTTCTGCTGCTCTTCTTTAAAAGCATCTTTCACTTTGGCACGTTTCAGTCCAGCATCCCTGAGAGAGTACAGGTAAGAAAAACAATTTAACTTCAGTGTTGTCTCTGGTTACATCTTACATCCACAAACCTGGAGGGGAGCTCTGGGGTATCAAATTCATTTCTTTTAAAGATACAATCTAATCATTTCTTTTGTGAATTAGCTTAGACGCCAACTTTAACATGTAAAATGTGATGAATAGATGCACATCTTAATATTGAAATATTATAGTGACTCACCAAACAAGATCTGCCAATCCACCTTTAGCAGCTATGGCTGCTTTCACTCTGTTAGCAAACTGTATTGCATCCTCCCCTTCCTACACAAAAAAAAACAACAACAAATAAAAAAGGATTATTCAAATCAATGAATTAAATAGTCACTGATCTGAAAATTACAAGGTTCAGCCCCCACAAAATTTCACCTAAATGTTTCAAATTAGCATCATTGTGACAATCACTGTAGCTCTGATTAGTAATAGCTCCTTTTTTATTTCCTGATTCCTGCTGTTCCTTTTTACTGAGTTTTAGTTGATCAAAGTTTTTCTCTGGTATTTCTTTTCAATGCAAAACCATGATACAGTCATGTAGAGGACACATCCCTGAGTTCCAAAAATGAAAGACCAGAGATCAGATGCATAAATAATCATCTTCCTGCAGTAATGTGCTTGTAATATTTGCTCAAGCACTCTTCAGACTATATATAAACACATTTTTATAGCAATTAAAAACTTATAAGTTGAGGTGGAACTGAAAGAAGGCACAGAATGTAACAACAATTAAATAGAAAATCCCCCCCAACTATGTTTGTTTTCTTTTTTTAACATGCTCCTACAAAGTGTGAGCGCTATAAGTAATTTTTTCCATGTGTGAATATTGTGCATCAGAGAAACTGCTATGGTATTAGTAGAAGGCCATGCTAATACAACTTTAAGAAAAAGAGCGAATATCTAAAGAAAATCTAAAAATCAGTCTTCTTTCCTGGCAGAAGGTAATGGTTGGCTCATGTATTGCTTTAGATTTCAACCAACACATCATGCTCCATCTGTAAGTCTGCATATAAAATAAAACAAGGTGGTTCCCAGTCCTCCTGATGCTGTTCTTGTGTGAGCTGATGCACGTTTAGACTTCCTGTTTCTCTTTTCTTTTTTTTTCCTCTGCAGGGTCATTTTCCTCAATCTCAGGCAGTAAATTATTTTTGTAGCTGTTTTTATATTGACAGTGATCCCAGAACAGGCATCACCAAATTAGATTTCCTTTTTTTTCTCCTTCACTGATGAGTGTCTCGGTACTTTTGATGAAATTGAACTTTCTCTTTGCTGTTGCTATTATTTTCATGTCTGTTTAAGGTGTTTTTATGCAAATAACTAACCTGCCTCAATTCAGGGACAATAATGAGAATGGAGGCCCATGCAAGTGCTTAAAATTTCACAATGATTAATATTCATAAAATGGAATGACACATACCCACAGCTTCATGAATATTGTTGAAATAGTTTATGCATTTTTACTCACAAAACTACACAGTTTCCTGCATTCAGTACACCTACACCACCTTATTACCATGTTTCTGCTGTAAGGATAACTGGAAAACACTGGTGTACGTTTTCTTTTTTGAATCATTGGGTTCCTAACTTGTGTGTCAATGATTACATCTGTATCCACATCGCTGTGAGTTGTTTTTGTGTGCAAGTGAAACTAGTTTACCTGTCAATAATATAAATGTGAAGAAGTGATGCAGCTTTGAATTGCCATTCATATTGCACAGTACATTAGCTCTGTTGTTCTGAACATTAATAACTTTTACAACATCCTAAATATTTCTTTGCAAGGTTGTGAGAGAGAGTTTCACCTCTCTGTTCATAGGTGGCAGGTACCAAACGCTGCAGACGATGGCCCAGCTGCTCATCATCCTCAGGAGGTATCCCACCAAGCCAAACTTGCTGCTGTTCCAGAAAGCATCTCCAAAGCGAGGGTCATACTGTAATAGAAAACAAGCTCCCAGTGGCTGTAGCCGTCATCATTATGGGAAAGAGGAAATACCAGTTCCTACCTTAATGGCAACAGGATAGACGGTGCAGCCAATTTCAAAGCTACCCTTCCTAAACATCATCACTGATGTGTTGTTAACACAAGTGCCTGTAGATTTATTAAAGTTAAAATCACACAACAAAGCACAAATTCTAAGGACAGCACTCACATGTCTAAAAATTACTCAGAATTTAAAGCGTCAACCCCCCAAAATTTATTCATTGGACCACTCTTAGAAATTGGGTGATCCAGGACTACAAAAGGGCCACAATACCAATTCTTTTCCACGTGTATGCACAGTACTGTGGTTGATTTGACTACAGAGATCATAGCCTCTGATATGCCTTTGCAGAAGACATCTAGCCAGATGGATAAATATTCATCATTCCATGACTGTGCATATACATAACAGTATTGGGAGTTTTGCATATGGGTCCTGTAAAAGCAACCACATGTCCAGCTTTAAAAGATATTTCAGCTTCACAAGCTGCTGCTATTAAAGTGGGAAGGTACAATAAACCTGTGAGAGTGAGGAACCATTTGGAGGGCATGCTCGCCGTCAGACATATAAGTGTTCTGTGACCTTGAGTGTTTTCAACTTAATTTATTTATGGGTTTGTTGCCTGTTGACACACACAAAAGTTACACAATTAAAAGAAAGGCATTGTGATACAAACCCTCAGGGAAGATGAGGATGGGCTGTTTGTTTTTATCAGCAACATGATCACTAAGCCTGAAGGAAGAAAAATAGATGCATGAAAATATTTTCAATAAAATCTAATGCATAATACATGAGAAGCAAAGATCAATTTATTATGGTGACCATGCAATATTTAAAGCCATGGAAACCAAATTTTGTGAAAATATATACATTGTGGCACACATACAGCCATATTAATATTTATCTAATAAAAATACTTTGCTGCACCCATTTAACTCTACTAAAATTGTAAAGATGCAATGTTACCTTTTGGCCACAAGGTGTCTGTCTTTCACTTCTGCTCTATCAAACCATATATGAGGAGAGGATTTGACCATGGCTGTTTGGATCATTCCCAGTAAGCCTCCATGTAATTGGCCAACCTGAGAGACAACTTCTTCTTGAATTCAACTCAATAAAACCGATCTTACTCTAGCTGAGCCAATTCTCATAATCACTCATTCTAAACACATAAAAAGAGAGATATAAAATTCCATACCATAGAGTAGCAGCGATCATTGGCCAAGATAATTACATCTATTGGTGTTGTGTGATTGGCCACACAGATGCCATCATTCTTTGGTCTGTTCTCTCTGCAGTTAAACAAAACACAGGCATAAAACATTATGTATATTATATATTATTTACAGATAAATGCTATAAATCTATTGTCCTGTTAATATCTGAGATAGAAACATTTGCATAAAGCTGTATATAAATTAATTAAATAATAATTATATAAAAAATTAAAATATTGATTATAATTATAATCAAAATTAATTTATACAAAAATATATATTAAAATATATACACAAAAAAATTTAATTTTGCTCTTCTAGTCTAATAAGATTGTATATGGCACTACTTTTCCCATAATGAACATTAAATATAAGGAGGTTGAAAATGATGGTATATTAAGCTCCGATTTCTGATTGTACTCAAATGCAGCAAAACTACTGTGCATTTAGTGAACGAGATACAGTATGGTCCCTAAAATATCTCAGGACACGGTTGTTGAACTTCAAATATACCATACCTGTTATGATAGGTGATTATTGCTGTGATAGAATTAACACAGATGCTGTAACCCATCAGATGTACCTTCTCACTAAGGTAAGATCTTAACCTGAGGACATACAGCAGAATGATTAGCCAGTTTGTCTGATTGACATGAGGTACATCTTGTCTATCTTGTAGCTTTTTGATCTACCTAACCTTGTTACAGAGGTGTCACGTATATACATATCTGAAATGTTATGAGAGCTGGCAGAAACTCACTGTGTATTAGGCAGAAACCCCACCAAGGTGCTCAGAATAATGAACAGACAAATGCCCGTGACTGCAAGAGTTACTCTACAGAAAACAAAACAAACACTTGATATAAGACTGAACCAGCCATTCAAAACCTTTATAATATGAAAGAAAACTGCTTTTTCCACTGGATCTCCCTTGTGTGCTGCTAGTCTAACCTCAGAGGCAGCAGGACCCCATAGCGGATAAGAAGTCCCAGACCCCACAGGACTGTAAGCCTCAGACTTATGTGACGGAAGTTGTAGTTGCTCCGAGTTAGTAAGTTCCAGCTTTCTAGGTCCTGAGCTGAAAAGCACTTGGTCACCTCATCATCAACAATGCTCTCCACACCTCTCCGGTAGAAATAGAAGATGTCAGCCATCTCAAACTCAGGCTGTGAGCCTGGACAGCTTGCAGAACCCCGAAGGTCCTGGATCTCCTGATGTAAAGGCAGCAGGGGCTTTTTGGCTATGATGCCTTCAATAAAAGTAAAAGGAGACATAATAGAAATAATAAGGGTACAAAAAGATTTTAAGACTGTCAGATACTGAACCATAGCTAGTTTACCATTGGTATATGATTTGTAGAGTTTTTGATTCTTCTCCTTTGCTCTTAACTCCATTCGTAAGGTTGCCCACTAAATCAAGACAAAAACAGAGTACTGCGACATCTTGTATGTAAAAATTATTAGAGTAAGAAGTATTTACTTCATTCATTCCTCTAATTTTTACTCTATAGAGTCGGATTAACAGTAAAAAAAAACAACTCTACAAAACGCAGGCAAGATTTAAAGAGAAAATATGCAGCACATACACTGACAAGATCAAAGTGATCAAATTAGATAACATGTTCTCTGGTGAGTACAGCAGCATAGATGGCTGGGAAAGCATGTGTTTGACAGCTGAGAAACTCTTTTGTGGCTCAATTCTAGCTTCAAACTCTCCCCACCTCACTAGCTCAAACCGAAGTAGGTCACAATTCTGAGGGATCAAGCTCCCGCAACAACCTGAAGAGAACTGAACTGATGCATGTTGAGAAAAAGATTGACAAAACTACGATTAGCAATGCTGCAAGGCACTGAGGCTTGTACAACAATATAGAAGAGCCACAAATACAAAAGCTTTCTGTTGACCGCCCAGAAGCATCACACTGACCCCAAAAAGAAGGTATCCACAGCTGTGAAGCCATGCATCAGGATGCCAGTAGAATAGCAGCACAACAGAAAAATCCCAATCTCAAGGATGCACAGATTTTACAACTTCACAGCTTTAGTGCTGGAGCTCAAATACCAAAATAATTTAAAATGTGAAAAACGATCAAATCAGGAATTCCATTAACTAAATAAATAATTACATTTGCAAACAACCAGTAACCAGTTCCTGTGACTTAAAGGAAAATTTCCGATCAGAATTAATTCTTAAATTCCTATAATGTACACTGGCTCTGGACAGTTAATTTATCCATGTTTGCTATTCATTCATTCAAGACCTGTTCAATTTATAAAGTCATTAGATGTTAAAAAGAAAAAAGTTCTGATGTGTGAATCTTGAGCCTTTCTCAAACCATTGATTTCTGTCTAAAATGGGATCATTCAAACATTTACTGAACTAAAACCAAGTATGAAATTCAGAGGGAAGAGTCACTATTAGGTGGAGGAATTTATACTCATAATAATTAGAAATGCAACTTTGCTTCACACTTAGATGTACGATGTGAGACTTAGAGGCTAAGAATATCACAAACCATTGGTTTAACCTTCAACAAAACGCTGGATTTTAGTTTTTTGCTGTTTGACATTTCCATCTTTAATTCAGTCAAATGAATGTAGTTGAGTAGAAAGAATAACTCTTCCCGGGACATCTTAAACCGTACTCCCCACTGCCTAATTATGGTTACATTTAATAAAATAATTGATAAAACTCTTTAACAAAACTCTTTCATTAAGGACTTTTATAAAATACCTGCGTACATACATGTGTGGCAGTGAGTTTATGCAGAACTGAAAAATAAATAAGGAAATTCCTGAAAACTAATAAAGACAAATACTTTTTAACATTTTAACATTCTGTCTCTCTTTTGGAAAAAACTTTTTGCTGTGTTGAATAAGAATATTTTTGCCTCTGGATGTTTTCTTCTTTTTTTCTAAATATTCAGACCTCATCTGCTCTTTTCTGGAGCCCTGAGTCAAACTAATTCCAAAGTTAGGGCAGATGGCCTCTGACAGCTGCCTAAAACTGACTTACAGCCCTCATGAAACCTCAAAGGGATCTTGCAATTTTACAAAAATAACATTTTTTAATGTATTTGTTGAGTTTCTGCTGTTTATTTGAGTCACTAGTGTAGGAAGAGATGTGTGAATATATAACTTCAACGGATAAACTGAGGCCACAGGGACTATGCTTCTGAAGGGAAATGTTGTGCTAGCGGATGAACTTTGTCGCAGGGGTCTAAGATATCCCCAATATCACCACCATCATAGATAAAGTCCCACCGCTAAAAGCTTATTTTTACCTGCGGTGTGTCCCAAAAGCTAACTCCCCGAGGAGACAGATGCATCATCTTAGATATCTATCTAAGTGTGTGAAGTGTGAAAGCTGGCATCATGCCACAGTTTAGTGGCAAGATATTCTTCCAAATAATCAATGAAAACTGCAATCTTTTCAGTTTAAAACAAAACTTTTAAAGACTGTGACTTTATCATAATGTCACAAACTTCATCGACTGCAAACTCACCTCAAATGTTTTGAGAAGTGTCCTCGTGTAGAAGTTACGGATACTAAAAGATAATTGTGCAGCTGGTACAATTATAAAGACAAACAGAAGAGTCAACCATACAGCGATGACAATGGTAAGACAACTGCAGAGCAGATTGCCAACAGGCAATGTAAACCATGTCATGCTGTAAACAGCAAAGACGACACAAGACAACCAAAACTGCAGGCCATGCTGAAACCCTGAGCTTTACGGAAAGTCCTCTGTTCCGTTGAAAGCCACAGCGATTAAGGCACCAGGAGTAACTCCCATGCTTCTGAAAAATAGCACAGAATAACAGATTTATAAACACAGATGTAATAATCCCATATACGCTGTAACAATGAATTGCAATAGTCATGAACCAGTATTTCATCCACAACAGAACCTACATCAAATGTTTCAAGTGAGACATTTTACAATATCATGGAAAAAACATGAGCTTATCTTGAAATTGCTAGCAGCAACATATCTGAAAAAACCTTGGGACAGAATGTTGTGGGAAATTATATGATAAATGAAATATCAGATTATGGAATTTCTAAATCATTACTTCCTGTTTCTATTAACATTTACACACAGTCCCCACTTTTTTGGGAATTGGGTTTATAGATGTCAAAAAGAAGAGAAAATAAATATAAAAATTACATATAAAATCTTTTTTCATGTTTTTTTGATTAATTAAAAAAAACATATAAAAACATTTTTTTTACACTGCTCTGTAAGAACACACCTAATGAAAACAATATTGCCCAAGATGTCAAAATTGAGGAAAACAAGGAAAAAGGTATCAAAATTCCAATCCAATTCAACTTTATTTAAAGCACTTTGGAAAAAAAAACAACAGTAAAATATTCCTTGTCTTCATCAATAAAAACAGGTAATATGCTACAAGCTACAGGTGATTGGACATTAGTGGTGACGGTTTATAAACAGAGATAAATCGTCCGGGAGAAACTCACTGACACACAGGTGTAAAACAGATTATTGAGCTAGCTTTAATGCTAACCATCACAACAGACTCCTACCGTCTTCCGGATATAAAATTTGAGGAGAGGAGGCGACAGGCGGTCAGGTGGTGCGCCATTCGGATCTCTAATGCACAGGATCTTTCACACTGTGCTCCATGCCACAGTAACAGACCACGGTGTATGGTGTCACCATGACAACAAGTGGCCAATCAGGACCGTTGTCACTGCGCAGTGGGCTGGAAATGTACCTTAAATCTGATTACAGCGGATTCACCATGAAGTCACCCTCTTAAAGCTGTGTTTTCTCACTGGAGAAGAAATATCTGGAAACATATTAAGGTGCCTGATCTCAGAGCTTTTATATATCTATCTATTTTATATTTCTATTTTCAGATCATCAATAACACCTGGAATTAAAAGGTTGGGCTGTTTTGTGTTAACTTACAGTTCCTCAAATAACAGGCTACCAGTCTAATGAATACTTTTTTATCTAGCCTACTGTATCCTTTCAATGAGCATTTTTACTGTATCACAAGGCAACAATCTCCCACTGTCCTGTTTCTGTTAAAAGTCAAGACAGCTCTGATAAATATGCACATTATTCAGTCTTTAAAGACCTCTGTTACTGTACTTTGACAGAGGGCTTGCTAGTATTTCACCAACACAGATTAATACCTATAACTTAACTTAGTTAATCTTGGTCTTTGAATTTTTCAAGGACTTGATTAGCCTGATTCTACATTTAAGTTAATTATTTCTTTTGTTGGTGAATCATGGAGTAGCATCCCATTAGCTAATTTCCACCTCATCACAGCTTGAGTGGCCCATTTTTTTCTTTCCAGGTGAAATGAGAAGAATAAGAAAGGAAAAAAACAAATAAACAAGAAAAAACTAAGTACAAGAAACACACACTTTTCCCAAGTTGGAATAAAAACTTTTATTTTGTATATATCCTGCTACAAATTGCAGTAGTTTGCGACATGCATAGTTTCACACAGTTAAGACACGTAAAATCACAAAGTAAGATTTCCCTTTTGAAGAATACCTTGACTTAAGAGCATGCATATACCCTCATGGCCATTTATGAACAGTCTTGCAATAGGACAGCTGTCCCAACAACACTTATTAAACTGAATTAAAATCACATAATATTTTTGTAAACTTTCTTTGGCTTTTTTCATAAAGAAGCTCGTACTGCTTCCTTACACATATCGATGATAAAGGTAATAAAATTCTTTCGAGATTAGACTGGGTTAGAGGAAACTGGATATGGATGGGATTCATTATTCTATTCACTTTGAGGTATTAAAGTTTAAAAAGTGCAGCCTTTGCACCAAAAGATTTTTTTTTTAAAACCTCAGGAGACTTCTGTATCAGTAGACTCATAAAATCCCATTAAACAAAATATATTTCTGAAATCTGTCTGATAAAAATCAAAGCATTGACAGATTCCTTCTTTCACTGATTGAACTCATAACACAGTGCAACCCAAACCATGTTTAATGTATTCTGAGCACTCATGCAAAACAATAATCAGACATAGTAAAACATACAAATAATAATCAAAATGGCCTATCACAGTAGTAAAGATAAACAATATTTTTCTTGCAGACTGTTTGCAGCTGCAGGAGTCTTGTAGCTTTATGCACACTGGAAATGACACATGTCTATCACAGTAAGATAGGCATAATGTTTTTAAAGTTAGAAGAACAAAATTGGTGCTACATTACACATTATTACCTAACAAATACTGGTTTTAATTAATCAAGGTTTTATGACGGTGACATTTCACATCAACAGCACAGAATGAAGAGAAACAACAATATGCACAAAACACAAACACGCAGATATGAATGAGTAACATTAAATATTTCCATATTGCCTTTGTGTTTGTGCTTCATATAACCTCAGCATTAAAAAGGAATGTGCTGTGTCAGTTTGGGTCTCTGCTGGCATATTGCTCTCTTAGAAATATATCATCTTAATACAGTAAATAACAATGACAATATCTTCTATCTGTACTTGAGCAAAATTGTTCAAACATCATATAACCCTTTAACCACTGGGCTGACTACCACATAAAAAAATGTCATCATTAATAAAGGTAAATATGGTTTTAAAATGTACTCCAAAAAAGTTAGAAATGCAGCCGTTGGTTTTGTTTACGCTCTAAGGAACAGCAGCAGTGTGTTATTAACAGTATTCCCGCTGGCCGTAGTCATCAGCCGTCGTGCTTCACCATGGCAGTTTCAGGGCAAGGTTGATATGTTTTTTTTTTTGCTGTCTTATTCATTGACAGTTCAAGAAGTTCAAAATGTATCATTAGTCTGTGCTGGACTTTTAACTTTTCCTCCAAATCTAAGATAGAATCCAGGTTTTAGTGGCTGAGATGTGTGTCACTGAACTGAACTCACCGAGACATCATCCGGACAAATTCTGTGAATTAAAGAAAAGGAGATTGTTCACAAACTTAGGAGCCATTTTCAGTTTAAATATACATAAAATAACGCAATACTCAGAATTGGACACAAATGATTTTGATTAGGTGGAATGTAAAGCAAAGTGCAGTCTGCTTTCTTTGTATTATATGGGTAGGTGGAATAAGTAAGTGGGACACCTGTCAAACTTGCAAAGCAGCAACAGAATCTCATAAATGAGGTATTTGCTTGACAGAGCAGAATAAAAATTTAGACCACCATTAAAAAAAGGTTTTGACCTTCTGGATGAGCATGGTTGAACAAAAAATCTAAATGGAAAATCTGACAGTTTTGAGAACAAAAACTCTATTGTTAAACCAGATATGTTTAACTGGTTGGAGTTAAACCTGCACCTTAAATATTTTTGTCATCCAAGCAGTCAAACAGCACAAATGTGATTATTTTTACTTCAAATCTTTTTACAGTCATTCACAATCTTTCATTCCTGTGATAAAACTGCAAAATATCCTCACTAGGACTGCAAAACATATTATACTGAATCCACAACAGAAGTGCATTTTTACAATTACTGGAAAAACAGTTTGAGATTCATTCATTCATTCATTCAATGCTCATGGCTCCAGTGCTAGCAATCTGATTACGCCCTTATCATTTCTACTTATTCCTACATTTTATTTGGGGGGAGGGAATGAAAAAACACACAACCACCGAGTTTGCGCCCTCAATCCTACCGAGCATCTTTAGCTCATTAGTTTGGTTTACAGCTTACAGCTGTATTGGTCGACACTCATTCCTCTCATGACATGGCATTGTTTTCAGAAGCAGCAGGCAGCTGTTTTCAGCAGAGAGCTTCTAATAACTGCTGCACACTGCTTAGCAGCAGACAAAAGGCAGACAATGTTAGAGTGACTGGCTTAGGAAAGCGTTGAGCAATTAGCAGCAATACAGACACATACTCCCTTAACAATGTACAATAACGAGGGTAATACACTCACAGTGGGTGGACATAACCCCAAGCTTGAAGCTACTGTTATATATGATGCTAGGTGTATATTATCTTTGTGAACAAAATATAATATAGACAGTAATGCAAGATAATTAAATCCAAGCTTAGTCTTAGTGATGTTTTTTTTGCCTGCCATACTTCACACCTTAAAACTCATTCAGGGTCAAACTAAGCACAACCTACAGGGGTACATGCAATCTAGTGCTTCCTATATTGATTGGGCTTTCTTAGAAAATTTTTTTATTTTTTTTTACTTTTTGTCAACTGCATGTAGAGTCAGACCACAACAAAAAAACATAAAGTTGTATGTTTAGTTAGTTGACCGTAAAAAGCATTACTCCCTGATATTTTTATCTGTTACTGCATATGTGCATTCATTTTCTTGGTGCGTAATCTTTTGGTAGACAAAATCCCTTGGTATAGAGATAATCTGACAAACATCCTTCATCCCCTCATCTCAATACCAGCATGGTATGGAAATACAAAACTGACACATATTGGAATTTAGATATAAATATGTGTATGTTTTCAGCAATAAACAGCAGGGTGTTGAGAACCAACAGAAAATGTGTAAACATAAATGATATCAGAAGCATATGTCTTGGTGAAGCAATTTGCTTTTATACCTTCAAAGTCTACATGTCCATCTCCATTTAAGTCAATGTCTCGTAAAATCTCCTCCAGATCTCTGTGTCCAACCTGAAAAAGTCAAGTTGTGAGGAAAGTGTGAACATCTGTGGCACAAATTCAGAATAGGGTTACATGTAAAGAGGAAAGACTAAAATCAGGCGGACAGATTGATGGAGCGCTTTGAAGAGGAGGGCAAATTCTCCCAGCAGCTGCTTACCTGCTGTCCTAACAGTTTTTTCATTGCTTCCCTGAGTTCAGCAGTGCTGATCTGGCCATCACCATTAGTGTCAAACTGAAAATGAGAAATTTAGAGAGATTAATTAAACAAGCATTATTTGAATTGAACCACAACATGCAATGGCCAAAACTCCTCTCTCTTTGCTTTTGTTGCACAAACAATTACCAAGAACCTGAAATACACTTGAGTACTTCTCACCTCCTTGAAAGCGTCCCTCAGTTCCTTAACTCCTATCATGTCTGCTGTTTCAGCCAGAAGTTTGGGCCCCATGAGTTCAACAAAGTCCTCAAAATCAACATGTCCTCCCACTAATGGACAGATTGAAAAGAAGGGTTAATCTCAATATATACCTAGAGACACAACATCACCAGATTTTTCTTCTCCAACTGTTGATTGTGAGGTAAAAGTTAAAGCTGAAGCCAGAAAACTGATGGAGTGGTTGTCAATTGGTTTGTATTGATCTTTCTGCACATTTGACACTGAATGGTGTCAGAGGGAAGCAAAATAGGCAAAAATAATTCATAGACATGGACACACAACCAAACAAATACAGTTTTAGTTACAGTTCATGTTGATTTGCTGGCTCAGTTCTATTAGTTCCATCTCTGTTGGCATGTAGCCCATCGTCCTCATGCAGTTCCCCAGGTCTTTACAGCCGATAAACCCATCTTTGTCTTTGTCAAACTCCTTGAAGGCCTCGCGCAACTCTGACAGAAAAGGAGATGATGAAAATTGCCATCGGTATCGGAAATACCAGTTCAATTTGCATTCTTTATTGATGCTAAATATAGCAACATACCATCCATTTCTTCTGGCCTCAACTCCCGGTCCTGTGAGGGATCACAATGCAAGGTTAGGATTCAAATACTGCTGACATGATAGAAGTCATGCCAATGCCCAGCCTTCCTCTCACAACATGATGCTGTGAAAATAAGGTGACTTCAGGTGTGCGCCAACCATTTTCAGGTTTGCTTCCAACTAAGGAGGAAGAGCTCATCAGTGAGATCACACAGAGAAGAAAACATGCTGAGTCTTGGCAATCCATTTCAAAATTTGGCCTATGGATCAAAGTGAAATACAGAAATAGCCGTTAGATTAGATTATGTATATTATTATCACTAGCAGAAAAGGAAATCAAGTTTCTATATTTATACAATGTGAGTTTCTGAAAGTGCAGAAAACTGTTAAAGACTAAATAGTCCCTTAAAGTGGCACATTTAATTAAAATGATTCAATCCCAATCCCACAATGTAGCAAGCAGCACAGTCTAGGAATGGATCATCTGCAAGGAATATTTCTGGATCATTGTTTTTATTTATACCAAGACTTTGATACATGTGGTCCACTTCTGGAGGTAGGAGAGGAATGATACCCATGTAAGATGATTCTCAGCCATCACCATAAATGCTTCTTTAGTCCTCCAGCGTCCACCATGTTTGTGAGTTATAAATCCAACCTCTGTTTAAAGCATTCACCACACATACAAACAGACACACCCATTTTTCTACCATTTTAGCTTTCAAGAATCCTCCTTTTATAAAGATTTCAAGTTCTCAAAATACCATCCTCTCTGCACCACAACTCCTTTTTATTTTTGTCAAGAGCTGGCATTTACAGTTGTAGGTGATCACTGCACACACTCATGATGTGCTTTGCTTATTGTGCATGAACTGCATTATGTGCTAATCTTACTCATCATGCATGCACATGATATTTTCTGGACTTACGTACAGCCTGCCGGCTCTCAGCGAAGCCCTTGCGTAGAAAGATGCATGCAGGCCCCAGTACGTTGTGCATGTTGGCTCCGTTCTGGGCCAGGGCTACTAGTGGCTCAAGATAGGCCCCCCCAGATCCCCCCTCCTCACAGGACTGCACTGCTTTGTAGTTCTTCTTCTGGTCCTGGAGCGGCATCCAGGGTGAAGGGCCAGATATTGGAGTGGAGGCAAAGACAGGGGTAGAGACTGTGACTCAATTTGTTGATGAATGGTGTCAACAAGGAACCAATGTGGAGAGTCAGGAGGATGGGGGTGCTCAGAGGGGACCATGGGTGACAGGCACATGTCTGCCAGTTATCAAAAGGTGTGGATTCAGGTTAGTCATGATGGGGAAAGAAGCTCAGTCAGACAGACGAGGGTATAATACATATTTCATGAAACAGCAACTAATGCCATCTATGAATCCATCCTGTTGGTCACCATCCTGCTCAATGAAGCTGCAGAAACTCTCCACATGATCTGTAACAAACAACTCCAGTCATCTAACTTCATGTAAAAACCATTCATCTCTTTTCATGTCAAAATAATTTGTTCACCACCTTGTGACTGCATATGTCTGAACTTTCCAATTCTCTGCACTGTACAATAGTGAGCACAAAATTTCCATACCACACACTGTATAAATGACAGCCAGAACCAGAGTATTAGCCAAATTGTGAGTAAGAGAATATATCTAAATGCTCAATATTTCCATAACAAGTAAAAATAAAAACAACCTGATGATGCAATGCAGATCTATTCAAACATATGCATAACCAGTTTGACGTCTGGTTGACTGAGTCACAATTGACTTTCTGAGCATCAACTTAAAGACTCACAGAGTGTTTTGCACTTCACCATAACTGGTAACTTTTTTTAATATTTCTTTTTTTTCCCCCTTTATTTTGTGCACTTTACAAAGCGACTGCATTGTCCAGAAGATGAAGCAAAAGTTCAGTCAGCCATAAAATTATAATTACCAATTAACTAATCAACCAGGGGGCAAATGCTGTTGTCAGCCCAATTACTGAGGGAGCTACAGGTTAATTAAAAACAGGCAATCTCTAACTGCCTCTAAATACAGTCAAATATGGTCCATCCATCACTCTGACTAACATTTGAGTTATACGCAGCTGCAGCTCACAAGCAGCAATTAGTAAATGGATTATGTTCTCCCCATTTCTTTTTTATCAAACTGAGATGGACTGATTTATAAAGCTGTATCATTTCTCATTGCTTCTAAAACATGGAATGTTGGTTTATCTCCGTTGCAATGTCCAATTCAGCAAAGGATTATGTACTTCTTCAAAAGCAATTGGAATAGACTCAATATCTGGACAAATTAAGTGTCCATTTAACTGCTGCTTTGATAATCTCTGACATGAGCTGGTACCATCTTTAGGAGCTTTGGACAGCAAACATAGGACATTATACGCAAAGAAAGATTTCAATGCATACTTGTGTTATATGCAGAAATACACTGTATTTTATGCTTTAGAAATGACCTTCACACTCCATCTGTTACTACACCACTCCTAATGCCAGTCCGTGCATTCCTACAGTTCTCACTACAGGAACGGATGCCCACTGGGTAATCTGACCAAGTGATGCATGGAGCAAGGCTGGCCGTGGCTACATCACGCCAGAAAAGTACTATGAAGCCTCGCGCTAGCAGTTATATAACATAAAAAACCTGTACATACACACATAGAGGAAAACACAAAATCTGTAAGCGTGGGGACGTCTGAGGTCAAGCAAGAACTTCTGAAGAACTCCAACCCATTTTGAACAGATGGCATCAACAGTTGCTTGTCATATTGTGCTTCCTCAAGGATGCACAGCTGCTGATGTGAAGGAAATTATATTTGTGGGGTTCATTGCTACGCTAAGAGTCTATTCCAGCTTAGGCTGACATGACATGGGCTGCGCATGTAAGAAGATATATTTCTAAACTAGATGTGTTTACGCACACTAAAAGACTCAGTGCTAGTTAGGGATTTAAGCTAACAGAATCTGATAATCATGCACCTGTTTGCAACATGTCTACTGACTGATGTCATCCAGCAGGTGCATGCTCAACACAATAGCATCTTGTGCTTTTTATTGAGGCAGGATTCATCTGCAAACTATAAGTGACTTTAAGGTTAGGAGACATTATTCTAATTTACAGACTCAATCAACAGGTATAACGAAAGCAGCACTGCACAAGTCTTCTAAATACAACTATGCACTAAGTAAAAAGATGTCCATAATATGCATGCAGGCTGAGTTTTAAAGACAGCCAATTATCATAAGTTTAAACCGCAGTGTTGGTAAACTACGGTATGAGCTTATCTTGGATATCCAGTCATAGACTAGGCTCTAGCAACACAATACACAGTTCAACACAGCCTGGCAGTGAATTGTCAGACAGAACAGAGGGATCAGTCAGTAAAGATTCAGTCAAATTTAGCAGCCATTGGTCCAGTTGGGGACGCACCATTACACAAACATGCACCGAGAGCCAGGGTAGGCAGGGAGATCACAACAGGGTGAAAAACCTCAGAGCAGATCTTACCTTCTTGGTGAAAATTTTTAGCGACTTTACAGAGTTTCCCATTGCAAAAAAACAGCATCAATTAAAAAATGCTTTATGTTTTCTCCTTAAATGTGCTGATGTGGCTGTATGTAAGTGCACGTGTATGCATGTGTGTTTGCATGTGTTCCAAGGCATGCATCGGAATAGGAGGCATTAGAAAGGGAGAGAGGGTTCAGTGGGTCATTGACTGATATAAGAGGACATTTAGGGAAAGAGAGAGGGACCATAGAAATTGGAGGAGAGGATAAGACGGGAAAGGATGACGGATTGTGCAGGGCGGAGAGGACCTTGAGGCAAAGATGCTAAACAGTATGAGGGAAGGGATGCTGAAACAAAGAAGGAAATATGCAGAGAGGAATGAAGGACAGGTCAGAGGAACATAAAGAATAGTAATGAAGAGGAAGCATGCATGTGATCAGCGCGAGATGCAAGTGCCAGAAGTAGAGAAGCAGGATTGCTTATTCATTCCATCCTTTCCTACAGTGTCTTCCCTTCCTTTCTCTCTCTCCTCTACCCTCTCTATCTCTCTTTGTGTGTCCGTCAGTCTGTCTCGTGCTCTTTTTCCCACAGCCCCCAACTCCCGCCAACTCCACAGTTTTAAACCATCTATGTGACAGAAGAAGCTCGTTCGGACAAGCATATTACCTTCCCCTGAGCAAGACTCTGTAGACACTAATCCAAATATGCTCACACGCGCGCACACACACACCCACACACACACACACACACATAAACACTCACATACACTTGACTAAACACACTTGGATGTGGGGCTGTGGAGCTAAAAATATATCACGCTTTCTCTCTCCCCCACCCGCACACTCCCTGCTCTACCCCCAGCATCCATCCCCCTCTACATAGAGGCATCACAAAGTCATGTTAAGCTTGAAGGGCTTGGATTCAGATCAAAGCCAAAATGTGCAAGAAATGACACAAGGATGCCGTGCCACAATGCTGGAGGATGCAAACCAGCACGTGCAAAAGCAAATACACACAGACAGACAAAGAAATGCTCGCTCGCAGCCAGTCTGGTACACACACAGACACACATACCAATTTGTTGTTAGGAAAAATGACTACACGTGGACCATATAAAAATAAGTGTTAAAATAAAAATAGTGCAATTACTACTGAACCAGCTATTTACTACTTGATACTTTTGCTCTGCAAATGTAGCACTTTTTACTTTGTACATATATAGCAGAAATGACTGGTTGCTGTAGCCAAAGTCCACCTTAAATGTTAAGTGGAGGTTTTTTTTTCAGCTGTTTGTCTTGTCATCCTATCAAGTAGGTGTCACTTAGATTGTTGTCACACATTTCATGATATAAACCACCAGGTAACCTACCTCCTGTTCCTACAGATTTATGAATGCCTGTGCTGACCTGTCACCAGGGCAACAACAAAATGATGTGAAGTAAGGAAAGCAAATAAATGATTTAAAACTGCATTTAAACCATGATCTTTTCCTAGCCAAGCACCTAAACCAGAAACTACCTGACCCTGAGTAGTTGTGATGCGCAAACAACAACTGAAACTGAAAGAAAAGACTGAACTAGTGAAAAAGATGTGAACTAACAGCCACCGCATTTAAGTTTTAAACTGGAGACTAGTTGAAACCACTGCTAATAACATCTGGTCCGTCTGGAGTGATATTATAACAGGATCAGATGGTACTTATGTGATGCATATTTCATAGAATGTTAATAGAAAACAGAAATTGTGAAACCACAGATGCTTCAAAACTCATTCTTTCTAAAAGACCAGCTGGATGCAATTCCTGCGATTGCAAGAAAGTCCATTTGCAAAACAGCTTATGGAAAAATGACTTTGCATCTGATTTGATTTGTGAGTAAATAATTTCTTGATGAATTCTTGTCTTAATCACTTAGACACCTTACTTAACAGAGCATAGCTTGGATTTTGTGAACACCTGAATGGGGATGAAGCAGGTATGCTTTAGGGTGGGGCAGCATTCTGATTGACAGACAACTTTTTGGTTTACTTTTATTTAACCAGGAAGTCCCATTGAGAATAGAAATCTCTTTTACAAGGGAGAATTGGCCAAGGAACAGCCATACCAAATCAACTATATAAACACATACAAGAAACACAAAATAACAATCAAACAAATTGAGTATATTTATCTCTAGAGAAGCAATGACATTCCTGCTTCTCTGCTTTAGGATATTCTTAAAATCACTAATGGATATGAGCAATTTTAGTGGAAGACTTTTTGGAGATTATTCCATGATTATGGTGCATGGTAGGAAAATGTTCATACCAAAGTCTCTTGAAAACTGAGGAACATTTATAGTCACATGCAACATGATTTGCTTTACTATTCATATGGCCAGACTGGCCCAAGATTTATGGTAAAAGAAAAGAACAGAAAATTAGATTTTATGAAGACTTCAAGTCCCCAGAGAGATTATTATCAATGCTGCCATCAAGGCTGAAGCTTCATTGTTTAATGCAGACTTGCACTTATCACAGAAGATTTGTGCACAAAGTAGCTCTGATGTTTTCCTCTTACAGGGACTATTGATTTTTCAAAAACCTTTGAATTTGTGCATTTGCTTTTTTCACCTCAAAAGTTTGAATTATGGGCATGTGGTGGTGTAATGGTTAGCACTTGCCTCACACCAAGAAGGTTGATGGTTTGAACCTTGGCTGGGGTCTTTCTATGTGGAGTTTGCACATGTATTCCTTCTGCCCTCCAAAAACATGAAACATGCGTTAGGTTTACTGGTGATTCTAAATTGACCCTAGGAATGAGTTTGCATGTATATGGTTGTTTTTCTGTGTCTGTTGGCCTTGCGGTAGACTGGAAACTCATTCAGGTTGTACCCTGGTGGCACCTGCGAAAGGTTCCAGTCCTCCCACAACCCAGAACTGGATAAAGGTAAAGAAAACGGATCAATAGAAGTCGAATCATATGAAATATGCAGTTATTCCCATCTTTTCTTTCACACTGAAAAATCTTGGAATGATTGAATAAGAGAGACATACCCTCCCTGTCCTAACAGATTGTTCTTAGTTTATGTTGATAGGAAGTTATAAGACCACAACAGTAATGGTTCTCATAAAATCATACTGTTATAAAGACATTTTGGACTGAAATTGAAAATAAATTCGGATAAGCCTTTCCCTTTTCACAGATTAATGTCAAAACAGACTTCTAGTGTCAAACTCCTCACATAAACCATTCTGCACAGTGAAGGTCAAACATCCACCATTGTGTCTAAAACACCGAACTACCACATACAGCAAAACCTCCTTGTTTTTTTTTAAAAAAAGTATACCAGTGGCATCCACACCTGAGGTAACGTCAGCATCAGTCACTGCAGTGCTAATATACGTCCATATTCTCCTCTCCTGTTCGACCTTGTCTGTTCTGTTATTCTAATAAACACATTCACGCTGAAGTTGTTTCAGATCTCGCTCCCATTCAGTATCTGTGCAGCTCCTCAGTGTAGCTCTGTGGATGATTCATCCAGCCTCTCACCGGAGGCTCATTGTGAACTTCAGAACAGATCAGACGTCAGACACAGGAGCCGTCAGCTTTCATAATGTCACGCCATAGTGTGCATGGACATGATTTCCATCTCTCTCTCTCTTTTTGTCTTTCTTTCTCTGTTGCTCTATCCTTTTCCTTCTCACTTGCACACTCACTCACTCACTCACTCACTCACTCACTCACTCACTCACTCACTCACTCACTCACTCACTCACTCACTCACTCAAAAAACTCCTGATTATTGTTTTACATATCTGATTGGACACTATGATGACAAGCTCCCACTGTAAAGTCAATATCAAATGTTAATAAGCTACAATGTTTCTAGTAAGAAACAGAGAGGTGTGATTTTTATAATGTATTCATTGCAACGCAGGGGTATTTCCATCTTTAAACTAGACAGGAATCTCACCGAAGGAAGAAATATTAAATTTGCAATTACTGAAGATGCTGAGGTCTGTATCATCCACAGCTATCAACTGTGTTAAATGGGATGAACGGTGTAGGAAAGCAAGATCTATGTTTCTTTTAATTCAAGTTGAATAAAATTATTTAGAATCATGTCTTGGGCTACAAATCCTTCCTCTGTCCTCCCATGTCACACTCAATTCTGATGTAAAGACAAAAACAGTAGATGCTGTGACCATGAGACTTTTGAGCGTGTGTTTTCGTCATCCAAGGAGGCATTAGAAAAAAGAAACATTTGCGTCATCTTCGTGGGCTTGGGCTGAGACGTCACATTTTTATCCCATGACTGATTAATCCATTTGAACCAAATTAACCACAACTATCATATTTCATGCAGGATAGTGTAGTATTGTGCTGCAGCTTGTACGTCAGCTAAGGAAAATATTGATGCCTCATTTCACAGCATGTCAGCTAAATCTCCTTTACTTGTCCTTTTTGCCCAACTTGCAGTTTCTCTATCTGCCCCCCCCAGCTTCACATCTCCGTAAGTATTTAGCACCATCACACAAAAATGTACCTAACATTGCTGCACAAGAAAACGGTGCATGGGCTCTAATCCGCATGTCAAAAAGAGGAGGGTTTGACCAAAGAGAGAATTTTCAACCTCTGTCTTTCACTGATATAAAAATGAATGAAATGAAATGAAATGAAAAATACTTTATTTATCCCTTTTGAGGGAAATTATTGTTGTAGCAGAGGTT
>JAOXYM010000020.1:13626705-13646108 GCA_028567055.1 Leptatherina wallacei | reverse complement strand
TTAGATTTATTCATTAAATTTTGTACAGTAAATCTTATTTCAAAAGATGGGCTACATATAAGTGATGCAATTTCCATCCTTTAATGTATCGCATTACGCACTAATTGTCAGATTTTGAAAAAATGATTTACAATATAAAGGTAACAATCTTGTTTTCAGTCAAGCTGAATACAACAAAAAAAAACAAGATAACATGACGATAACAAACATGAGAAGTCACAGAGGATGCCTGCCATAGTGACTCTTTTTGGTTTCAGCAGTGTGTGGACTAGCCTACTCATAAAATAGACCCCCCCAAACATTTTTCTTTACCGTCTTCATACATGAAGGGCAACACTTTTGTTGTAAAATGTGACCTGCTGGGCATACTGTAGCGTGGCTCAAGTACGCTAATTAAATGTTTAAATCCAGTGTTTTTCACCACGAATAAGGCTGCAGGTCTGCTGCTATAAATAGCGTTAGTTATAGCTTTTGCACGAGCTGAGGTCTGTGGAAATTTTATTGCAAATGAGGATGGAATAGTTGACTGGACCAATGATGGTGTTTTCCCAGTTGTCAAACGGCGAATGTGTCCTGTCATGTTCATAGTGTTTCCCGTGGTCGTAAGGTAGACGCGCATAACACTGTGCTCTTCTGGTCGACAACGTTCACTCTCCGGGAAACAAAATATTTCCACACCGGTGATTTAAGAGAAGCAAGAGCGGCTTCAAGCTCCGGTGCTGCGTCTCCTTCATCTGCACTTGCCATATGGGGTCATAAACTGCAGGTTAGCTACCTAGTGCCGTTGGCTACAATATGCTGCGTCATCATGCACACCTCCCTGATGTATGTAAACCTAACCTGCTCATTTTGTCAGCTTGTGATTGAAACAATCACTTTTGTAGATGGGGGAGGGAAGGGGGGAAACACACACTCACTCATACACACGCGCGCGCACCCAAAAAAAAATAGGGAATAAAATGATTGTCGATCTTCTCTTTGATTTCGATGCTTGAGACCATAACGTAATTTCGATCGATTTCGATTTTTTATCGAAATCGTGACACCCCTAAAAAAATACCCATCTGTGTCTAAAAATAGCCCAATATTCTCCAGACAACCTGCAGCATACGCTGGGCTGAACACAGCGCTGCTATTCTCTTTTGGCACATTTCCAGATCTGTTCCCTTTTTTTTCTGTAACACGCCTCTTCTTTTGCCCATTCCTTCCCAGACATCATCAAGGTCAACGTGACCCAAGCAACAAAAAAGGGAGAGGAAGAGATATCTTGTAAAAGCAATAATAAAAAAGAGAGAGTGGGGTAGAAAGGAAACATCAGTGGAGGATGTGAAACATAAAAAACCAGATAAGGAAGTGAGGAGTTAATCTGCCACTTAAGACCTTTCCTCACATTGTCTTCAGAGCTGTCAGAAGGGAGAAGGGCACTGACAGCTGAAGAGTGCAAGTATCAGGTCTGCCTACAAAGGCACTCTTCTTATTTTAACTCTGTCCTCCTAATTTCTCCTTTCCTTTTTCCTTCCTTCACCTTCTTCCCCTGCCAGCTACTTTTCCCTAATGCCACACAAAATGAACTGTGTGGCCCTTCTCTTAAACACACACACTGACTTCAAACCCATCTGTACAGCACTTGCACCCTCTGCTGGATAATACTCATATCCTTTCATCTAAATTGCATTTACAAAGAACACTCTCCTTGATGACAATTTATGCACAGAAGATAACGGACCTCTTTCAATACTGCAGTTCAAGGTTGCTCAAGATCACAAACAGGACTGTTAATGTTCAGTTTCTTAAAATAGAAACAACAATACTACTGGGAGGGGGAAAAACTGCTCCTGTTTCGTCCTTCATCAGTGTTTGTTGTAGCCTGGATAGGGAAGAACATTTTTTAGTGACTGCCTGCTTTAAGGATACAGAATGTAACATAAAAAAGTACGATTTTATTATTTATTGTAACACAACAACCTATTCAACCAACAAGATGCAAAATGCATCCAGCCTGTCCCTCGTCTAAACCCCAACATGGGACTTTTTGGTCATTGTGATTCATCCCATGAGTCTGAAAATGTGGATTATAAACTGGTAGTTTAAAACAATATGTCTGCTCATGCCGGAAAGCAGTTCTTTGATTCACCAGTTAATCTAATCATCTCTGTCAGCTAGCATGTTTGCAGAAGTGTTTGAATATTCTTTTTGCCAAGGAAAGAAAAAACACTGCTGTGCTCCAGTCTCTCATAATCAGGTCTTGATGAGCTATTTTTAGCTTCTTTTACTCGTGGCAAATGAGTATTGTTGGGATTGTATGCAGATCTTGACGTTACATAAGAAAGAAACAACAGTGTTTGTACAGTTTGACGTCTCACCCTGGATTTTGCATTATGCTGCTGCATCTTTTCAAGGAGCACAAACAGCATATTCAAGTGTCATGTCTATTCTATTTAGTCTTTTTTTGTTTCATGCTCACACATGCATCATTCACTCTGTGTTGCTTGTTATTTCACACAAACACTTATGCAAACTCACATATTCATCTTGACTTTTGCATCTGTGTCCGAATGAGTTCATTTCACCCAAACAGTCTGCATTTTAAAATCTTGATGATTCAGAAACAAAATATATGACTACATCAAATCTAATGGAAGTAGGTAATCCTGCTTCATCAATGCCTCTTATTACTCAGTCATAGAAGAATTTGCAGCTTATACTATAATACTTTTCTCACAGTTCCTGGAAGCAAATCATTTCAGCTGTTCATGGTTTGGTGCAGGAAAAATGTAACTTTTACATATAATAATTTATAAGTTTGATAGGAACTCCATGCTATTTCATCAGCAGTTTTGAAGACTTTATATAGCACACCGCTGCGTGTTTTTTTTTTTTTTTTTGCCTCGCTGGAACCCCCTAAGACTGATTGAAGCTTTGGCCTGGATTGAGAGGAGTTATTTCTGGAATACATTAGTGCACATAGAGGTAATTGTCTCCTCTTGAGCTTTTTATCATTAACAGAAAAAGAGGGATTTCAGTGAAAAAAAAGAAAAAAGAATAAGATTGGGAAGGAGAGGAGTGGGGTGGGATGGAGTAAGAGGGATGAGGTAAGACAACCCACTGTGCAGCTGCATGATCTGTCTGAGAAACAGTGGGAATGTTCTACCTTGTAGAAAAACAATATATTTTTAGGTCACCTCGCTGACTAGAGTGTATGAATGATATAACTGTTTTATTAATGTGTATTACTGGAAAGATGTGTGTGTATGTGTGTGTCTCTATGAGTGACAAGTTCTCATCTTTGAAACATTTTCCACACAGCGGGTAAGCTGATCCCCCTGCTGATACTCAGGTGACAGTCACAAAGAAAGCCACTGCATTCATATCAGCATGCGTGAAAGTAATGGACACCAGATACATACAGGAGCTAGATTTGAACTGAAAACACACATTAATTTTTAATCTGCTCTGCCGGGGTGGTCGTGGGTCCAGTCAGATGTGACTTCATTGGTTCCTGCATCTTACCTAGCCTTCTTTAGTTGGAGAGAAATCAGCAGCACTTTCACCAGAAGCACCCATGCATCAGAGATATAACCAGAGCAGAATCCCCCATATATAATAAAGATTTTCAGCTGTATTATTATGCTGATACATACTACTTTTAATGGATTCCTTAAAACTGCCTTCCTCACCTAAGCGTCACATTGTATCTGCAGCTCTGCCTTGAGGGGGGATTTTGAATTTATCATCCAAAGATTTCCTTAATATTTATCATTTGGGAAATGGTTATAAATAGCTAGAACTATGCCTATTGTCATACAGAGAAAATTCACATGGGTGCGCTGAAATGAATAGGATTTTGCAAGAAGACTCCAATTTGATCTTTGAGAGCAAACTTTTTTTTAAAAATATATATATAAAGAAAAATAAAAAGCTTAAGAATTATGTTAAATAATGGAAGCAATAACTGGGCGTCCATTCTAACTTCATGGTACTAGAGGTAATTATTTATTCACTTTAAAGCTTGAAATTTTCAGCTTTTTTGCTAAAGAACTAATTACTTAAGTGTTGTAAGAGAGCTTTGAACAATATGATGATAGGATGTTGTAAAAATTGACTTTTTAGAGTTTTTCTTTTTTTTCTTAGTGATAAAGAATAGCTTAAATGTTGATTTGGTGATTGAAATATTTAAAGATGAAGCGTTTGGATATGTAAACCCATCACGCACTCACTCTTGTGGCCAATCAGTAGGGTCATTTCCTGAGTTTGGCTTTAAATCAACTTTTAAACATGCTTTTAAGTTTCTCTCGTCACCTTTCTTACCTGTCCAAAGACTGACTTTACAATGGGATGAAGGCTGGCATCATGCTGGGACGCTGTGCTCAGTCTTTTGGATGTGCGGCTGGATGCGGGCTGGGCAGGTGCGCTGGTCGCAGGTGGGTCGGAGCTGAGACTGGACGAGGACCCGGTGATGATTCTCTCACTAGGTTCGAAGAAATATGCTGCGTCGTCCGAGTGTTTTGGATAAGATGGGGTTGGTGAAGTCCTCTTCTCCTGACGGGAGCCCCCCTGGAGATGCACTGCATGAAGCTGATCACCTCTAGAGGACTCATGGTGATGATGGTGATGTTTGGATCTAGAGGACTTGCTACCCTCTTTCTGATGCCGGCTCGACCTGTGCCTGACATCCTCCTGAACGTGACCATCATCCAGGTGGCTCGGCTGCCGCTGAGAGTGGCTTCTCTGCACCCGGTGATGATCGCTGTGATTTTGAGAGTCGACATGTTTTGGTTGGCACAGAGGTCTCCGCGCACTGGCATCGCAGTCCTCTGTCCAAGGTGCGTCCTCTCTGCCTCCAGCTGCGGAGGGATGATGAGTGCGGTGACTCCGGTGACCGTGAGGACCGTGATCCGAGTGCGCAGACCTCCGGCTGAGCCCCGATGATCTCAGCAGAGAAGTGGTCGACTCGCTTTTGGGAAGAGAAGAGCTCATGGTTTGCCTTCTCGCGCTAGACGAAATGTGGCTGATGAAGAATGTGACTTGAGAACATGTGAAGAAGGCAGTCCTTGATGTACGTGCAGGTATTTTGCCTCATACAGATGGTCCCAACTCTTTAATCCGCATCCGCACTCTTGACTGTCACAGCAAAGTGTGAAGTTGGAGCAGCATCCACCTGGTTGAGCAGTAAATGTAAAGTGCCGCCTGATGTGGCAGCAGGCGGTCAGCCTGACGCTTCACAGGGGGCTCCACTAAGTTTGGATGACAGTACTGTGTTGCAGTGCACGCACATAGTTAATTAAGAAACACGTCACAGCAAGCTGATAATTTCTCGCATAATGAGCCACTGAGTCAACTTTATCCTGTTTGTTTGCAGGAGGAAATAAAAGTGTGCTGGAATAAACATAAAGGATATATTTAAATCCCAGTTGGGCAAATAGGATACACATCATCAGACCCGTCCAGGGTGTACCCTGCCTCTCGCCTGATACATTGCTGGGATAGGCTCCAGCCCACCCGCGACCCTGCGTGGATTAAGCGGTACAGAAAATGGATGGATGGATGGATGGATCATCAGACCCACAGATTAAGCCTTTAAAAAGCCTTTCGACCACTTGTTGATACAAGTGGTCGAAATTACATCAATCCTAGGTCATTTCAAAAGACACACTGGGGAATGCTTGTGTATCTGTGTCCTACAATCTCACACTTTTCTCTAAAAAAAAATATTTTCAGGATGGGTTTTACTTATGACACCAAAAGAGTTTGAAAGCCAGTTCTGGTCCAATCAAAATCAAAAACTAAGTGATTTCTGTATCAACACTTCACAATGAACCAGAGGACTCTGTGTCTCCTGCAATCAACCTTTGGGGATATTAAATTTAGTTTAATATCTTTATAATGTAGTTGTTTTTTTTAAATGTAGGAAATACACCATTTGCGATGTTGCACATTTCTCCCTTACAGTGCACCTGCCAAAGGGTCTTTAAACTTTCTCAAACTAACAAAAAAGACTAACTTGACACAGCCTATAAAAAAATTACAAAATACACAATTTAACATTCTTCACTAGCTTTGGAGCTATGGATAGTAAAACATCCTGTTTTTGTCATTAACACTGAGGCATCATTCATTTTGTTGTCTGGACAATCCAACTAATTCCTAGTATCATTCAGATAGTTGTCAAATCATCAAGTCATTGTTCATGAAACGCAAAAATAGCATGTTCACCATAAAGTTCTGCAATAAAAAATCCCTATTGCAGCGAATTTGATCATTGACGATGCCAGCATTGCTTTTGTTTTTTTCTTTTCTTTTAACTAGTGGTAATGAAGTAAAGCATAGCTCATTCATCTTTTCACAAGCTCTGTAAATTCAAGACACAATGAGAATATCTGACTAAAAGTCAAATAGAAAAAACAGCTCCAAAAACAAAAATGTGTAAATTCTTCTGTCTCATCCCATCTGCAAACTCAGGGTCATAATTTTCACGGCAGATGTCTAAGGATTGGGGGCAAAGGGAGGTAATAATGTTAATAAATGCAGCCAATTAGACACTCAAGCACTGAATCATGTTTCACAGAGCAAAGTGGAGAAATGAGCAGATTTTGCCCTCTTCTCTCTGGGGAATTTTTGTTCTCTGACATCTGTGTCTCTGCTCCAGGGAGAGGCAAAGTATGATCACTCCATTGCACTCATCTCTGCTTCAGCAGCAGCCTAACTCCTGTACTACCTCTTCATCATGTGCAAATCTCATCAATTGCAGGCATGTGCCACCGATGCTGGACCATTGTTATACATGTTCATGATCAGGCCTTCTACAATTCTTCATCAATGACATTAGATTTTTTTTTTATCTTGATTTTAACTCTGAACATTTATGTGTTTGAAACAAATAAAACTGAAGTCTTCAGCTGTGTTTTTATAATGTTGCTTACAATGTGACCCTCCTTTTCCTGCTGCACTCCCTCTATAGACATTGGGCTGCAGCAGGGGACATTCAAGCCTCTGGGTGCAATATGGCCCATTTAATGTCTGCAAAGACAGGGAGGGAGTGAAAAAAAAGGAGAAGAATACAGCAATCAGAAAAAAAAACAAAAATACATCTAGAAAGAATTAACATCAGGATAAAACTGGAATATTTGAAAGAATGTCTTTATATATTTATTGTTAAAGCTACATTGCAGGATTGGAACTGACCACTTCCCCTCCCACTCCTATCAGGATCAGATGGTCAAATCTGTGGCTCTGTGTTCACAAGCAGTAGAATTTTTGGGGAATATTGGGAATATATATTTCATCTTTATACAGATGGAGACTTTCAGCTCATTTTGAAGCCAACTGGCATGCTTGCTCTGTAATTTTGAAGAATGAAATCACTCAAAGTATTTGCCAAAAGCTGTTTCCAAAGTTAAGAATAATGTGTTAAGCTCAAAATGTTTCCTTTTAGTACAAACTCATTATAATCCAAGAAGTAAAAGGTTTTTACTCCTCCATAGAGTTCACGTGTTTCCTGAAGAAACTACAAACGTTAAGGGAATACCGTGTAACTTTTGGCCACAAGGGGCGCTAAACCATAACTTCCCACAGGCCACATGAAAACTGTCGCAGAATTAAACAGCCTCTCTCTTTCCGGCCGCCTCAGAACCTTTTTCACCTTTTACTTTGTTCAGCCAGGACAAACTTTAGATCGAAGAGGAGGAAAAAGTAGCACAAAGCAGAGCTCTCTGTGCTTATAGAGGGGGAGCCGTAAAGCAAAACGCCCCCGGGCACATGATCCCATGAGAGAGGGATCCGCTCCTGCAAAGTTACAATGTCTGGTTTCTGAAGTGGGCAGCCCCCTTGGCGTGCCGACATGTGTCAAACACTGTATATTGACCCAAGAAATCATCCATTATTACTCACATTAGGCTAATGTCAAAAGTTACACGGTATCCCTTTAAATTCAAAAAATAACTTTTGAGGTTAAAACTGATGTTTAATTATATTGATTATTATTTTTGATACATGTATTTGTAGTTTGTTGTTGTTGTAAAGCAATAACACAAGAACAGTCACAGTAATGCCACCTATCTAAGACTTAACTTTATAGGAACTCAAACTGTCCAAACTATAACCCCTTCCTGAGCCGCCATCTTATTGCAGATGAGGGGTTCCTGTATCCCAAAGATCCTTGGAGCAATTTTGTCAGGGGCTTTATGCCCCTGGCAAAATTGCCCTGGTAGGGTTACCAATGGCAAGTAGGTCTCTAAAGGAGGGACCAGACCAAGGATGGCTCCAAGACCCCTATGAGTCATAAAAACATTGGAGCCAAGTCTCCCTCGTCTGACGTGGCAGGGTCCCCCTATGCAGCCAGGCCTGCAAGGTCTTCATGTGCTTTGTGGACTTGGAGAAGGCATTCGATGGTGTCCCCTGGGGACTCCTGGGGTGTTCCAGGAGTTTGGAGTATCAGACCCCTTGTTCCAGCTGTCCGGTCCCTGTACAACCAGTGCCAGAGTTCGTTACACATTGCAGGCAGTAAGTCGGATTTGTTTCTGATGAGGGTTGGACTTTGCCATGGTTGCCCTTTGTCACTGATTCTGTTAACTTAACTTTTATGGACAGAATTTCTGGGCGCAGCCAAGGTGTTGAGGGGATCCGGTTTGGTGGCCTCAGGATTGGGTCTCTGCTTTTTGCAGATGATTTGGTTCTGTTGGCTTCATCGGGCCATGATCTCCAGTTTGCAACAGAGTGTGAAGCAGTTGGATGAGAATCAGCACATTCAAATCCAAGACCATGGTCCTCAGCCACAAAAGGGTGGAGTGTCCTCTCCAGGTCGGGAATGATATCCTACCCCATGTGGAAGAGCTATAGTATCTCAGGGTCTTGCTCACAAGACCTCTGGGACAAACTAGTGGCTGAACTGAATGGTGAGGCCACATGCAGCCCTCTAAATACATCCAAGGTTGAATTAGATTTAATCATGATCAAGTTAAGAAAAGATGTTAATGAGGATGCCAAAGGAGATGACTTCAGTTCTACAAGCCTGTGAATGAATAATGACAAATGTGGGTCAACAGTATTGAAAGTGTTAATGCTATAAAACTGTCTTCCTGAAATCCCAGCATAGATTCAATGTCTTATGCAGTCTTTTCAAATTTTTCATTTCATGAAATTGATTATTTTTATGAGCTATGAAAATGTACAAATTTAGGTTTGATGCCATTTAGCATCCCGTTTAATTCCCCACCCTGTTTGTTTATTTTTGTGTACTCAACAGAGTGCATGTCAGAAAGACAATCTTTGAGATGAATAGAGTGGCTGGCGTCTGCAGCGATTCTTGGAAATTTGAATACACTCAACTTTCTACCTCAAGCTGCACAAGCAAAGCAAGTCAAATCTTGCATTGTGACCCTTGACCATGATACTCATCTCTGATTCAGTCATGATTGAGAGCCTCTTATTAACTCACTTGATCCTTCAGCAATTCAATCACTCCCTCTGCTTTGATGAGTCTCACATTCATTCCTAGCTAAGCAGTCAGCAGCAAGAAAGATCAGTCTCTCATTCACTCGCACACCGACCGTGACAGCACTTTGAGTGGTCAGCATGACTAGAAAAGTGCTGTATAAGCGCAGTCCATTCCATTTTACCGCCCTGTCAGTCTTTCAGCTCTGACTGTTCTCATCAAACCTTTGTTTGTTTGTCACAAGTCTATAAGCTCAGTCCCAGTTTTCAGCGAAGTGTGCTCACAGCTTGCCTTTTCATGCATCACTGACTCTCACTGACAAGTCAATGATGGAAGCATTTGAAAATGAGGAGACATACTGAATTACAGCAAGATAATCTGTGTAGAAGGTAAAAAAAAGCTTCTTATGTAAATAATTAGTTAACTCTAGTCACACCTCTAGTCTTTATTTCCAGACCACTTTATTAAACCAGCATTTTGGTTCTTCACACAACATGGCAGCTTCCTAAGCAGATTTTAAAACAAAGCAAGAACACTCAACAATGTGCGTAGGTGTAAAATTGTTAGAAGTTCAGCATTTGCTCTGAGGTGGAAATGAATATTTCTGGGAGCATTCATCATGGCGTAAGGCTTTTTCTTACAACTTATACCTTAAAGGTACAGTGTGTAAGAATTAATGACATCTAGTGGTAAAGATGGGCAAAATATTTCAAATGCCAGGTACAGTTGTGAATGGATGGTGGCTGTCAGTGGCCAAAATTCTTCCAGCCATAAATATGTTTTCATCTGCGAATGGATCCAGTTACCTCAGGTGCAGTGATAATTGCACTATAGGTAACCACTTTAGAATTGTATTCATGTGGACCGGCTTCCTTTAACGCCTTTTAAGGCATTACTTATCCCAAACTATCAAGCTGCTCTGTGTTTATCTGACCATAAACACAGACCAGCAGTGTACCAACTGGACCTTTATGATAAAGGAATAAAGGTATTCAGTCCATGAGTTGGCTACAACAGATTTGCAGGGCAAAGCTATAGGCTTGCTTTTGGGAACAAGACAAAAAAAAAGAAAAAGAAAAAAGTAGTGTCATCATACTTGTTGTCTGTTAAAATTTTTATATTTTCATATCAGAAAAGTGACTTTTTCCCTTTTGTCTTGAGCATGAAATTGTGGCTTTTGTGAGGTATTGTAAATTTGACCAAAAATGACAAAAAAATTGACAAAAATGTCACCTGACCCAACTTCATGCTGCCATCCCACCAATCAAACATAATAAGCTGTGGCATTACTACCTCCTTAAAATGTCCTGTGTCTCACCATCTGTTTTTCTTGGTTCAGCAGTTGTACAATGAGAATATAAACAGACAATATTAACCAGACCCACCCCTTGACATAAACCAGCTGGATACTAAAGAGCCTCGTCATTTGTTGGATCGTAGTTCAGTAAGACTGAATGATAACAGAGCTCTTTTAAATGTGATTCAACCCATTCTACGTTTACATGACTGCAGTGATGGGACTCCCATGACCAAAGTCTTGCAATATCGCTCATACTTAAAGACACACTCAACGTTTGCCATTTTTTCTCAGTGACTATGGCTAATACATCATCCAGACAGTAAAAAACTGTCTTTTCTTATCTCTTTCTCTCTCTGTCTGGGTTTCTTTTGTTTACTCTCTTCCTTCTTCTTTGCTGAATCCGCAACGGTGCACGGAAACGGCCGGTTTGTTTACATCTGACTGCTAGTATGCAATGCATGTGCAAAGCGAAATTCAGCTGCAACGTCACACATGGACCCTGGATGAAAAAGTTGTATTGTGTAGTTTGTCTGCCGTACAACACAGCTCCAGAAATGCACATAATAGATATCACTGTGCCATCAAACAAGTCTAGAATGCAGAGTTTTAAGGTTGAAAAGTTACAGTGTGTCTTTAAAACTCAGAGAGATGATTGTGATATCGTTAATTTAATTACAAACATTTTACTGTTTGTCTTTACAGAAAATGTACCTATGATAATTTTGTGAAATAATTTAGGTCTGTTGCACATATCTGTTTAACATGAAGCTGTAACGTTGTGTGCAGAGCTAGAATAATCTGTCATCAGCTTTGATCAATAGTTAAACTGAAGTTGACTATGTTGGATGGATGTCTTACATGATCTTTCTACCACCTATTGCAGCATCTTATTGAAGGAAAAATGATCAATATGCACCATGTTAAATTGACAGCAAGAGGTTGACTCATGGAAAATCTGAAAATTAGGAAGCAAAATTTGTGTTGGTGTCTCTGCCCTCTCCGGTTTCCTGTTAACAAGCTCTGAAGTGTTTCCATGAAACTTCAAAGAGAAGAGGATGCATTAAAAAAAAAATCAAATAAAATAGAATAAGCTTTTGTTCTGGTTTCAAAGAAGTCTCCTACTGATGTTTTATGAAACAGACTGAAATTTGTTTCCTTTCATGTCTCTGTGGAAGTGGGAGGACCACACAGCTTTGTTTTCACTGACAAAAAACTGGCTGCAGATCTAAAAATACAGGAACAGATGCATTCTGGATGCAGTGATAGCAGGACAGTGACACAGGTTAATGACATGTCATGATGACAAACAGCAAAGCCACAGTAAGAACTTTGTGGACTGCTTTTTCACAGACAAGCTGTACTAGTTCTTCCCCAAACCAAGAGGAGGCCAATGAACTGACATTGTATAAAGAGTTCATGATTTAAACCCTCCCTCATGAAAGCTTATGATGGACTGGCTCTTGAAGTCAGAGCTCCGGCTTGCAAACTCATTTATCATTCCGTTAATGTATCTCGTCAGCTCTGCTGACCCTGCACAATTTTATCCTGCCAGATCTGCCGTGACGTTTGCTAACATTTAACAATGCAAATTGTCAAACGCTTCAGACTGAGGACTTGGCATGTCTCAAACTTTCTTTAGCTGCAAGGCAATTTAAAACTGGCCCAGACACGAATGCTGTGCAGAAATAATGAAATGAAGAGACCCTGACTCCGGCTCTAAAGGGGTTATTTGGCCTATGTAAACTTGATATATATTTGCCTGTCTGTTAGAACTATGAATGAAGGGCAGGCTTTCTGTGATATGAGGTAAAATTACAATACCCTATATTTAGTTAAGCTACATTGACAACAAAGGGTGAGGTTTACTGAACATGTCAACCTTTTCAGTTCATAATAAGGCCTGAAGAATAAGTGAGTGGTTTTTTTTTCTCTGTTATCACAAAATGTCTTCTTTTTCAAAGTTTTATTGAGCACATAAAAATCTATAAAGCAAGGACAATATCAACAAACCTGCTGAGTATACAATTGTGCTTCAAATTTTTTGGAACACTTTACAGTAATACACAAACAAATTCAAACACATGCCACAGCACATGGCAAAGTATTACACCTGGCCATTCATTTTCTGGAGAAAATGATTCAAACGTACTTATCTCCAAGCAACAAAACTATGTGACAATTTTCTTTACGCATCTGTCGTGATCTTGTGCATTAATAACTACATTGGTTTTGGATTATATTCTGTTCAGCTTGTTGCCTGCAATCAGCCAATGAGCAAATAAATATATCAACCAATGGCTGTGGCCCACATGTGTCTTGGTTGTGTTGCATTGACTTTATCATGAAGCTGACTAGATTTACTAGCATCTGATTTTGTTGGGACATATAACTGAATTCATTGAGTTGGTAAAGGTTTAACAGGCTTAAAAGTAGTTTCTATATTTTTAAACAGGTTTTATTTTACATGATATTTTATAGTAAAGGTTTTTGATACATTTGAAAAAAATTGTCCGTATTCAAAGATAGTGGAAAGGAACCCTAAACTACTTTCTAAGTGTTATTTTTCATGATGCTATTTAATTCTAATGGGGAATACAAGTATATGAAAATATAAAAACATCTATATCAGCTGATGGACATTTATCATAAACATTAGTGTTCGTGTTGGGTAAGAATTTCAGCATTGCTAAATCCCTGGTCATAAGTTGCTGAATGTTTCCAGTAACAGTTACTCAGTCCAGCAGATCATATTACAGGAATTTCAGCCAATTCTTTCCTACAGAACAGTTTAAATTCAGGCATGTTGGTGTGTTTCCTCACATGAAGCTCTCACTTTAGGCCCCTTCCCAATATTCCTGGATTGACTGCAGAAATTTAACAAGGTTTATGGCATACTTTTAATGTCTCCCAATACCCCAAGCAAGAGAAAACTCCAGCCTCAGTTGCTCTATGCATAGCAGCATTAATAAAGTAAAAATGTTAGTTAGCATTTATGGCTATTAATATCTCATTAACTCAGCTGCATAAACATGGCTCGCCCTTTTTTTTAAATATCTGTCAACATGGGCAAAGCTTGTTTGCACAAAATAATGGGTTGCTTTTAACTGGTTTTGCTAAAGAAGGCTAACAATAGTTGACCTGGCTCATGAACAAAACCACATTGGTTTTCTGATTGTACTTGTGCTATATTGGTAGGTGGCCAGTTCCAATGTGACACCATTAAAAGACTCAGACGTCATAAGAAAATAGATCACACTACAAGTGTAGCTTTGGGTTGGAATGGGCTTATGCAAAACTCAATATTTTTTGGGATCTTTGCATCTGTAGTCAAATTATAAAAGGGATAATTTGAATCTATAATGTGACATATTCCTCAGATTTAGCCCCAGAATCTTCATTTAAATGACGTGACATGATAAATGCAGTCAGGATACATCCTGAACATATCCATGAGAAGATGGATGTCCAATCAATCATCTGAGAAGTCTGAGAAGCTCAGTTACACAGCATCTATCATCATTCAGGCATCAACGGTCAGAACAGATCAATTGGCCAGCAGGTCATTTCTAGCACCGCTGTGTGTTTCAAAATGGAAAAATAGTGTTTATTTGAGAATTTTTTAAAAGAGAGAGAGAAGAAATTGATGCTGGCAAATTGTCAGAGGTCTGCCAATTTGAAAGTATCACATGTTAAGTGTATTATAGCAGTTAAACTATAAGCAGCTAGCAGGCCGTCTCTAATATCATGAATGCTTACCTGGTCAGTTATTTTGCTAATCCATTTATCCACCCATTTTCTGTACCACTTATTCCAATTCAGGGTTGCGGGTGGGCTGGAGCCTATCCCATCAATTATCAGGCGAGAGGCAGGGTAAACCCTGGACAGGTCGCCAGTACATCGCAGGACAACTTTGCTAATTCTAATAGATATTGTAGGAAAATAACCAAAAGCACTGTATCATACCATGCTTGTTTTATTCATTTTATATTACAGTAAGAATAACAGATGTGTTTGGTTATAGATTTAATCTTACAGCTCAAACTCCAGATATCAACATTTGTACTTTGCACTCTTGATTTTAACAAAGAATATCAAGTCAAAACAAATCTAAAGATATGTTAAGATAAACTAATATTGATTTATAACATCTGGATTTCTATAATCAGTAGTCCTTTGTTACATGGCAGGCCATTGATAGTATCAGAGGTATTTATTTTTAAAAAATAAAATAAACAAACTTTCAAAAACACTGCACCATTTTATTTGAAATTGCACGGATCGCTAGTTATCAGGACGTCTGAGTGTGCCCATGTGCTTGTTTCCGATCAGCCATAGCAGTGTGAAAGATATGTTAATGCCTTTTTAGCTTAAACTGCTTAATTTCCACCCACTTCAATAATGATTTCATTACAGTAAATGGAGCACTGGAGCAGCTCAGTCCATTTTGGAGTCACCTGACACAGAGGTGTGTTTTACTCTGAAGGCGGTGAAGAAAAGGAGTGAGGAAAGACTCCTGCAAATGGAGATTTTAAACGTTTCTTTTTGCATAAATATGTAAATTATAAGTCTAAGTATGTGTTTTTTGCAAAGATTCCACAGCCAAACTGTTCAATCTATGCAAAGATAAGGACAAATAATGTTGACCTCACATTTATAAGCATATAAATTAAGCATTTTAACAGAAAACAAATGAAATGTATGTCCATATGTGAATCTTTTGTATAACGTAAACATTCTAATAATGGGAAGCATCATAAATTAATAATGAAAGTGTTTAAAGTCTATGCTTTGAATACATGCAAATTTTGCTTCATAGCTTTGATTCTTAAGCATTAAGGTTTGATGTACATAAGCAAAAAGTACTGTACTTGTTTAAATGCATTGCTCCCTGTATAAATTATTTACATGATCAATTGATACAATCCTATATTGTTTGGATGTTTCCCTGTTACATGTCAGTCCATCTTTTTTGTTTTCATGGGTGATTCAGTCAGACGAAAATAGCTGTGCAAGTATTTCTGCATAAGAGAACAGCGAGAATAAGAATTATTTTGGTGCCTCATCTGTAAGCCTCCAAGTGCTTTGTTAAGTATTATATAATCCATAATATACAAACTCAAGTGACAAGATACCAATCCATGAAGGTAAGAGACTGTTGGAAGAAGTACAAAAATACAAAATAAATAGAAGAAATGACAGAAATAAATATCCCCTGGACTTAAAGCTGTAAAGGTGTAGCGCTTACAAAGAATGGTGGATTTGACTGAATAGGGGCTGGCATTAGTGAGTAGGGGGGCTGGTATGACGCAGGAAGGGCAGAATAAAATTATACACTATTTATAGCAACACAGCGACCTACAGTGTGGTATATTTGCAGAATATTCTCCTACACCCTCTCTATGAGCTTGCATGAACTGAAATTATGACACACAGCTTATGTTTTATTGAGATTAATTACTATCCTTTCATAGCATAAACTGATCCTCCCAGTACTGCAGGCAATCACACCCTCTTATGATTTATAAATAAAAAAGAAAAGGTAGGGGTTATGACCAAACAAATGAACATTGACACTAACATATCTGGCAAGACATTGTAGTCACTTGTATGTAAAAGGTCATTAATTTATTTCAGTATCCCTGCTGTGCATATGATCATTTGTTCTGTAGAGTAATTTTGTTAGAAAGCTTGGGTTTGTAATCTCAGGCTAAATATTTCAATCATCAGCTTTATGTGCCATTCATTAGACCAACTGTTGTTTGAGTGACAAAGAAATTACAGGATACAATGCAACACAACATCAAAAAAGAAAAAATACCTTGTGGATGAGTTCCCTTTTATCATTTTAGTAGCATCAGGTGAGAGCTTTGCCTTTAAAAATATGTACATCATCTCCCCCTTGTGTTGAAGTTTTAACTGACCATTAAACAGGATACAATTACAGCCTGATGTTCTTTTCAACCAAGCATTGTTCATATGATATGTGATATGTGGATCATCACTGTACTGTACTGCAGTCTGCACCATAACAACGGCTAAAAGATGTTTTCAGTCTACTTGTTAAGGCTTAAGTTCAGATACTGTTTAAGGCTGCTGTAAACAGCAGCTCATTCTAATGGTTCTCATGAGAAGCATTCTGCTTAGCAGGATGTCATAACACCAGACAGCAGGAACTGATGTCAGCCTTTTTAGAGGACATTAAACTTACTTAGGACAAGTTAACATCTTGCCCTGGGCCGCTGCTTGTGTTAGTTTTTCATTTTATTTTTTTATTTTCTTGCGGGTAGTTTCTCCCTGCAGTTGAAAAGCACTTTTGTCTTTGGCTAAAGCCTTCTTGGTTCACATTGCCATCCAAATGCCAGGCCACCCTGCAGGCTTTGGGGTTTTATGTGTATCATCCTCACCTCAGACAGAGTTACAATTTCCAGACAGACAGAAACTATAGTCACAACTGCCCTCGTACTTTCTTCTTTGTACCACTCTTTCCGGGTTTTGTTCTACTTGAATGACTGTTTTCCATACATCTAATATGATTATCCCATTAATTGTAATTTTTCCTAATATGAATATCCCAAGTACAAATGTATTCATTTCACTCTGTTGGTCTCTGCCTCAGAGCCACATCACACTGCATATCTACAAATAGAATGAACAAAAAATGAATTGGGATTAAATTGAATATCTGATTGTACTGGGTCGATGAATAATGACAGTAGCTTCAGCACTGAACATATTTTATCATGTTTTGAAGGAAGTTATGGTCAGTTTATGTATGATGTGTTGTTCATGAACAAGCTGGCTCTAAGAGCCAATTCTTTGTAGTGAAAGAGAAGAATCGATTCCTGTCGAAGAGAGTCGAATCTTTACAAGGGATGGGACTTTATTTTGATGGACACAACAAAAAAGGAAAGACAATGATCATAGTACTATGTAAAGAAAGACAACAGGGAGCGTAGCGGTACAGACCAGAATCTTAGGGCGAAAAGTAGCTCCTAACCTGCGGATTTAGGAGTAACTCTTGGAAAAAGTGGGGGTGTCGGTCCTAAACTTAGGACTCCTAAATTTTTCACCTAAGAGTATTTCACAAAACATTTTAGCACTAAAACTAAGTCCTAAACCTGAAAATGGTTAGTAGTAGTCAGGAGGACTCATAAAATGCTAAGAGTAAACCAAAGAGGAAAGCCACTGATGGCTGCTGCTGGTGTAATCCATGCAACCGAATCAATGTTTGGGAAAACGTTAATCAAGCTTCTCTGACTTGCACTAACATCACTGATGAACAGAAATAACGCACTAATACCGGACATCAAAGTTGTGACTACATTAAGTTATTTAGCTCCAGGGGGAATATGCAGTGCAGATGGACTAGCTATCAGCCAATATACAGAATTTTTCATGACCCCACATCCTCCCACAATTTCTATGTAGGTTAGCGTGGATGTTTGTTTGAATTGGAAATAAGAAATAAATGTCTAAAAAAAAAAACAGTGAAACCTGCGGCCTATATCTTATTTCATATCTTTATTTGATCCTGCAGCACACCTCCTGAAGTAGGACGTGTGTTTTTTCCGACCTGCGGGTCCCAAAATGATCTTGCCCGCCCTGCACAATGAAACCAATTTTCAGAATCCACCCGCTATTAAATACCTACTAAATATACAATTGAAAAATGATTTTATTTGCCCTGAAAAACGTGTGTGGCTTTTTTGACATAAAATCGCAGGGCAATCATTGCATTATTTTCCCGCCCCACTTGCACACGAGAATGAAGTTAGTTTCCGATTCAAAGCCTCCGATTCGCCATATGGGTAAAGGGTGACTCCACTGAATTCTGGAGACTGCATTAGACCTGCTCCTATTGTAAAACTACAATACTTAAACTCTTCAAATCTGGACTCAAATGTTCTACACAGAATGTAGATTCATAAAAACAAAGTCCCTGATTTGTGAAACCTTTATTCTATTTGTCAAAATGCAAATAGATGCTTTTGGAGAATTTTTTTTTTAATGACACTTGGCCTTGGTATATTTAACGTATGGCAACCTCAACTACACATTTAGATTCTGGTTTTGAAAGTGCAGAAGCCTATTTAAACAACAGAACTTACCGAAAGATTGCAGATGGGTTAAGCTGGCTATACGCTTATAATCTTTTTAGCCAAGTTATTTATTATGGGCTTCTGTCCTTAGTGAAGTTAACTATAGCAACAGTAAAGAATAGCTTTTAATGGTAAAAGTATAAAACATATCTACACACACTCACACACAGATGAGTCCAGATTTGAAGAGTCCAAGTATTGTAGTTTTACAGTAGGACCAGGTTTAAACCTTTTAAGACCAGGACGGAGGACAAGTGTCATTTTGCGTCGCGAGAGAAGGATTGGGTGTAAGAGGGTGCAGCCTGGATGCCAAAAAAGTGATCAAAATTTGGTTAATTAGCATTAAAGGTTTCACAAATCAGATACTTTTTTTATGAACTTAAATAGGTACTATTGTGTAGGACATTTGAGTCCAGATTTGATGAATTTAAGTATTGTCGTTTTTTAATAAGAGCAGGTCTAATGCGGTCTAGGTCTCCAAAATTCAGTGGAGTCACCCTGTGATGGCTGCATCTACAGCCACACATTTGTGGTAATCATACATCATACACACTTGTTTTTTGTTATCTCATGA
>JAOXYM010000020.1:13606134-13622491 GCA_028567055.1 Leptatherina wallacei | reverse complement strand
TGTTTTGGGTTAAATAAAAACCCTTGTTTTGAACTTTAATCTGTGCCTGATAATCCTTCACTGCTCGGTCCATCACACACCCTTTACCCATATGGCGAATCGGAGGCTTCAAATCGGAAGCTAACTTCAGCCTCTTCACTTTTGCGCCGCAATTAAAGTGAAAATGTCTTGATCCGACCCTATTCGCGGGCAACAGGCGGGTTATGGGTCAGTCTGCACTTCACAATCCTGTAGTAGCCTATCTCAGTCATGAATAAATTTACTGTCAGAGACCTAAAACAACCAAAGACCCAAGAAAACCAATCAGTGTCAGGAAACATGACATCATCCATAGCAACCGGGGTCAACTCCGCCCTTTCTCTTAGGTTAAGTGTCTTCTCAGTTCCTTAGTAAAAGTTGCTTTCAGACGATTTGTGAATAGGTTTTAAAAGGGAGCTCTTAACTAAAAACTTTTAGTGCTATTTAAGAGTCCTCCTAGTGGTGACACAAGATTCTTTGTGAATAGGGCCCCAGGTATACAAAGAGAGCTGGAAACCAGATTTACATTACAAGTCTGCCATGAAAAAGGGAAAAATTAGCGAATTTAAAGTGTCTGTAACGCCTTGGGTAACTCTGATTTGAAAGAAGCCAAACTTGGACTGAAACATTGTAATTTTTATTTTATAAAATGGAATGTGGGAGAACCTGGTTTCCTAAGAGGCAGTCCAAGAGAGGTTGGTATAATCCAGGAAAGAACCGCCAGCAGCAAGGTGGCAACAGACTGATAGTGGGCTAGACAAAGAGGAAAGGGTCAGCAACAAGGAGGCAGAAATCCGTGGGGCAAGAAAATGGGTCAAGAAACACGTCGGTAGAAACCGCTGGATTGCTGGGCAGACGGCATCAGACAATCTGGCACTGCAGTGAGCAGAGGAGAGTTAAATGCTATGCAGAACAGGTGAGCACCATGGTGGTAATTACCAGGCAATCAGGGGCTTGGCCAGCAGAACACCAATCAGATCATGACAGTGTCATAATGTTCAGACATTGGCCTTTATTCACTTGATCTGCTTGGTGTGGTTCTGTGTTCAGTTGTTCGTTATAAGGTTTGATCAAAATATTTAATATATGTTTTCTAATGAAAAAAATGCATAAAATGAAGGCTTTTATGATAAAAAAATAAATTAAAAAATGCCTACCATCAAACAAATTAATCATAATTGCTAAATAGACTAAAATAGAAGCTCTGAGTGATACTAAATGAAGCCCCATTTGAGTAAGGAGGAGAGGGCACTTGTAGACATGCTATGGGACTGCCTTTGTATGTACAAGACTTCTGGGTGGGAATAAGCTCCCCTATAGAAAATATTCAGAAATGCAAAATGCTATTCTCTCCCATATTGTTTATGTTTGGTCATCCCTCCCTTCTTAAAGATATAGATCCCTCAAATCCAGTGTGGATTCAAAGAGCTCTAATGTTAGATCCCAAACTAATTATGTGTGAATGGATGGCCCACCGATGCTCTATCTCTGAACTCCAGGGGCCTGTTCCAGAAAGGAGGTTCAACTAACTCTGAGTTTAAAAAGAAACTCTGGGTCAATTTACTCTGAGCTGGGCAACTCTGAGTTTTCGGTTCCAGGACAGCTGCTTTGAATTAGTTCAGTCAACTCTTTACCCAGAGCTGGGAACCACAACAAAAAGCCATCATCAATGGAGCTCTTATACCTGGATTCACCATGGCAACCACTGTCAAAAAGCTAATGATTTAACCTGATTGGTGCAGAGGTTGTTGTTGAAGTTTTTGAGCAATACAAAGAGGTAATTCGTTAAAAAGGAACACTGCTGCTAAGAAGAGAGAAGCAGCATGGGAAAAAATGCTGCCTGAGTCCATGTGGAATTTGGAGTCCACTGGTCCACTGACTGGATATTTAACTTTATTAAAACTGGAGGATGTGGGTTAAAATATTGGTGGATAGAAAAATCTCAGTTGTATGTAGTTTAAACGCTAAGGGTGAAAAACACTTAGAAGCAGCAGAAAATGAAGTGAAAAAATATATTTTGTGAAAGTATTATATTAGGCTATAGCTTTTAGACCATAATTATAAATTTGTTTTGTCTTTTTCCTACTGATATACAAAATACATATTCAATCTAGTGATTTAAACCCCCAACAAATTGTGTTTTAACTCATACAGTTGAGTGACTGCTAAACAGTGTTGTTTCGTGACAATGATCAGTAAATAATAACACGTCTGTCTGAGTTGTAAAAAGTTCTCTCCTTACATAAATTATTATGTATTAATTCAGCTTCTAAATCTCTGGAATCACATTAGTACCCATGTCTGGCAGCTGCTTCAGGTGGGAGGAGACGGGTAGAAACTCAGGGTTACTTTATGGTGAACCTGCAAGAGAGTATAGGTTTAATTCACGGAGTCAGTTACCATGGTAACAGACTCAGGGTAAGACGGAAAACCCAGAGTTTCCACCAACTCTGGGTTAACATACTCAGAGTTTTCTACATAACCTGCTTTCTGGAACAAGCCCCTGGTCTTGTACAGGCTACGCTCGGGCATGTGCAGCTCTGGAAACGTTGTCATTCAGACTTATAGGCTAGACAAAGTGGATTTTTTTCACACAAAAATTTAACAAATGGGAAGTTTACAGTAGGAAGGATATTGTAATCTCCTGTGATCCTTTAATATACCATTGTACTTATTTTATTTTATTTATTTTTCTTCATCACCTTTTGGTTTTTGGGGGGGGATTTTCTTTTCTTTTCTTTTCTTTTTTGTTTTGTTTTGTTGTTGTTTCTGCTTGAAATCATTGCTTATGGTCATCTGTGTTGCACTTTAAGCTATATTTTGAAACCTGAAAAAAACTTAGAAATATTCTCAATCGCAAATAAATATAGGCTATCAATGAATGTGGTTCTCAGAGGATTTCAACATCTGAATGATCTGACTTTATAAAGGTTCCCAGGTCAATAACACACAGTTCATATATAAGATAATACAGCAGGAAGTGGGAAGTATTGATGATAGCATAAATCTTCCAGGATACTTGTGAACTCTGATCTAGGTTGTCGGGAAAAAAGACGATGACATCAAGGTTATTTCCCAGCTCAAGGTAGACTTACACACAAGAGGGTTTTGTATTCCCTCCGGTAATTTGCTTTCACTTCTCGAGGATGGGAGGAGTAAACCCATGTTTGGGATTAACCAGATTTTACTTTCAGCGTGTGTGCGCACTACAAACGTGCGGCAGAAGCAACAGTTCCTCCTGCGCACTTTCCTTGACAGAAAGTTAAATGGCTAGATATAAGCCCTTAATGGTGTGCTGCTGCATTTTGCTTGTTTTGATTTGTATTGTCGGCCTCATCTGTCTTTGCATCGCCACCTTTGCTGATGTAGGATGCCCCAGCGGCAGCTTCAAACATGCGGCTGTGGCTGCAGACTCGCAAATTTGCTCCGAGATTGGCAAGTAAGTCGCATTCTCACAAAGAGGGGAAAACTTCTGTTTAAGGGGTAAAAGTTGACGCTGAAAATGATCAGAGTTTATCCAAGCTAGAAACATCACAATAGTCTTGGAGGAACATTGACTCAAATTTTTAATTTGGCTGAATTCAGTGTTTTATTAATTAGACCTTGTCTTACTTGAGGTGCAGAATTGGTCGCTTGTATGTTTTTATTCACAGTAATGACATAATCAAACCTCATGGCTATCAGTATGAGTCTCATATAGCAGAGGTAAAGCTGAACCAAGCAATGGGATAAGCAGTTTAAGAGATTTGATGAGCTCTGGTTGAAGAATAGAGATTATGCAGGACTGAGAGCAGACAGTTTCTCCTCACCACTTGTTGCATTACTTCAAGCTACCCCAGTGACAGAGAAAGTAACTAATTTAGTATTATTCTTCCTAATGTGAAGTATGTGCTTTGATGTGCTCTTTTTTTTTTTACTGTTTCGCAATGCCTGATGTTAATTCAATTAATCTGTCATCAAAGTGACTCAAAAGATGTCAAAAGGTGATGTTTATCAGTGGAATGTGCAGTTCTTCCTGCTTTTGCTGTCAGCAGAATCAAGTTTTTTTTTCCTCTGCCAATACTTGTTAAAGGTTCATTTCCCAGTTCACAGTCAAAACAATGAATATGCTCAGGATTTACTGACAGAGATGTACAGAGGCAACAGATGCTCTGGACCTTTGGCTTCCTGATTATTAAACATATTCATTCTTTTAACTCAGAAGAAACAAGACAACGTGTTTCTGCTAAGTCAGAGATAAAGAAATTTCTCTTTCAAACTTAATAGTATTTAGGCCAATCCCTCCAAAACTGAAAACCTGTTTTATGAACAGCAAAAATTTAAGTTATATAAATGTTTTTCTTTCCCTTTAGGAAGAAAATTAGATTATAAACCTGAATATCAGAATGAAACCAAACTCTGGACTTTCTGCTGCAGATGTACAAAATGCTTCATCAGTTATTTTCTTTTGCTATAATCCTGTTTTCAGATCATCTCCAGACTTTTTCAAACAAATTATTCCATTGGGCATCAGTCTTTGCAATTATTTGCTGGTTTACACATTTAAATTCATTGGAATGGATTTGTTCATCTCTCTGCCTCCAAGTTTTTTTTCTTAGTTAAACTACGCAAAGGTTTGAGCTGGCCTGCATTTAAAGGAGTAAAAACATTCTCAATGCTGCCTTCACTTGTCGCTCTGTGAGCACATGTGGTCTTGTGCCAGCTTCTCAGAGAAAAGATCCATTCAATGCTTTCAAGAATGGCTCATACTGTTTCCTCGAATAAATTAATTGAGATTAGACAAATAAGCAATCATTCATGTGGTAATTTATCCCATGATTCATGTGCTTCTTAAGATGACCTCACATGGCTTCACAATAATGAAACAAACACTGAGTTCTCAAACAGTTATTAAAGTATGTACACATGTGTATGTGTGTATGTGCCTGCGTGGGTGGGCAAATATGCAGTGAGTAGTACAGGAGGCAGTGACTGAGTCTGGAGTCAACTTTCCCATAAATCCAGATGAAAATGTTTTCCAGGAACATGCTCCAGCAGGGGGGGTCAGCAGTAGATGGCGCCATTGCAGCTCTTCTGTGCACATCTGTGATCAATCCTCAAAGCATGGGGATAGGAGGGGGCTCTATACTGGCTGTGAGAAATAAAACAGGTCTGATGTCTTTTGTATCTTTTAAACTGTATTTCCTCTAAAAATAAAAATGATATATACCTTAGGCCACTCCTTGTAATTCTTGATGTCTTTTTAGGGAAAGTTTCCATCTACAACTTCAGAGAGACTGTCCCACAGTCATTTAAAACAAATCTGTTAAATGACTGTCCCACTACGTTCAGACTGTCCACAGGTAGGTAGATCTGTCTTGGCATGTTGGTACTTTAACCAACCTTCCATCTGTTGCTGGATAAGGTTGGAGTGGCAGGTCTTTGAGATAGCACAACAGAAACAAATACTGCAGTCCAAAATCTTTCAACTGGAGTCAATTGGTGGAATAAAAGACTCCCAGGGTGTGTAGTTGGGTGACAATAAGGTCTATTATGCCACCCAGCCTGCCTGCAGACAGGAAAACTCTGAGTAAACTGGTTAGCGATGACTGAAACATTTCTTGAAGAAGTCATTGTAAATGCCATACACTGTCTTTTTATGAACCGGTCCTCACATGAGCGCCACCTTACATTTATACATCAGATTGTGTGACATTAGTAAGCACTTACATTAGCATACAACTACATTGTACTGTTAAGAAAAACAAAAGTTTATTTAATGTGTATAACTTTTAACATGACTTGTTTTTGTTTACCTGCATAAATATTGTCACCATAAATGAGTATGTCCGTCGTCAGTTTTTATAATGCTTCCCATCATTTATCTAATTCAGCTGCATATGTCCTATCTGAATATTGCAGGCAGCCAGTGGATTGGTGTTCCTGGAGAGCTGCGGGGCTATGAGTCCGTTTACAAACGGTATGGAAGGTTGCCATGGGCCAAGCTCTTTGAGCCAACAATTAAACTGGCCAGGGAGGGTATCCCCATGCCACCGTACCTAGCAACTTTTCTGAGTTCCAACATTGTGAAGGACCACGTTGAGAAATCTTCCCTGTGGTAACGGTTTACTCTTACTGCTCAGTGACTGAAAACTTTTAAGTTCCCTGAAATTCTCATTTATGGAAGGGATATAATAATTTCAATTTATGTGAAAACTAGATATTTGAGGGCAGCAATGAATCAAAAGGGCTTGTGACTCTTGTTTAAACTTTTTGTGCTTTTTTTTTTTTTTTTTTTACAAAAGCAGTCCAGGAGTAAAGCCATTTATAAATCCCTGGTTTCACTAATTTCTTGATAGATTTATGTAACCTGTTAATATTCTGTGATAATTTTAGTTTACACATTGCATAATAGTTCATCCCTGTAACCACACGTATTGCTTTCTTTGGCAATTAGTATTCTACTTTAATTGCACAGGAGTTCAGACTGTTGTTTTTCATATAACATTTCAAGAGTAAAGGATGGATACAGATAGAGCGTTTACCTTTGCAGAAATGTTTGTAGTGTGTTGGTTCCCTGACTGTATTTGAAATGTGAGTATTTTGCCTCTTTGAAACTGCAGGCTTTTTGGTTGTATATGACCCAGGATAGAATCGAATAACTATACACTCTCTCACTCTGAGGAGGAGCATTTGCTAATTAAGCAGAATTACTTCAGTGATCCTTTGCATAGTCACACATAGGACTTATTGCATGGCAAGTCATTGAACTATAAAAGTGATAAAGTATTTTCAAGTACAACGTTTTAATCCTGAAACCGTGACTATGAAAATGATACAAAACTGAAATATAGCAAATTAAAATTCTGATCCATTTATCTAAGCAGCTATATAAATGACTGGGTAATACACAGTAATAATCAGGAAATCAATAAATTAGACAGTCTTTTAAAAAAGTTGAGTTTGGGAAATTAAGGTTTTGTGTTCCTGTTAGAAGAACTTCTTACTGGTGGCCTGAAGGCTTGAATGTGTATCATCTACAAGATTCCAACACCATCTTTGGTCATGGATTTTTGCTTTTTTATTAACAACTCTGACTGTTGATTGAATTAGGCTCCAGAATCACTGTTTGTTCTTTGTTTGGAAGTGAATCATGCTTTAAACATGCTAGCGTAACATGCTGTTTTTTGCAAGACTTGTACCCTTTGATTGACACACATTGAGACTTATAAAACCAGTTGTACAATAAGGAGAACAATGGATAAGATCCAATATATAAAAAGACTCCATCAGTTTTTTAGGTGCCTTTTCAAATGTGGCAACTGTTCAATGGCAACAATCCAATATGAGATATACAAAGGAAAAGTGAATTGCAGAGAGAATTGCATCTGCCCCATACGAGCCAAAAGGCTTCAAGTGACAGAAACTCCAAATTATGAGCAATTAATTTGCCATTATAAATACAGCTAAGCCAGCCTGATATAACTAATACAAGTCAACCAAGTCACAGCATGAGCTGGTTTATAGTTACTGTCATAAGAATATGTGCCTGATATACTTTTATGTCTCCATTGACTAGTCACAAGAGTTTATGTGATTGTTGATGGAAAACTACTGTTAGTGAAACCTGAAACTTGAAAATCACCAAGAGTTTTGATCCTTTCTTCTTTGTAAGCTACTGTGACCCAGAAGCAGGTCAGGTTTTGTTTGGATGTCTGATTTGACAAGCCTCATTCTCTTCCCCTTAAGCTTACTTTGTGCCTTTGTATGTTTATCCAGTCAAGTTCTCTGCAACAAGAACAAAACTGTTCTGGGCAAAGGGGATAGCCTGAGGTTTCCTAAACTTGCAGAAACCATGGAAATCATCGCAGAGCAAGGGGCAGACGCCTTCTACACTGGCAAGATAGGACATGACTTAATCCAAGACATAAAAGCTGCAGGTTGGTGAAAGATATGTGAGATAGCTGGGGGTGTGCGCTTTGGTGAGCAGAAAAAAGAGAAGACAGAACAGGTTTTTAAAGAATAAAGGCGAGAAGAAACTTTATTTGTATTCCTCTTGTTTGTCTTAGGTGGGGCTTTGACAATGGATGATCTGAAGTCTTTCAAGGTTCAGATGATCGATGCTCAGACGGTTTCTCTGGGAAATACTCAGATGCATTTTCCTCCACCACCTGCTGGGGGCACCCTGCTTGCCTTTATTCTCAGAATCATGAAAGGTTAAATTTTTTCTGCAATGACTTCACTGTCAAACCATCTTTGCATGCTGTCACTTCTAAAGAATGAAATAAGAGTGGTTTGTAGATCATAATATTTTATCTGCTGTTTTCTTTTTCTTCAGGGTTTTCGCTGACTTCAGACTCCCTGATTGGTGACAAGAAGATTCAGCTGTACCATCATTACATAGAAGCGGCCAAATTTGCTAATGGACAAAAGAGGAACATTCGTGATCCCATTTCAAATGACGGAAAGGTTGGCGTCTGAAAATTGTTTTCTTATTGTTATTATTATAAAAACGCAAGATATTACATGGATAATTATGTAAGCTTAAAAGGTACAAGCATTTATTGCACAAAAATCCAATTTCCCTGAGTTCTTTGCAGTATTTTTGTAGTCTTTTAGCTCATTTTTTTTATATATTACTGCTTTGTCAACCTTGTCCTGGGGCACAGCACACATAGAAAAACTCATGAATCAGAAGAGAATGTTTGCACCTAGTTTGGAGAACATGACCCTGGCATTAAAATATTATAAGGATGCTGTTTTTGATTTTTTTTTTTAAAAAAGAAAAGAAAAAAGTTTTAAATTTTAACACTATGTGTTGTTTATACATTATCAAAAAATTATCTGAATGATTTTTAAATAATTTCATTCTGTTTATACTCAGATTTTACATAGTGTAAGAAATTAGGTTGTATTGTTGTGCCCCATCAAAATTTATCAGCACTCACCTTTGATGTAATGGTTATTGAATAGGAAGTTGCTGCATAATAACATAATCTATTAACCAGTTCAATTATAGAAAGAAATACACATTATATAGAGGTAAAACAAAAAGAGAAAATATAATCTGAGTTTAACTTTGTTTTGAGGTGTCTCATATATTTTTATTTCAGAGTGCTGACCACTTGACTGATCCCACCTTCACTGATCACATCAGGGCGTTGATAACTTCAAACGGCACCCATAACAACTCCTACTACAACAACATCAAGCACTCTACAGATCACATGGGGACCACACATGTGTCTGTCCTGGATGAAGAGGGACTGGCAGTCTCTGCCACCAGCACCATTAACCAATTGTGAGCAGGAAGGGTGTTCAACAAAGATCTGTGCATGTACTGAGTCATTATAGGAAATGATGCTGTAATATAATGTGTGTCCAGCCCCTCAGTTTAGTGTTTTCTTCTGTAGATTCGGAGGAGGTGTTTATTCTCCACAAACAGGCATCATCCTCAACAATGAGTTAGCTGACTTTTGTGGGAGGGCAGACACACTGAGGGCAGGTAAAGTCAACGCTATAAGCATTGCCTTTTAACTTTGAACAATTGTATAGTAATTACATTTCACAGCGCCATCACTGTCTGATATGAAGTGTTGTTGCTGTCTCACACAGGTGAACGGCCCCCTTCCTCCATGACTCCAGTGATACTGGACACAAAGTCTGGGGGAATCCTAGTGATTGGTGGATCAGGAGGAAGCATGATTACCACAGCAGTGGCCTTGGTAACTTAGTAATTAAATACAATATACTGTACTAATACAGTATTAGTTTGAGTGCTTCCTTGTGCTTATACTGTTCTCTTTCACTGTTGCAGTCCATAATAAATCGTCTGTGGCTGGGAATGAACTTGAAAAGTGCCATTGAGGCTCCAATCATTTTTGTAGACTCAAGTAACTCTGTGAATTTTGAGCCGGGTTTTGACAAGGTGATGTATTTTTATCTTAAATGTCCTGTTGTGGCACTGAAGTTCACGTAACTGTGATCATCTGTCTCACGAATAACATTTCTGTTTATGTTAATGGATTTGAATCAAGATTATAAAAACATAATCCAGCAAAGTCAAATTTAAATTCCCTGTAATCACTTTTGAAAGAGAAATGATTAATTTGTGTGTGTGTTTGCTTTCAGTCTGTGGAAGATGGCATTAAAGCTCTTGGACACAAAATTGGGAATTGGAAGTTCTTTTTAAATGTGGTCAATGCTGTGGAGAAGGAGAATGGCTGCATTCAGGCTACGTCAGACAGGAGAAAAAATGGCATGTCAGCTGGATACTGATGATGAGGAAGGGGAACCTTCAACTAAAATATTTCCTTGAGAATCACTGAACCTTTGGCCTTCAAAACAAAGAATGTGCTACAGCCTGGACAACCAAATGTGAGTGAATCATACTCTGGACATTTTTGTTTCTTGCCTCTTATGCATAATAACATGTCTTATTTGATTAAATCTGAGTTCAAATATGTGAAATGGTGCAGGAAACATGTGCACTGATGTTCAGATAATCTAATCCATATTATCTAAAACCATTTCATTTGAATGTAATAATGCACATGTTTAGAAAAACAGCCCATTGAAATCTGAATCACAGCACATTTACATCCACTGCTGCTATAGTAATCACAGGAAAAAAGTAAATCAAAAACTTATTGAAGCTTATTCTTCAGTCAAATGCTATCAAAACATTGCTGCTGAAGACAACATGATCACACTTCAGCTACCAGAGATTTACTTTGCACTTTCTTCTAATCCATACATCTGCATCTCCACTTTGGAGTATTCAATAGAGATGTTCCATTTTTACTATCTTTCCTGAATTTCTGGCTTGTTTTATTGAACGGCAGATAGCTATTTCTAATTAAAAAAAAGGGGCATTAATACAATACAATAATACATGAAGCACATGATCCTTGCAAGAAACTACTCCTGACTGTTGCTTGGACTTTACAGCTATTTAGCATATGATGTTAGGAGTAGATTAAATGGGAAGCTTACAGAAATTATGAGAAGTTAGCATGGGAATAGCAGTGGCTAGCAGCTGCTCCCCCAGGCAAATTAATAGGTGCTAGCCAGCTCCAATTAGCCTGGGTCCTGCTGAATGAGTGGGCATTAGCTGTTGTCAACCTGGACAGGAGTGAAGAAGCAGCTGATAGTGGCCTGGAAATTTGCCTTAAGGCCACAAGCTACTGTCACCTGCCAGCTCAGCTGGAGGAGTGGTTGCTTGCAGTCCTTATCAACAGATAACTTCCCATTGTAGCTATCGTTAGCTAATTATTGTATAGTGATCACAGATTTAGTGAAGGGGCAGCTAAGCAACATGCATTTGTTCAATGGGAAACCAAAAGTGTCCATTAGTTGGCTTTAGCTTCTCAGAAGCATGGAGTTGCTCACACAAGTAATCATAGAGTTCTGAGGAGTGCAAAGCAAATCTAAAGGCACCAACAATAAGAATAAAAAGACAGGTCCACCTTAACTATATCCAACTGAAGCTGTTAATTGTTTTTCTTTTAAGGTGTTTGGACCACACAAGATGTAGCTTTTTAACACTGAACGTTTGACCTATATATACTTCGTGCCTGTCAATTTTAACAATATGTTTGTGATTGTTCTTCAACAATTTCTTTGTTGTTCTTGTTGTTTGAACTGGTCACTGTAGCCTAGATGAGCCTTTTAACACCTTTATTTTATTTTAATTTTTTTAAAACATCCTGACAAAAAGACAGGAAACTTTTACTGTGACCTGTAAGATTTTACAGCATGAACCTTATTTAGGTTCAAGCCCTTATTTTCAATCTGTATGACACAAAACTGTAGTCTTACTACAGATAATGTCATTTTGTATTTGTTGTCATTTGTTGAATGTTTTTTTAATGTCAAATCACATGGGTTTGTAATAATTCACGGACAATATTTGTGTTGTCACAATTAAACAAAAGTTCAAGTATAGTCCCATCTTGACTTGATGTCTTTTTTGACCACATATTCTAAATACTGCAAAAGATATCCATCCGCAGGAACAAAAATAAATATACAAAACACTTCAAAGCAAATTGCTTTCCTTTAAGCATTTATGACTTTCCAAAATACTGGTGCTTGATATTTTGTGAACGTTTTGTGAACCTTTTCTTTTTGTGAGTGCAGAAACATCATCTACAATGTAACACTCACACATCTGTAAATGATGTACTTGGTCCTTGTGATCTTTTACAATGAGTTCAGTTGAAGGTCAAATTGGTCTTTTTAATCAATTTGATGACAGTCAGGTGAGAGTGGGTGCTCTGTTTTGTTTAAAGATCAGGGATCATTTAAAATTTCATCTTCAAGCCACATTTGTGGAAGTGATGATTTGATGAATGATGATTTCAATCTATATTCATGTGATTACTTCAGACTTAATAGATTATCAATTGATGAACATTAATTCACTGTTAATTCATACAATCGTTGATATGTTGGCAAATTTGCCAGTTTAAACCAAAATATATAATGTTTGTAAAATGTTTACAATATTTTTACAATGTGAAGTAAAATGTAAAATGTTTTGGTTTTCGAAACCAAAAATAAAAAATGAGTAAAAAGAAAATATGGAGCTTGTCTACTTTTGCTCTTCAGTTGGCACAGCTATACCAACATGAACTTCTTTGAGTTCGTCTTATATTAAAGAAAATCAATGGCATGGAATAAATTTCACTTGGAGGCTGCTTTATAAATATCTGAGGTATGGTCTGCTCTTGGTGTGGGTGCTGTTGTTGATCCTTTAGCTTTGCTCTGTTGTGGGAAAACAGTCATTTTGGACAAACATCTGCTTTTTGGTGGAGGTAAAACTAAGCGGTAGATTAATGAAAACTATTCTGCGCACCTTTTCATTTCTGCCTCTTTGCTGTTGGTTTTTGGTTCTTGTTCTCATCATTATAAAATCAGTTGCTGCCAGTTATCATTTCTGAGTTCAGGCGCTGCTGACTTTTTTGGAGGGTTGTACATCTGGCTGTCTGCAATGAAAAATGCCTTTCTGCTGGAGCTGAAAGCACAGCAGTTGGACACCTGAATGAAGGTATAAAGCACTGATGCCACCAGTCTGCAGTCATGTGTGAATCCAGAAAGTTCAAAACCAACCTGTCTAGGAGAGATCCATCATCTAAGAGCAAAGTTTCAAAATGTCTAAGGTCACAAAGGAGCCTGGGTAATTTGTAAGCAACTGCAGGAACTTTCGCATTTCCTAATGTTAACGTTCATGAGTCCACAATCAAGAAAACACTGCAAACCAGTTGCATCAGTTTGCAACACTACCAACCAATGGCTGGGCTATAAGAAGAAAGCCACTGCTAATCATAAAATAATGTTTTATAAGGAATTGACCACAAGCCAGAAGACTGTTGGAACAAGTTCTTATGGACGAGACCATAAAACAACTTATTAAGACTAAAAGGGTAAAGTGTTCATTTTGAAAGGAGGAAAATGCTGCTTTCCTACATAAGAACATCTGTCTGGCAGTCTTACTATTTGGGCCATTTTGACATCACCGGTGGTGCAATGAAAGGAAAGTTATACCAGTGAATAGTAAACGACAACCTCTGGACAAATGGGTTGTATCCCTAAGCAGTAAGCACATAGGATGTTTGACTGAAAATAAACAGGTAAATAAGAATCAAACAATTACCAGAAACCTTTTGTTGAAGATGTTCAGAAAGTTATGACTAATGATAGAAGCATGAACTTACTTTTACATCTCACATGCATCTAATAATGAATTAATGTTTTTGATTATATTTATGTAGAACTAAAGGAAATTCTACAATATTCACAGATTTCCCAGCACACTGTGGTATTATCCACAGAAATCACCTGTTTTCAAACGTACCTTATTTCAGAGAAGCACTGCAAAAAAAAAGAGTAATGAGATACATTTTCACTAAAGAAACTTATGAATTAAGAATGATTTCTTAAGTGGATTCTGCCCCCCTTCCAGGCATTTGATGTGAGTTATGAGAACATGCAAATTTTAGTCTGTATGAAGCAGCACTGTCTGTGTTGCATGACAAAAGAGTTTATCTGGATAAAGGCAGACCTTTATAGCTTTAGTGTTATGATATCAACCGCTTTGTGCAAAGAACTGCCATCAAAAGTAAGCATAATTAAAGTGTGCAGAAAACAGTTTTTGACTAACCGTTTTTCCTTTTAAACCAGAGGCAGTTAAATTATCCTCAAGTAACTCTGCATACTTTCAGTCACAAAGTCTTTTGATGAAGCAAATTATCTCAACAGTGCTTGTTTGATGTTTTTATGCGAGCACTTTAGTGCAAGAGTTTGCGTCGCTATATATATATATCTGTCGGGATGCTATCTGAGGCGAGTCGAGTTAAAACTACACATACGTATACATAAACTGCAGATTTTTTCATGCCTGCAGGGTTAGTAAATTGGCTTTTTTGAGTTGCGTAACAGTATCTGGAAGTCAGACTGTGTTTAATTGGGCCTTCAAGGGAAATTTCAGCTATGACAAGGCCATTTCTGCTTTCTCTTTAAAAAGCACAAAATATAGTATAGAAATATTTCTACCTCAACTACCATGTCACACAACTAAAAATATGAATTTATTTTGCTGGTCATCTTGGTGAACCTGAGGTCAAACTTAGTGACACTCAATGTAGCATTAATATATTTATTTAGATCTGTAGTTAATACCAGCTGCTGCCAATAAAGGAAAAACTGTCAAAATAATAATCACACAGAAAAACACAAAAAACAGCCATCATTTTTTCCATAAGTGTTCAACGGGGTTGAGGTCTAGAGTCATGGTAGGCCATTCTATCATCTACACTCCCAAATTCTGGGGGTACTCTGTGATGAACGTGGCTCTATGGGGGAGAGGGTTTCATCCAGGAGGATGGAGTTAGGTCCCAGATTCTGGAGATATGGGACTGCCACTGGTTCCAGAATCTCATGCCAATATGTTTATCTATCAGTGATGTGCCAGTTATGTTTCTGTGACACACACCTGGCAGCATTTGAAGTTCAAAACAAGACTAAATACCAACTGTAGAATATTGGTGATTGTAGATTTGCTACAAAGATGTGCACTACCCACATGTCTAGCTGTGTAGTCCATTCCACAGAAGCATGATCCTTCCAAGTTATATTCTGTCATAAAAGTGACTAATCAGAAATTTTAATAGCGTGTAACACAGCGGTAAACAAACAACATCACTCCATTAATATCAAACAAATAAATGCCTTTATGCACAGCAAAGCTTGAGTAAATTATCTTTGCTTCTACAATTCCTTCAATGATTACATCAAGTGCTGCTCATGTGAACTTACCATCCCTTTGCTATCTCTTAAAAACTGTGGTCCACAGCTTTAAACTGAAATCTTAATTATCTGCATAATGTTGCAGCAGAGCAAACATTAAGGAAGCACAGAGGTCTGGTCTTAGCTCAGGAAATGCCATCTGGAAAAAATAACTCAATCAATCTACACATGTCTGCAGCTGTTGTATCACAAGAATAGTAAGGATGTTGATTTTCTAAGTTTGCTTGTTGTATTTGTAGATTGTTTGAAAAAAAACTAAAGGAGGTTACATCATGATTTACATGTAATGACACCAATGGAGCTTATCTTAACCACAAGCGTTTTTGTGGCATGGTTTCTTTTTCACCAATGAAAACAAACCAGGCCTTAAAGAGACATGCAAAAAGTGACAAGATGTGCTGCAAACCTTTTTTTTTTATATCAAATAAATTTATTTTACAAACCATCCTTAAATAAAAAGAGTAGTGCACTTTCATTTTACAATACAGTTGAGCTGAAAACAACACTGCCCTGAATCCCAGCAGTGACAGGTCCAACAACGGATGTAATGTCATGATGAGGTCATTATAGGCCACTGCACTCTGATTTGTGGGAAATTACTTTGTCATGATTGTATTCTCTGGAACTGTATGTCCCTGAGATGTTACAGCCTGATATTTCTAATGACTCACATGCCTTATGTAATATATTTATGTTAAATAACCAGAAACAGCTAAATATTGCTCAAGAATTACAAAAAGTGCTTCTAAACTATAGAAATTGTATACTTGCCGTATTTTGTCAGTAAGGTCAATAAGAATATTAACATTTACAAGAGCCTTTGTTTTCACATTTCATATAGAAAAAAAAACTTTAATGCTACCTTTTTACATTTATTTAGAGTTTTTTTTTTTTTTTTTTTTTTTACAAATTATGAGGTCAAAGATATTCAAAAGGCACTAAAATCAGCGAAGATACAGTGTATTATAAACCACATGAACATTACTCTAAGTACAGACTATCCAGTGCCTTAGACTTGATTGTAGTTGCTGGCTCTTTATCACGTTTCCAA
>JAOXYM010000020.1:13576565-13595270 GCA_028567055.1 Leptatherina wallacei | reverse complement strand
TATTTTCACTGCAGTTTTTCATGCCAACCACTACTCTGAGACATTGTTCACAACTAAAAAGAGTGTTAGATAAAAAAAAGTAGTGGTGATAATGGCTTTTGTTTTAATTTGAGAGCAGTTAAAACAGACTGGTCAAACTTTACCGGGAACACTTAAGTAAGGGGTGGGGCATGAACACGACAGGAGGGTTAAACTGAGTTTACGCTCAAAATATCTGCTTGTTCAAGTGAATGTTAACTAGATAGAAGAACTGAGAAGAGAGAAGAACTGCACTAACTGTTCTGGATTATATTATCACCAGTTTACTACCACTGTTGGTCAAGAAAATGTCTATCCTCACACATTTTTGTCTCCATGAAAGATCTAAACTGTACAGCAAAGAATGAGAGATTGAGTCCTGCTTGATTCTGCAAATTAGTTTTACACATGCAAGCTCTGATCATACCATCCTGGTTGCACTTTATGCAGCTAAATTAGACAAATGACAAAAAAAGGAAAGCATTTAGATTAAATTGATATCAAAACCCAGAGATCTACTTCCGGGCAGATTGTTTGGTCTGTCACAAGAATGGAACCAGGTTATGTGAACTGATTCAGTTATGCACACTGCAGTATAAGAGCAAAATCATTTAGACAAAAGAGTCACCTGTTTTCATATCTTAACACATCAGAATTATTAACAGGAGGAAGGCTTCAGAGGCAAAACAACAGCTGGGCAATTTTTGGTTCCAGCTACAGTCTTGAAATGGGATAAGGAAATAATTACAAATGAATGACTGAAATGAAACTCTCTGGAGAGTTAAAACAATTTTCTGTCTTACCTTGATTCCTGTCAGGGCCTCAGCAGCACGCTGTGTGAGACTGCAACAGAATGCAGCGGTTGGTAGGTAGTGGGCTTATATCAGGAAGTCATTAAACTTTAACCCATCCTATTGTACATTACAAAACTTACATCATCATTGAAGGTAGAACATGCAACACAGAAAAAGCAACAACTGGAGACAGCAGCCATTCTCATATAAAAAGTCATCTACATTCAACGTTCACGTAACTTCCTGATATCCACAAAAACAGCTGCATGACGTTGACACTGACAGTGGAGCACAATCTAATAAAGACTACGTTCTTTATCTAGAGAGATGCATATCTGTAAAAAGATTAGCTAGTAGTACCTTCAGTTTGCTGGTGGTTCATTTTGAATAGGTAACATATGACTTTAGGATGGCAGTATTTTTACAACTTGAGGGTCCTGTTTTAAATTGCTACTAAATCCAGCTTTAACTGAAATGTCTGACTTCTTTCGTTCTTTCTTTCTTTCTTTCTTTCTTTCTTTCTTTCTTTCTTTCTTTCTTTCTTTCTTTCTTTCTTTCTTCTTTTTTTTTGTTCTGAACAGCAGCTCACAAAACTTTGATGTCTAAATTTTAAAAAAAGTGCCTCCTCACCAGGAAAATGAAGGCTTTCAGAGCTGGGAGGAAGAGGGTCGCATCTGCCATGAGGAAAGAACAGAAAGAACAAACTATAGGGGAGTGGGTGACAAACTGCAGAGCTGGACAAAAAGGCTCAGTTAACCAGCAGCTAGGCCAATAGGGGGAAAGCAGCAGGGACAGGGCAGCTGACTTTTTCAGCTTTGACAGGGACCACAAACCAGATATTCTACCATAGCAAGGAAACTCACAGCAAAGTCAAATTCAGTTAATCCTCTAAATCTTAAACTCTGCACCTATATCCCTTGCGAAGCAACATCTATCAAATGCGTTGAGTATAGCATTGAAAAGGGCACAAAAAACGTAATCTGCTTCAGCTCATTCTGCCTTACGCTTCTCAAGGAGGAGTGGTCGATTTACAGTCAGAAAAAAAAAATGAAGAAAATCCCCACCAATGAGACATATTCAGGATATTCAGGTTGACAGTGCTTTTCCTTCAAGAGCCAAACAGCAGTGCTGCACATTCCACGAATAAAATCTTTCCACTTTCAAACCGGACATGAGTTACTGTGCAATTTTAGTTTAACACTAATTAAAAGTGATAGCACCATTTAATGAATCTCCTCCTCTTCTTTTCACTCATTTGCTCTCTTCATTGGACATTTAGTTCCAGCTGTGATAACATCAACAATTAATGTTTGTGTTTTCACAGCTGAAACCCTTTGAGCTATACTAAAAATGTTTTGCAGCATTCCAAACATAAAATGTACAGAAGGGCAGATGAAGCATAAGAGAGCACACACTCATCTGTGCATCCTCCATGCAACAAACCCCACCAAGCGTTGCATGATATTTCGACATCTTCAGCTTTGATATACTGAAGACCACATTTTAAAAGCATATGTTTTGAAAAATGCATTAAGAAAAACTGCCCACTGAGCAAAACATGTTTATCATTCTTTAGCATCTAAAGAATATGTCTGTGACTCAAACTGGGATTTCCTTTGCAATAAAAGGTCCAGTTGAAGTCTGTATATTAAAAACATAATATCAAAGCACTAAAACATGTAAATGTTTTACAAAATCATTGCACAAACTTCAGGCCTTTGGGTGGCAGAGTGCATTTAAACCAGCACTACTCATGCCTTCCTATTCTTCCCTTTTTCCCACTTTCTTCTTCATCTCTTATTAACACAACTACTTCTCATTTGCAAAGAATTCACAGAAGCCTGACACATTTATCTGTGCTATGGAGGTGCAAAGTCAGTCAGGAAGCCACACATTTTCTATGCAGCAGGCAGGTATGTAGGAACACAAAGACACATGAACAGAGTAAAAGTCTGCTTTCAGGCTTGACAGTGAATGATCGACAAACAGGAGAAAAAACTCAGTCACAGGTATGCTCTCACCTGGAAACTGAAGATCATTATAGATCCATGCTGTACACCTGCTCCCGGAGTTGAAACATACTGGAACTTCTCAAAGTTCTCTGCATGTGTTTGGAGAATAAATTATTTCCAACATGTAAGGTTTTATACAAAGAACTACTTTAAATTACTCAAATGTCCTCTTCTGCTTTTCTTTCTTTCTTTCTTTCTTTCTTTTTCTTTTCCTCTTCTTGGGCTTGATCTCAGGCCCCGCATGTTTCTCTTGACCCATCCGTAATCCTTTAAGACCCCTGTTTGGATGGGCTTCTCTTGGGTTACCAAACACTCCAGAAAGCTATTTGAACCTGCTGCCATCAGCAGTAAAGATGCTGTCAAGGCAAAAACATAAGTTGGAGGCACAAAAACACTCTCAACGAGAGGTTCAACAGAGATCAGGCTTTGAATAAGCAAAAGGAAAAATGTACTCATTTCTTTAAAAGGTTTCTGTCATTCAGATGGACAAAAAGTAACTGTCACTCCAGCAGGTGCACAATAAGATCCTATAATGCGGGCAGATCCAACTAGAGCCAGTATTTTACATGGAGGCTCCGTGCACTGTGGGGCCACTCATGACGCTCTCATCCAGCATAGAGTTAACTGGGATCTAGGAGGTGTAAACTTAGTGGGTTGTCTTTGTGTGGTGATGTAAGAGGACTGCAAGCTTCCAACACAAGCTTTCAATTCACTAGCACAAAATGACTGTGGCTTTCGGGTTGGGAAAGTTCATGCACATGCCATCCCCCATCGTTGTTTTCCACAGTTTATTAGAGGATTTTCATGCAGTGTCAGGGGTGAGAGTTTGATCAATTAAGTAGCAATAAAAAAAGGTAACTGACTTTATATCCCTGGGTAGCATTTCCTTGCATCCATTTCCTTCAGTTACGAGACTGATTATAAATACTGAATTATGCACATAAGAGAAAGAGGACTGGTTGTGATCTTTGGACATCCAAGCAGCACTGCATTGGGATCAGACATAATTCTGAACCAAAGACTTTAACGCTAGAAAACCAAGTTCAGGTCACATCCAACCCAGTTTTGCCCTATAATGTATCACTTTGCTAGTACCTTTGCAGGGTAGGAATAAAGTTTAGATATTAATGATTACAAAGTAACAGGCTTGCATAATGTTGCCTGATGCCTTCCATACAAATCACCAGGCAAACAACGTGTTACCATTTCACAATTTCTTTGAATCAATGTCCCTTTCTTCTGATACATTTTCGGACATCTGAAAAAATATATGCATTTACTATTGCAAACCTTAGTTAGTGATAAACAACTGATGCCAGAGTCACACGTGTTTGCCCATTTTTAAGTATGACAGCATAGATCTGTACTAAATCCAGATGCTGAGCTGGTCTGCCTGCAGTCCAGATCTGTCACCCACTGAAAACATTTGATGCAATATAAATGAAAAATGTTTAAAAAGAAACCCCAGGCTGCTAAGCTGAAAGTATATATCAGGCAAGACATCTGGCCTCATTTCAATAGATCTCTCTCTTTCAACAAATGGTGTGTTGTCTTTTTTTTTTATTCTATCAGAATTTCATTGCTAAAAATTATCAACAAAATCGATCTATGTAAGTGGGGCCAGACGAGAAAATTAAAGTAACGGTAAACACAAACGGTCTTTCTTCATGACTCTGACTCTTAAGCTGTGCAGCAAATCCCGATCTGATTGGCTGAGGAGAACACCAGCTCAGTGTGGAGGCAAAGGATGCCAGAGTGCTCCGGCAGTGCATGTGCGGAAGCAGGCAGGGGACGTCGGCTAGACACGTTGTTACTGATACTTTACGGTTCTGAGCAGCCTTAAAACTTTGAAACACGTTTTTTTGTGTTTGTATGTCGACACATCTAGATGCAAGTTAAGTGTGATGTTTTGGTTGCGTGTTGTCAAATCCCCCTCATCATTACTACCACAACCACCGACACATCCTCTCAGGGGTGATGGGCTCTAAGTTATCCAGACAGAGAAGTCTCGATTTGGAGAGCAAATTGTCTAAAAGAAGGCATCAGAGAAATGATGCTCCCGGGGAGAGCGAAAGAAGTGGCGGCAGAGACAGCAGAGACTTCTTGTTTACCTCCTTGATGCTCAAGTCCGACAAGCTGCCGGGGATGCTGCGGAAAACCAACCAGAGCCCGTATGTCAGACGGGTGGCTTGGGTCCGGGAAATCCAGAGGCTTCTCCGGGAGCAGAAAATAGAGCAAGCGGGTGAAGTGTTGAAACTGTTGAGAAAGGTGAGAAATTCATATTTAATTAGATTTTGTGGTGATTATGATTGCCCTAGAAACTTTATTCAAGAAAGAAACGTTGATGAGAATGAGGCTTTGAATGAAGCTTGTCTTAACACAAACAAAAACGTGGTCTGTCTTTCATTAATTTGAATCCCCTTTTTTTTTTAAATATCAAGAATCATAAATTTATATATATATATTCTCAAATAGTTTAGTAATCATAAGTTTGATCCGTAAAAAAGATTCCTAAAAGGTTTGGTTTTAAAATGTAAGTTCTCATGTAATGTTTTTATTAAAGGACACATTTTGATTCTATCTAGAACATTCAGCAAGAGATTTAATGACCACACTCCAACTTTGTTACATCCATGTGTCAGCATGTTGATCTTTTTTTTTTAAGTTAAATTCTTTGAATCATTTACTTTTAGCAGCTCCTCGTAAATGTGAGATTTTGAGACTTTGTACACATGTTCACTTGAGTCTTCCTGTGTGAACTGTTTAAAATTCACCCACCTGTACGGTGTGGAAGGGACTGCGGATCAAGCGGTTCATCTTCTAAAAATGTAGCCAGCTCCAAACCAAATGAACCGATGAGTGCATTATTTTGTTGATGATTAGGCCTACTCATGTAAAAAAAAAAAACTAAAAAAAAACTAAAAATAGATATTGAATCATTCTGAAACTTTGCAGATTTCTGATAATGGATTGGGCACCTTAGAGTAATTTTATTCAATGAATAACAAGCTGCAGTAGCTGTGCTCTTTTACTGGCAAGGAGATTTAAAATATGCATTTAAAAGACTGCCAAATGCCTAAATTCTCTCATTTCATCCAAACCCAACTGATGCTCTAATGTGGCATTGTCAAATAACATTACTCTGTCAAATAGCTCTAATCTGAAGCCTTAAAGCTTCTCTTACCTAGCTTGCTATAGGTAAGAGAAGGGTTTTCCTCTCTGGTCTGTTACACCTTGTGTGTGACACTTTGCTTGGTTTATTCCTTTCTTCATGTGCCTGTGTCTAAATGAAAGAAATGAGACGGGGTGGGGGGGTGATTTCAAGCTTAGTTTGAGCTCTCCATGGCCTTTTATTGGCTGTGTACTGATCAAAGGAAAGAAGTTTTCCAGTTCAGACAAAAGCATTTTAGATCAGGAGAGCCCCCTGTCATGAAAACTCCCTGCCCACCTGTATGGTGACCAGGAGTATTATCCACAGATGTGCACAAATTAAAGGAGAAAGCACTCTATATAGGAGGATTAGATAAAAATCTGAATTGAAAACAAAAATAATTCTCTTCGTAACATATGCACAATACAGGTGTGGGCTGAATTTTATCTTCATTGTAAAGCCCTGTATACATGAAACAGTATGTGACTCATCCTCCTTTAAAGACTTCGCAGTGTTCATATTTATCAAATCAGCTCTGCAGTCTGTTATATTCTATATTTTTGAAAAGAAAAAAAAACAGATTTTAAAGATCAACGTTTGGATGTCTTCTGCATATTTCTACATTTAAAATGCTCACGAAGCATGACTACTCACTCCATCGTTCAGTGAGGTGAGGCAAAGCACTGCTACGTTGTTTGGGCTGTAGCCAAGTCTCTGACTAATAGTATACTTCAAGATGGAGTAAAAAAAAAAAAGGCTGGTAATATATCTCCTGTTCCAGTTGTTCAGCAGTACGGCAGCTTTTCCTCTTAGGGACGGATGGATGTGGAGATAATCACCTTGAGATGATGGATGCAGGAACATGTTTCTTTCACACAGGGGAAGTCATTGCAAAGAGGAACCAACAACACCAGCTCCCGTGCTGTAGCTCTATCACAGATCTGCTTTCTGGGCTATTAAGTTAATTAGTTTGGGTTCTTCTAGTCATTAGTAAACAAAGAATCAGCAAATATGCATTTCACTAAAGTTCCAGAACAAGCACACCTAGTTGAAAAAGTGAAAAAATACTTAGCTGTATGTGTAAAATTCTAAATAAGCTGTTTAGTTTTATTTTAAACATCTGTCATTGTAAAATGCATTTTTTTATATGCTAACATTATACATTTTAAGATTTTTCATAAGATGTTACTTAATATGTAATGTTTTTCCCAATCCTAAAACAGTTCAGCAAATAAGTCACAATCATGTGAATTAAACTAACAACACAAATCAAACAAACTAAAGTCAAACTGCACTTTTTACTAGAAAATAAAACCTAGTGCAAAGGAATTCAGACTGACTAATAATGAAGAAATGCCATTGTGGTAGAGCCTTATAAACCGGCAACTTATACTTATACCTATAGCTGAATTTAAATTATTAAAAGCTACTCTGCAGAGATCCAAAGTGACAGATGCCATTTGTAGTTCCCCAGCTTTCAGTCTGAAGAAGGCTGGAGATTTAACTCCCATCAGAGCCACAGGTTTGAACTTATTCCATCTTACTAGCATTGGTAATTTAACTTAATTTAAACCCAGAAAAATGCCTTAAAGGGGGTCAGGTGTTTATTTATATATACATATATATATATATATATATATATATATATATATATATATAGTAATAGGAGCTATGTTTGTGTTTGTCAGTGATAAAGAAACATAATTGTCAGACAGTAAGATGTAAAAATTAATGTTTTATGTCAGTGCTAATTTCTTTTTAGTTGATTACATGTGTACAAATAAAAATGTTAGATTCCTATCACGTAACTGCTGTAAATATCCAGAGAAAGTTGTCAACATGCTAAGTAAAAACAGTGAAAGTGTATTTCCTTGTATTTACTGATGTTGTCGGTTTAATGTTATGAAGTAACATAACCCTAACCGTTTACACTCAAACAAGATATTTTCCTAAACCAAGTCATTTTAGTGCCTGAACCTAACCAGGGAATTGGGAAATTAAAACCAGAGAATGGATGGTTATTTCAGTATCTATACAAGTAAAAGCACTTTTTCTTTTTTCTCAAAAGCAGCCAGAATCAAAAGTGGAGTCCTGCAAATAGTTCATAATTCAAATTGATCAATTTGGACTGATCTTACCCCTGTCTTTGTGGGAATCATTTTTATGAAAGTGCACAATTTATACAGTGGAAAAAATCCTTGAAGGTGCTCATTCTGACAGAGAATCACACATTAACATGCATGCGTTTCTGTTCTGACTGCATAACATGTGAAGGAAATATATAACCCACAGTTGGATAATTCTATTTTCGAGGAGTGCCTCAAAAATCAGGCACTTGTGCATGTGGTCTCTAGTTGTAGAGTAAAGATGACAAGAATTCATGTGCTGGTGCTTGGAGTCGTTTTAAAAGTCAAATTTCAAACACTGGAGACTCACTTTGTAGATGCTGAATTATATTTCAATAAGATCCAAACTTATTTAAATTATGGATGAAAGTAAAATATTTTTGTGATAGATTGCATGCATTATGGCTGCAGAATTTATTGCAGAAAATGGTGGTAAAGTGTCTTTATGCATTGTAGACTGTGCAAGAAGAGACAGTTCATGCTGCATGACCTGTCATACATTACTAATGTGACATATTGACCTTGTTGTACTTGTCACATACCCTTGCCAAAGCACTGTTGTGTTAGTGTCTTTGAAACTTAGATTTTTACACAAAGTCACAAAGTTTTATCTGATAACATGTTACCATCTCAACTATGAATAATTAATCTTTAGTTCAAATAAGAAAAGAAGTAAACAAACTAAATGAATTAGAGTTAGATGGTTTAATATCTGACAGCCATCAAAACGGAAACCTGTGGGACTGGATTTGTCGCATTCTGCATCATATGTAACTGAATCCTAATGAACTGCATGTGTGGGATGATGTTCTGCGCTTTTGAGCTCATCGCCTTATTTAGACCTTTTGTGACAAAGCAGACGTCAAATTAGATATGCAGCTTTAACAAGGACATTTGTGGAATCTGAAGGCACGCAGGCATGTACACAGGCATCCTGTCAGTGACAAATAGCAAAACATTTCATGCCTTCATGGTGAAAAATCAGTCAAGTTAATCCATCGGATCAGATCTTTTTGTGTATTTAAAACAAGTGGCCTCTTATCCTTGCACAAAATCAGTCTGATTCTGCAGCTGCACTGCATTGTTAAGGCATAACACAATCTTGAGATAACTCTCAAAATCTTAACATGCTTTCATGTTTTCAAACATGCAACACACTCCGTTTGTGGTGATTCTGAGGATAGCCCAGCGTCAGGGAATCCCACAGATTTCTGCTGTAATAAATCAACTCAAAAGCTGGAGGAAGAGAAAATGCTGATGGGAGTTTTCTTTTTGCTTCCACTGTACCCCAAAGCGATGTGGTTGTCAGCACATATAGAGTTTTACACAGCTTCAGCCTCCATCCTGCTATCTGAAAAGCTTTTCAGTTCATACAGAGCTGACAGCTTTTATTTAGCTGCTCCGACAGCTTCTGGTTGTACTGCAAAACAAACGGATGATGGTCCAGTGAAACATGTTTTTTCTGTTCCCTGGAAAGGCGACATACGCCACAAGCTGGCGAGGCTATTTGATGTGTCTGAAAACATTATGTCTCAAAATCCTGGCTGTTAATGACGCATCAGTACTGGAAGCATCACCAGAAGATATTGTGGCTTCAGTATATTTTCCTTATCACTGCGAAGAGAAATAGTCTGAAGACAGTATAAATATCATCAGCCTCTGGAGATGTGTCCTGGTTCCTGGTTTTATTAAACAGTTCTGCATGTCACACGATATGAAGGAGGTGAAGTGCGTTCAACTGGAATCAAGAAGCATTTTCCACAAATCGCATCGAGTTTTATTTATTATAATGATAAAAAGAGTTAACATAGCTTAAACCTGAAAATGAGATGAGAGAAAACAGGCTTTAATTTTCTTCCCCAGAGAATGAAACTGTAATATGTGATAATGTTTTATCTTCACTTAAACACTCCCTATGCCCATCGTTTTTGTATGCATTTTCAAATGCATGATACCCAAAGAAACCACCCCCACTTGTAACTGTGCAGGGTTTCAGTTCAGAACTCTGATGGCAAACCTTTATCAGCTTGTTGCACGATAACAAGACAAGATGAAAGGGGATAATGAACAAAGTTTTGAAATCTATCTTCATTAAACCACCCATGAAATGCCTGATGAAAATGGAGATTGTGGCTCAGATGTGGCTCCTTTAATCAAATGAAGTTCTGGGTTAAATAAAAGTCAACTGGGTTCCTTTAATCTCTTTTTTTTTCTCTCAGGATTTGGGACTGCAGGGATCGTCCCTCAATGAAATTTTGTACAAGAATGCAGCTTTTCTTAACCTGGTGGACCCCATCTCTCATGAGCTGCTGCTCAGTCTCGCCCGGGACCTGCAATGCCCGAAAAGAGTGAGATAGATCCCCTTCTTTTTTACTGCTACTTTTATTCAAATTATTAGAAAGCAGTTTTTAAATAAGCTGTAGTTACATTCAAAAGAACAACTACTACTTTGCCATCATTCAGTGTTGTCCTTTTTTTTTGAAAATGCAAAGTTGATATCATGAATCAGTTTGATTAGACACCATATTGTATTGTTACTTGCTCAGAGGCTGTCTTTTGTATGCAGAGCCTGAATTCTCACTTCAGGAAAGGGATTTTTATGCTCAAAATATGGGCTCAAACCTCTAAAATCATTTCACTCTATTATAAATCTTCAAAACTCAATGCCAAACATGTTTCTCATGAGTTACAAGATAAAAAAGATCATTATGTGACACTTTAAACCCACCGAATACAATTTTTGAAATAAACACTTCGATGAATGTATTCAAATGTATTATAATTATTTTACTCTAATGAATTGGCCTAAAAATGGGGCTCAGATTTTGCAAGTGATCAAATATTGACTTGTTAATATATAGATATTACATTTAGTGACACTGCTAAGTTACCTCTGTAACATTTCAGCTTGTCTCTCTTTTTCCTTTCTCCATCTTATCCTTTATAAATTAATAAGATTTCAAGAACAACACCAAAAAAAACTAAGCATGCAACAATGGAAGCAGGCAAAGGTAACAAGAGAGCTTACAAGGTGACCCACCCGTACCAGCACGTAGCACAGTGTGACACACCTTCACTTATTTCACTATTTTAACAAAAAACTGTCTGTTTACTATATACAAATTTAAATACAGCTGCTATGTAGGGAGACTAGCCAAAGGGCCAGAGGGTGTGTCAGGTCTTGGTTTGACCTTACGCTTGCACTGATGGTCCACCCTCCTTGCCCCCGTGCTCCTTTAGCACAGATGGAATGGGTAGCAGCTGTGCTCTGAGACCTGGATGTTTACTGGATTATCTGCTTTGGTAGCTTCGTTTTGGGCAGATGTCCATGTCACTGTGCTGAAGTCAATAGGACCAGTGGCCCTGGTCAAAGGCACAGAGGTTTCTGGAGCAGCAAAGCTTTGGCACAAACATTCATGGCACTTTGATGGCTTTGACTATTGGCCAGGGAAAATCTGCTGTGGTCCTGGCTGCAGACACCTTGCAACTGTTTTAAGGGACTGTATGAAAATTGTGACAAGAAAAACAAAAAACACCCAAAGAGTTTGTATTGTTTTAAAAGTACAATTTAAAAAAATGCAGCCAACACCATTATATGAAGATATTCATCATATTTCTACACTAAGCATAGCAGTATAACTGAATTCAGCAAGTTTAACTGAACTTTATTGATCCTTTAAGAAAGAAATGGTGCTTTGTCCACACTGGCAGTCAGCTTAATCACTTGTCGTATGACATACAAATCAGACATGTTACAATTCAAAGTACATTTCAATCACAAGTTTGTGAGCAAAGGCACAACATTTCAGAGTGGCTGTAAGTTCAAACCCAGCAGCCAGTTATTGGAACTGAGTATGTCTTTTATTTAGATACATTAAAATAAGGTCACCGTAACCATGCGCAGATAACAATCACCTGTAAGGCACATTTATTTATTTCTTTTGTTGTTGTTGCTTTTAGTGAAGAAAGCCCAGGAGTTATAGGGAAGGAAAAGTCAGCTGATGGCATCAATGGGCTCCTGACTGGCTGTTGACCCGTGGCAAGACACTGTGTCGAACGTGATGAGGATGTAGAGAGGCTGTGTGTTGGATTTAGAGCCTCGCAGCTGTTTGGCCAATATTTTCCAACACACTGAGATTCATTGAGATTAAATATTCAAGGGCATATTGTGAGCTAAAATAAACATAATTTGTGAATAGCTTTAACCAAGTCATTAGTTTTAGACATTTAATTCAATGTATGTTTTGCCTTGATGCACTCAGGTTTGCAGACCCGTGATTAATGTCCTAGAGTTATCATAGAGTTACAGTACGACTCAGTCAGTGACTGTGTTGCTACTTCCAGACCACACATCTTGCAAGAAGACTCTCACGTTGTAAATCAGTATGCAGTGCTGTAACATCATGCTCAGTCATCCAAGTGGCTGAAACAGCAGCACTGAATGTTTTGAAGCAGGCGGCCTGTTTGTTTTTGTCGCCCACAAAAAGAAGAGGCAGCGGGAATGGTTAATCGCCTTAGGCTAAATTGCCCCTGTCTTTTTTTTTCTCTCTTGCCACATTGCCTCCTCCTTGTTGTTGTGTTGTACCATTAATTAGATTTAGTCTGCTCAGCGCAAGCCATTCCATTTAAAGCCTTTGATGGAGGGGGGAGAGAGGAGAGACATAGAAGATGTAAAGGGCAAAAGAGAAACCTAACCATGCATTTAGGCAGAAAATGTTTAAACCTTTAGTTTTACAGAAATAGAATCAAAGTAACGTCTAAAGCATTTCCAGTTAACATTTAAAAGTGCATAATTCCCAGCTCATGAAGCCTTGAAAATGTCTTGTTAAAGTTTAATTGAAGTGATTCCTCAAACATGTGATGGTTCATCTGATTGTCGTGTTTCAGGAGACCGAATCGCTTAAGTCGACCAACAAGATATGCCGCCAACTGATTTACCACTTAACCCCTCACTCCAAGTGGATGAAACAGAGCGTGCCCAGGAGGAAGACTCAGTCCTGGTGAGTGTGTGATTCTGTGCCATCTGTTTTTAGAAGATCCTGGCACAGTAAATTGGTCCTCATTGAATGCATCGGTGTGACTCATAATCTTCTGAATTGTAGGACATTTGGGAAATTTCCCTGAGTGTTCTGGGGAAGATTTTCCCCCACTTGATCTTTGACTTTTCCAAATCCCCACTCCTCTAAGCTATTGTCTCTGTGCTTGTTAAACTTTTTATCCAAAATGGCAAGCATCCTTTTCTTTTTCAAGAAATATACAAATTAAAATTCTTGTATTTTTGAAGCATAATGACTACTTTATTTCAGACAGAGAGAGGCGAAAGAGGGGTTGTTAACTTTTACAAGTGGATCTGGATTTTGATTTTAAAAATTATTGTTGATAGCACATTTTATAATTTGTGTTACAGTGTGTCAGTATTTAAGATAACTCTAGATCCGAGAGGGTGCAAAAAGTTTGCATTTTAGTGTTTCCTGATTTGTAAGCAGTCTTGACTTTGGACTGGATGGCATTGCAAGTATGGATGTGCAATAGAAAAAAAAAGATTTAGAATTATTGGAGTTATCTTTCTTCAATGTTTGGTTGCGTACCTGCAAGGTTTTTATTTATTTATGAATTTATTAAAACTTATTGGTCAAGCAAAGATTAACAAATGGACAGTTTAAGATCGTAAACAATTTGTGTGCTAATCAAATGAACACTCAGAGAAGAGCGTGGCTTACCTTGAAAAGAAATCCTAAAATGACTTAGAAAACTGTCTCACTAGATATTAGCCCAATCTCAATCTCCACAGCTCACTTGGCTGCAGCCACTCAGCCTTGACTTTGCTCAAACACTTTTGATTCCTCATTTTGACAACATTAGCACATCACCAATAATGTAATTTTGTATTGCCAAATGTATTTCCACAACACTGTATTTGTCTGCATGTAAAATGGTGCTGATGGAGACTTCATTTTGAAGGAACTGATGTGCAAAGGTGATTGTGAAATAGTAACACTTACTGCAAATATTGAAAGGGAAGAAGAATGGTGCTTTAAATGAAAAGACATTTATCAGACCTATCCCAGCAGTGAACATATAGTGAGTCAGAATTCATTATCAGTGTTCAATAATGTCTAATTGACCGTCAGCTCTGACAAGTCCCAGGTTGCCTGGATTGGTTCTTTGGTTTATTTTACATTAAGCACTGACTGCCTGAATCTGTCTGCAATACAGAAATGACCTGCCATGACACAGACCACTTATTTCACTCATTATGTATAAGAGCGAATCAAATAAAAGAACACCATATTGAACAGGGACATTAAACTTGGTATTAGCAAGGTTAAAACCTTGATACTCAGAGGAAGAGGCTATAAAACGATTGCCACTTTATCAAGCTTGCATCAACCAGTCAGGGTTACGTAAGCATGATGTTTAATTCTGTGACGGCATCACACTCTGCTGACATAACCAAGCAATCCACTTCACAGTTATAAACCAAACAGAGACAAATTCAGCCACGCCCTTCATTTGTTGATTAAAAGTTAAGTAAATCAGGTCATGCCTCTGAGGTACATCCTGCTGAAGGAATACAGTGGAAGGATTTCTCCTTGTCAAAGCATTTCATTCTAAGATTGAGTCGTCTTTTCAAGCCAAGAGCCATTTTAAATCAAAATGAACTTTTTACAGGCATTTATTAATCATTCCAGTACCACAAAAACACACGTCTTTGTTGTTGCTGTTTTTTTCAAAACACCTAATTAATTTTACAAAGCACACAGAAGCGTTCTTACATATAAATTGTAACGTTTTGAATGTCTTCTATGTATTTTCTCAGTGTTGATTTGTCCCAAGGAATAATCGCCATGCTGTCAATTGCAGTTTAGGATATTATCAAAGACAAAAATCATTGTGAATCTGTTGCTTGCAGATTAAAATATTTCAAATCCGATCCACCTGGATTAAAAATAATGGCCAGACATTTGTAAATCATTCATAATTATCATGGGGAAACCTATTAAAGGGATTTTTTTTGTTGATTTCCTTTCTTTTTAAATACATTTTTGAGCCGTTTAACTTCTGTATGTATAACATCTAACTGTGGACTTCTTAAAATGAAGTATTTTTTTCATAAAACATTGTAAAACAACACATCACTAAGCGCTGATGTGGAATTAGTCCATTTACACACTTGTCTGTTTTAGGCAAACTTATTTTCCAGCCTGATACTACAGTGACAAAAACAGCCTCACATCAGCTTAAACATGACAAGTGTTTATTTTCTTCTGCTGAGCTGTCTCCAAGAATAATCTGGACACTCTGGAACTAAAGCACTAATAAGAGTCGAAGATTATGTGCATGACTGAGCAGTTTCAACTAAATTGGATGAATTGCTGTTAAACTGCAGACTATCAAAGGTCAGAAACCAATTACATCAACATTATTGTTATTCCCATAGCTTTAGTTACTGCCATTTTGTTAAAGCCTTTAGCATCTCTGAGATTGGTGGTGATTCACCACCTGTTTGACACTGGGAGGAAATGCTGCCTCATCAACAAGCAACAAAGACGCAGGAGAGATTCTGTTTGGAGCTCCTGATTCAGCTCCTGGTTGTAACCTGCAGTTTTATCCTACAAGGATCCATATGAGATTTTGCTGTCACATGCAAATTCTAGGAAATGATCATGTGGTAATTTGTCCTATATAACACCCTTTTATAAATTTAACTATGCAAAGTGGGAAAAAATTGTAAAGCAATGCTGATAGCAAATTAGACTAATCCGGTCCCATTTACTCATTCAGGTCTCTATGTAAGATTTAAGAATTCACAACCTCTTGTGGTCTTGAGAGCAAGTGAATGTAAAGTGTAACAATGGCAGCCATAGAGATCATGGTCACATTGTAATAACATGTGCATTTCAACCCACATGATGATCATTTTTCAAGAAGCAGTTTGGATTTTTACCCCTAACAGAATGCCCAAACTTAACCTGGGGGTGAAAAACAGTCTTTTGGAAAAGTGTTGTCATGTTTTTAAGTGAACATGACTTAAGAAGTAACGTCAAGTAAGCTTTAGTCATAAGAACATTTAAAAACAACCTATTTTGTACAAAGTGCTGTACAAATAGCGGGAGATAAAGAAGTGAAGCAGCAGTTGTCTGTTGGTATTGAACTCACATCCCATGGTTGAAACTACCTGAATGATTCAAAGAGCTGCAATCACCCCTCCTGTCTCTTTATGAGGCTTTTGTGGCTTCGTAAAGAAAAGTCTTGAGAACATTTAGTGAGCTGTGGAAACATTTATATAAGTAGTATTTGTAGGAGTGGTACTTTACAGAATGCTGCTATGCGTCATAATTAAGGATATAAACAAATAACCTTTGTGGTTGCTTTGATTGGAGAATTTGTGGCAAACAGTCAGACCAGAGTATTGAAGTATTATTCACAGAACTATCATTCTCCTAAAGAGAAGAAACTTGTTTGCATTTCTTTAAACCAGTCTGTATGATTGTAGTCACTAATCTCTATAAAGATAGTGTCCTTGCAAACTATTCTCAGAGCAAAACTTTTTATGGTGGGACAGGTAACAAAGTTGTTAAAATATTTTTTATAGATTTTTACAACCCCTTTACTAAAAGAACCACACACATCTTTCTCATTCAATGACCTAAATCTCTGTTGATTACCATTTTCAGCATGAAAGCTGTACTAGGTTGATGTTTCCCCAAGAGTAGACGTAAGACGTGGAAGGGGAAGAGAGCACCATTTCAAATGAGCATTGAATCATGGGGAGAACACACTTATAATTCAAGCTTAAATGAAATAAGAAGAGTAACCAAAAGACAGACTAGACCAACTGTCGATATTTTGTGCAAACAAACTAAAAAACTCTCCAATTCAAATGACGTAACAGGTACATTGAGTAAAAAAGTATTATGATAACGGCAATCTCCCTGAGCAATTAACCCAGATTGAAGGTTTTTTTTTTTTTTTGACAGCATGAGTTAACTTCCTACCCCTGTCTCCTGCTTGCAGTGTTTGAAAATAACACTCAACAAAACAACAAGGCAGACTCTCCCAGCGTGCTCATTAGCAAGCTCTGTGTCTTTCACAGCCTGTGCTGCAAACATCCACACAGCAGCAGCACTTTACTGTGGGACTTATAAAACACTGTTTCTTTTCTCTGTAAACGTGACGCTCTCTTGAAGAAAACGTGCTTGTCCTTGGATTAAATCAGACATCAAAACACTGTTTGCAAATGCCTTTCTCCCAAAATCCTCTTTCTCAATTTTGCCCCCCTTTCTTAGATTTTCTCCTCTTCCCTCATCTTTTCTTTTTCATTTTTTTTTCTTTTTGCCATTTCTCCCCCTTCTGCCCCTCAATTTCACGGATTTTAAAATCTCCCCCCTCCATTGATTTCCTTCTTTTCCTTCTTGTGAGAGCTCATTTTGTTCAACAGTTGCCATACATAGCAGTTTGAGCTAAGGCTCTGGGGAAAGGCTCTGTCAGACAGAGAGAAAAAGGGGAGGCAGAATCACTGCAAGGTTGCAGAACAGAAGTTACATATTTTTCTTCTTTCCTCCTACCTTACTTTGACTCGATCTGGAGTTTGATCTTTTCATATTTTGGAGGGGGGGAAAGCATAAAGTACCCACAACCTACTGCACATTTCATTCTCATGTTTTTATTTTTTCCACGAAGAGCAGTCTATCTGATAAATGTCGAGCCTGCTCTCAGTTCCACGGCACAAATTGGATTGTTTTCATGAATTATAAGCAGGTGGTCACAAATGCTCCAGAGATAACACATAAATCATAATTCAAGCTTTATTACTGAGGCCTGGTTTTCTTTTCTAACACTCTAAGTGCAACACAACTGTGTCATTCTGAAGGCACTTTCATTTTTCTCTGCAGCAGCTCGAGGAAGGTTTAGAGAAGTACAGCACTCCCCAAAGGAGGTTTTAATGTTATTATGATTGCTATTGGATTTCAGATTAATGAAGCTCATTTCTTTTATTAGACTAAAATTGCCTTACAGCACATTTTGAAGAGATTGGACTCCAGTGTAGATGCTCATTCATTACTTACCTCTATTGCAATGTAGTATTCTACGTTACAGCATCTTTCACAGGTATTTTTTAAAGAAATCCCTCCAGTTACAGTGCAGCGTTTCTTTTTGTGTTCTGTATGAAGCTTTGCAGAGAAGCCCTCTAAATATTGACAGAAATCTGACATTGTTTTAGCATACTGAATTTGAAAAACTGAATGTTGTACATTAAATTGTACAGACCTGCTCAGACCTCACAAAGTGCCTTTCCTCCCACAGCTTACACTGTGAATACTTTTCCAAAGTCAATTATTTACTTTACCAAAGTTTACATGAAGCTTGATTGTGACAGAATAGAATACACTAGATGTATCAAAGGAGTCAGTCAGTATTTGTTATGTTGAGAAAATAAACATTTAATCCTTAATCTTTAAGGTTTTTAAGCCAGAAGGGAGGGTTACTGCTGGGTTGTTCTTACTTCAGTAACAACTTCCAAAACATTTAAAGGAGTCATCACCTGGTATATTTGGTTATCCATTCTCCCTTAAACTTACTTTCAATCAATTCTTAACATT
>JAOXYM010000020.1:13554147-13567001 GCA_028567055.1 Leptatherina wallacei | reverse complement strand
CGATTTCAATTGATGTAATTGATAAGTCCATGTGAAAAAAAAAAAAAGTTACACGAAGTGACACACTCACTTTAAAGAATTTCAGTGAAATGTGATCATACACTCAGAAAATAAAAGTACCAATTGTAACTTCATTGTTACTGGGGTTGTGCCCTGAAAGGTTCTGCTATTTTACCCTCAATGGTTTTCTGTCTGTACTGTTTTAATCTGTTAGCAAGTATTCAATGTTTTGGTGGCCAGATAAGAGAAGAAAACTGCTCAAAAGAGAAATATGAAAGAGTGAATGCATTTGCTTCAGCAGATGAAATTCAAACGGGGAGCGACAGTGAGGGTGTAACAGAAAAAAGGAAAAAGGCCAAGGAAAAAAGCAAGAAAGTGAGAGGCAGTGAGCAGGAGTAAGGATGTGAGGGAGAGATGAATTATAGCCTACTCCTAGAATCAATAATCCTACGAATCACAGTCCCGGTACGCTACAGATCTTTTTCTTTCCCTTAACCAAGCAGAGAGGGTGACAGATACAAAGAGCACAACCTGTCGATTTATGAGGCTCCCAGACACAGAAGAGAGCAGAGAGAGATATAGTGAGAATCCTCACTGTGCCTACGGAGGCAGCGGGATGAAAAAAAGAAGGATAAAACTCAAGCCTGAGGCTTAAACAGAAAATTTTTCTTCTGTTTTTCAGCTTTTCAAAAATAACTTCCACGCTTCTGCCTTATTGTTATTTGTTTGAGTGATGTCCTCCCTCTGACTTTTCCAGAGTCCAAACAAAGAAGTCTAATGAGTTGAATCAGGTGCTGACATGCCTGTTGTAACCTCCCATACATATTTAGCTCATTTCTAATATAGAGAGAGCACTTTGTTTAAGATTATTCAGCACAGGAAGAGGCAGTGAGTGATACCATGATCCAGTCTGACAAGTGCATAGGTCTGTATCAGTATTTTTTTCTCTAAGATTAATTCACCTCCCGCCTGTTATTTCAAGGACTGAAACAGATTATGACAGCAGCATGCCTTTATCATTTTGTCTCTTGGCTCCACAGAGCGTGTCCATCTTTCATCCCCCTGCATGTTCAGTATAATATCTCAAAAGACATTCATCAAACCCTGACTTTTAAAAGTCAAAGAAAAAGTTTGGGGGAGTACTCTTAACCTGTTTGAATACGATGAAAGGACTGATATGTAGTAACTTTCAAGTGAGTTAAAGCTACCACCAGCAACTTGCTTCTAGCAAGAATCCTGAAAACAGGGGGAAACACTTACCATGCTTCTGTCCAAAGGGATGAATTCTGCCTATTGGCACCTCCAGAGCTTAAAGGAGTTACTACAACTTCCTTCAGACTCTTATGAAACCTTGAACAGAATTGTGCCTCTTAATACCCCATTTTTTACAAGATGCTGACAGACTGCATCATTAGGTTAACATATCCCAACTGTGACTTCCCTCATTTTGAAAATGTTCTCAACTCGACTTAAGTGGCTTATTAACCTGTCACTCTCTACACTTCACAAGTGACCTGATTTCTAAAATCCAACTGGAATCCCTGTTTTGGGAGGGGAAAAAACACACGCTTAAAAGCCCTGTATGACCATTTAAGGGGAAACTGCAACCCTAAAGACACTTCTGCCACCAATTTGTGACCATGATGTTTACTTTTTCTTTGTTCACTCTGCTTTTTAAGTAAAATTGTTATTCATTCATTTTGTTAATTGTTGTTTTTTTTTGTCTGTAATAATTTTTTATTTACTTTGGATCTTAGGGCTGGTTTTGCAATGACACCTGGAACATTTGTTGCTTTTCCACAGATGGTTTTCAACACCAGAGACAGAATTTCTTACTTGAGCTGCTCAGACTGAGAGACATTTAAATGCAAATTATTTTTCTCCATGTTATTGATTGTTAACTCTCCACACAGTGCATGCTATTACTTTTTTTGCAAACTTGCAGTTGCCATGAGCTTGTGGACACTGTAGCACCTGATTGGAGACACTGTGAAATCGATAACCTCAGTATCATTAAGTAAAGATAACTTGCTATTGAACAACTAACTGCCAGCGCAAAAAGAGTAATTTGCACCATTAATACAGTTTGTAGGAAATTGTCCTTGTGTGTCAGGGATCCAACTAGTAAACAAGATGATCAACTTTGTTTTTCTTGTCTTTCAAACAGTCTGAAGACCACCCTGAAGAAGAAACTGTCTGGTGATGTTGTAAATCTGTCAGGAATCCCACTGTCTGGACGCGACGTCCACCGTGTGGCTTTCTACCTTCAGAACAGCAGTGATGGGGTGTCGGCCGTGGACATGAGCTTTACCGAGCTGCAGGATGAGAGCTTACGGCTGCTGCTGCCCTACCTGAGCAGCCTGCCAAAACTGACCACGCTAGCTGTCAACGGCAATCGCCTGACAGTTACCATCCTGAAGGACGTTACAGATGCAGTGAAGGATCCCAAAAAATTCCCCAGCCTGGCCTGGATCGACCTGGGCAACAACGTTGACATCTTCACCGTCCCACAGCCGCTACTTGTGGCCCTTCGCCGCCGCTTTGGTTTACGCAGCAGCCTCCCAACTATTTATGAGTACAGTGAGGCGCAGGCATTCAGTAGCTACAACCCGAACATGGAGACCTCTGTGGAGGAGCCCAGTCTGTACGAAGAGGGAGATGTAGAAGAAGATGATCGAGAGGAGGAGGAGGACAGACTAGAGCTTCAAGCCTGGGGCTTTGAAGAAAGAAACATGTCAAAAAATGTGGCACTCCACTTCTGTGGGAGGTGATTTCCCAGGAGTTCCTAGTCTTAGACTGGCAGCCTCTAATACCCCCAAGTCTAGCCTGCTCTGTAAGCTGGTGTCAGTGAGGCAGGAGACGCTGACATTGACCCACAAATTCCTGAAAATAACTTGAGCAACTGTGTTGTGTGCCCCTATGGATGCTCTGACAACTGCAGGCAGCTCTGTAGGTAAACAACCAGTAAGAATAAACTGGTGGACGGATTTCACCTTTATTTATCCAGGGAATTTTAGCTTCCTGTTTTCCAGAGCAACATATTTCCAAACCTGTGCTTTCCTATATAAAGGCTTCCGGTTATCTGTTACTGTTCACTAGAGCAGCTGTGGAGTTGGTGCCTTGCTCCAGGGCACATCAGCAGTAGCTGTTAAGGAAAAGTGCGACATTAAGAGTGATGACAGAAAGTTTACAGAGGATTTGGAGTTTCTCCCTTTTTTCTTTATTTCAGATCCTTCTTGATATGGATTCAGTTGCTTCCCATCAAGCTACACTCGGTTTTCCACAGTAACAAATAAAGAGTCATTTTTGGAGTGTTTTGTTAATTTATTAATGTTAAAACACTGAAATATTCCATTAATATTATTCAGACCCTTTATAATGTCATTTACAGCCGATCTCAGTCGAAGACCTTTTTGATCAAGTGATCCTTGAGAGTCGACCTATACCTAATCAAACTCACTATAGATCATTAAGAAGGCCCACGCCTGCCTATATAAGCGCTCTCAGTTTAAGGGGTACGACAGGATGAAACTAAACCATAGCTCTTCTTTATTACATTATAACCTGCTGGGAATTTGCTTTTTCTTTTCTTATCTTTTTTTTTTTTAGAAAAATCTATTCTTCAGATAAAAAACAATAAATAAATTAAATTATATTGTTTTTAAGAAACAAAAATGTAAATAATTAATCACAATTTCCAACATCATGTGTGGAGGAAAACAGGAACTGATACTTATCTTATGAATACTGGCAATTTAGTCATGCATGGTGATGGGAGCATCATTCTGTTGGCAGACAGAAAGAGATGATGATCTGGTGATCTGGTCAGGATAAAGATGGGCTCAAATATTATAATTAGAAATCCTGTGAACTGCCAAGAAAATACATAAGTGACTTCTGTAAAAGTAATGAGACCTCTACTCAGAAGAGCTTCTGTGTAAAAACCTGTAAAAGGCTGTACATTGATCGTGACTCAACCTGCCCGAAGAATCGTTCTCACAAACGCTTGAAGCTGCCAGAGGTGCTTCATTAATGACCTTAGCGAAGGGTCTCAATACTTCTACAAATGTGTCATTTTTGTCTTTTACCTTTAATAACATCACAAAACACTCCAAAAAAAAACATGTTTCTTTTTTGCCTGTTGGGAATATACTAATGGGAGAAAGGGAGGAAAAGTCTCAAACAAAACTAAATAATGACATTTTTTCATCAGCACTAAACTAACTGTATTTCATAAGTCAATTTTTCCTCTCTTTGCCAGCACAAGTATGAAGTCAGTATCCAACAGTGAAAACCAGTCAGTTTAATTTCAACAGATAAAGTGGCAATGACATAAACTTTATGTTTTCAGCCAGAACCTGATGGTTGTAAGATTACATTCACATGAAATGTGCTTCCAGTTTTTTCAGCACATAATTTACGCAGAAATTTTTTCAAATTACACACACTCACACAGACACACAAACTCATACACACAGAGTTTGGAAGTGAACTGCTGATGAACTGATTACTGCCCCTATCAGGCCTCTCACGCCCCTTCAGTCACAGATAGTGTGCAGAGGATCTATTTTTTTCTCAGCAAACAGGACTAGCTCCAAATAATTTTGTCCAGTGATGTTTCATTAATGATTCTATTTCTGAATCAGCAACTCATTTTCAGTGTTTGAAGAATTCAAAGTGACTTCTTTTTTTCTTTCTCTGCTATGGTGTTATTTTTGTCTGTTGTGGCATGAATAAATTGCAGCAGCTAATATTTGGCTTGTATTTTTAATAGATGCATTGTTTTGTATTGGTTTTTAAAAAAATGGGCATGACTGTCTATCATAGTGCAACATCCAAAGCCCACAGACAGAAAGCATGTTTACATGTGGATTTATTTTCCAGTAAATCTGAGATTTGTTTCAGGGGAAGTTTGAGATAATTTCCCCCTCAGATACAACCATGCAACAGCCCACACTTTGTCCTGCTCCCTGTACTTATTGTCATATTCTATTTTCATGTTTACTTGTTCTAAGTGAGCAGGATGCTTGATTTGTGCATCTGTGCACATGTCCATGAGCTGATAACTAGAGTGTGTGTATGTTGTGGACATGCAGAGAAAATGACTACCTTTGATCATAGGAATGAAATGTCTGCTCATTTGCACTTTAAGGACGACTGTCCCTGAATACACAAGCTTTGGTTTTGATGTGTGTGGTTGGCGTAACAACGAGCTGAGTCTTGCACATTTTAAAATAAATGTTCGCTCGAAACTTTTTGATTTGCAAGTCAATTTATTCAATTTCATAATTAATCTTTGTTGATGGTTCATTTGTAACGCTATTTACCTTTTACTTATTCAAGTGGAAATGGTGTTTGCCTGCTCTTGCATAAATATAATTTGAGTAATAAATCTTTTTGTGGACTTTTTTGGGGTTTTGGCTAAGTCAGAAGTCTTCCATCCATCTTTTACCACTTATCATAGGTGGGGTCACAGGGGCAGCAGATAAAGCAAGGATGCCAAAATGCCCCTCTCCCCGCTCTATACTTTTAGCTCGGTTATCCTCAGGCCCCCCAGGCCAGTCAAGATAATCCAGATAACATAATCCATCCGGTGTGTCCTAGGTCATCCCTGAGGCTTCCTCACAGTGGGACATACCCAGAACACCTAACCAGGAAGGCATCCTAACCAGTTAGCCAGTACTATGCAGAGCGACTTACAAGTCAGAGGCACACTTTATGGCAACAGTAACTGTATCTGATGCAAGGATTATTTAACAAGTACAACTGAAAGGTTAAGTTGAAAACTGTCCTCTGCTTGTTTATGATGGTACAAGAAAAGAGAAAAAAAACTAAAAAACAATGAAAGTGGCATAAATGTCTTCCTGTAGGCTGACTGTTTTAATGATAAATAATTAAAATGTGGTCCTCCAACAGCTTTTCCTAAAACAAGCTTGTACTTGCTTACAGGTTTGTTTCACTGGCTGAGTAGGGAAGTTTGTCAAAGAAAAAGTTTGGCTGCATACATCTGTCTGGATATGGGACTTTGTAAACTTGAATAAATCTATATCATGCAAGTCCATGCAGACCCTCGCAGAGATGTAGGTGCAGAAAGTGTGAAATATCCCAAATGAAGATTTCCCTTTAACATTGTTAAGGAATACAGATACAATAACATATTCGCAAAACCCAACCTAAAGGGAGATGAGAGGCCCCGGTAAAAAACAAACAAAAGAGGGAGAAGGCCCCAAACTGCCTCAGCAGTGGGCTATCAGATTAATGCCTCTCCCTTAATCTGAAATTGAATCAAAATCAATAACAAAATGGCTGATGACTCTCAACCCAAACAGTGATAAATGAAAATCAATAAACATAAAACTTATTGTCTGACAAGCACACAGTCTAGATCAGTGGCTCCCATACTGGGGGTCATGAGATCATTTCAGACGGTCGCATATCATTTTTGAAATACATATAACCAACATTTATCAGACACAATGCATAAATCCAAATGATTTCTCCTCACTAATGAGGACTCTGACAGTTTTCAAGCCTCATATTTAAAGGATCATGCAGGATGGCCCATCTGATATCATACAATTAGTAATTGTCATCATGGGAGGGGGGGTCGCAAACCCCAATGTATGGTATCTTGGGGGTCGTAGCACGTGCATTAAAAGAACCTTAGACACCATAAATGGGCATGTTCCTGTTTTTGAATAGGAACATTTCTGTGGGGACTATTTCAGTTGTCGGGTGCCCTTTGCAGCAAATCACAGTGCAACCAGCTGTGACGACAGGTGGTCCACCTGCTGTTTGATGATGTGCTTGATCGAAATCTCGAAGACTGGAAAATCAAAAGAATCATCTGAAAAACAAAACCCCATAAAGCATCAGTAAAGGTGACATTACATGTTCATATCATATTACATCTATAAAGATTGACAACTGGGACTACTTCTTACATTCTATAAGAACTATACAACCATAGATAAGCCATGAAAACAGGCTTTCATTCTTCAGGGACACTTTACAAATAATGGCTCAGCTCAGCAGCTGGTTTCCATGTCAGCATTTAATACTGTGTGAGTGAGAGTGGTTCCCTGTACGGGCCTGTCGGAGGTAGAAATAATATCAGCATCCTGCTGACTTGTAGTGGCTCTGCTAGCGAGGCATTTTTATGTTTGCAGGGGCAAAGCCCGAGGCCATCCATCTGCAGCCCCAATCCATCCCACAAGGGAAAACAGGCGGGTCAGATAACAGAAGATCCTGTTCTGGCTTATTGCAGACATTGTAACACCCCACAGACATTTAAGTGCTTTATGGCTGAGCACTTTGTCATACATGAATAGTGTCTCAAGTGTCAAAGCATGCTCGGCTATGTTGGGTTGAAAAATATTTACAATCCATCAGCAAAATGTTTTCACAAGAACTAAGAAGACCATTGTGTACATTATCTTAATTGCACTATTTAAAATAAGCCATTTTCTAGAGGATTTGACAAAAAAGAAGGGATCAGGAAACTTCCTCAACAAGAAACCTTATTATCTGAGCAAACAATCACTAATGAATGCATCTTAGTTCCACCTGTATCAGCAGTAGCATTAAAATGCAGCTTTTATTCATTATTTCACGTGTTAAAACATGGCATTTAGTCATTGTGTACAAAACTGGTTTCATTTTTGCCATTTTTCCTCCAAATGTGAAACCATCTAAAAAACTGCAACATGTGGAGACAATTACGTTTCATCATTTCAAAGTTTTTGTGCATACTTTTGGGATAGATCAAATACCCTCTAAGCCAATAGTCCAGCTCATCAGTCACTGACCGTGTTCTTGTCAGCAGTGGGATGTATGCTGTAACAGGGCACAGGTTAGAACACACTGTAATGGAGTCATGTGGGAGGCAAAGGCAATGTTTTTATTTATTTGGCCAGCTGTTTCTCACATCCTGTGGTTTCACTCACAAGGTACAAACAGTTTTAATAATTTGTAAAATGACAAAACAATCTTATCTGGGTTGCTGGTGTAGTAGAATGTATTAAAGAAGTATGAGTATTGTACTGCTTAAATACTAGGCTACAGTAAAATGTTCAAATATATTAAAACTGTATGGATGGTGACATCGTCAGCACAAATAGTCCTTTGGCTGAGGATGTGTTTCTTAGCAGAAATTGCGTGCGTGCGTTTCAAGTTTATATGTTCTGAATGATGGCAGCTGGTCTGTATATGCATGTTACAGTTATTTAGCAAACCAGGTTCTTTACATAAACAGGATTCTGCAAAGACAGTCAAGACGGGGTCCGTGCTGCATTAGAGAGCTACAAGTAGTGAAAGATCCAAGTTTTGCTTACATTCAGCAGAATGAGATATGTTGCTATATAGTGACACCCGCAGGTTTTCTGAGCTTGTATAACCCACCTTAAAAGCTCCACAACAAAACTTTGGCAGATTTTCACTCTTTGGTGCATAACAAAGGCCGATTCGGCATCCACTTTGCACCCTGTCTCTTCTATGAGCTCTCTCCAACCGGCAAGTCTGTCCAATGTTGACTCTTCTGTCGCTTTCTCTCTTTCATTTCCTCTTTTCCTTGATAATGTCCCCTTGAGTTTCTTTGCTGAATCGGCCATGGTATACATCTAAAACCTCCAATGTTGATATCCAGTTGCTGGTGTGTGATGTGGAGTTGCAAAGCAAAAGACATTTGTAACATGATTCTCCAGGATGAAAAAAAAGTACAGGCCTCAGTCTTGGAACGCTGCAGGAAAATGATGGCTCCACGAATGTACATAATGAAAGTCAGTGTACCATCAAAATGAGTCAGAAGCACAAAGTTTTGAGGTCAGAAAGTTATGTAGTGTTACTTTAGATAGAACCACGCAGGGGTAGGAAACTCCGGCATCCTGCAGGTATTATTAGTATTAGTTTCCCTGCTGCAACACACCTTTCTCAGATCAATTGGTAATTAGCAAGCTCTACACAAGTCTGCTAATTAAGTCTGACTCTGAGTCAGGTGTGTTGCAGCTGGGAAACTCCCAGGCTGTGTCCGAATGTGCACCCTATGCCCGAACCCCTCATTCACTACATAGGGCTGCAGTACATAGTACACTATATAGGGCACTCATTGTGATGGTGATTCTGACACGTAGCTCCCTACTTTCTCCCGCTGCAGATCACGTGACTACCAGCTGTCGCCACAGCAACCCCAGACACTGTGAATATGTCGTTCCAAATTAAATCCAAACTCTTATGAGAAAATATATAAATGTGTATCCTTAAATCGTGTTTTATTCTTTATTTGTTGCAGATCTATTCATATAAAATGAATGGTCTTATAGTTTATTTTAATCTGCTTTGATGTTCATGATACTTGACACTTGCAGCATATTCCATCAGACAAATGGAGCCAGTTTTAAATAATAGCATCTTCTTACTGACACGAATTGAACTACGATGGCAGATAAGAAGACAGATGAGGAGAGCAAGACATCACGTTAGCTCCTGCCCGCAATGCATTATGGTTTATATTGACCCGTCTAGGGACCATCAATGCTCACTACTTTTCAAGATGCATTGTGGGTAATTTTGAGTGCACTACTTTTTTATCTCTGGACATTCGGACAACCCTACAAAATGCCGTGACCCCTATATAGGGCACTATGTAGGGAATAGGACATTCGGACAGCCCTAATACCTGCAGGATGTCGGCCCTCACGGATCGGAGTTGCCTACCTATTTTCTTTGAGGACCCCCTTCATGCAAATGCTAAAAAGCAGTGGACCCCCTGCACCACCCCATGCGGAATCCATGCTTGCTTTTATGCTTTCATTAATGAGATTCTCAACATAAATACTGTATTCTTGTTGAGTCCTGTCCTTTGACAAAACTGAAGCAAAGCTAAATTAAAATCATACAGCCTTGTTTTAAAACAAATTAACTGCTCTGTGGTGTTGCTTCAGAAACATTTTGCAGGAAAAATCAAGATTACCGGCATAGACATGAAGCCCTCCTCTAGTCTAGCTTCACCTGCTCACTGATCTCATTAAACCCCAGCACACGGACAAAAAATGATTAGAAGTCGGGTTTTTTTGTTTTCTTGTTTGTTTGTTTTTTAAAGTCTATTCTTTTTATTTTCGACTAAAGATCCATGTGTTAAAATATTGTATAGTAGATTTTGATGACCCCCATTTATTAACTTTGGGATCTGGTTTTAAAAAATAGGGTTTTAGCAGACAGACTTCAACTCATCTTTGTGTGGACGTGGTCTTAATTTTTGAATGGTCAGGGACCTCCTGTGTTCTTTAGAGGACTCCCTTTGGGAGGTCAAGGACTGGTTGGGAACCACAGCACCATAGGTTCATATGATGCATTTTTAAACATTAATACATATCACATATTTCTCATTTGCTTGCCTTCACAGTATTTCTTTCTTTCTATCATTATTTATTTTAGTCTATTTACATTACAAGCTGCCTTATATTCTAAGGTCCTTCAGATGCATTGCTCCAGCTTATTTGGTTTAAACCTTTTAAGGCCACATGACAGAAATCTAAACTGTTCTTTTTTTACATTAGGTGGCTGGGTAGAGTTTCAGTAATCTTTCCTTTTATAAATATCATCCTCTTGGGACCTCAAACAGCTATGTAAATGAAAGCATCTGAGAAGTCTTGAGGTAAAAATCTGTCTTATTTGGTGGCACTACAAACAACTCACATACAGTTTCAAAAAAGTGATGAAAGACTCTAGCCAGACAGCTTTTTCTGAGATGATAAACTTAGAGTGTTTCATTTAAGGTCAGGAAATCTTCTTTTAAAATAAAGTCTTAAACAAAAAGGTAAGTGACTACGGCCCTAGGATGAAACTTTTGTGAGGTCAAACACTAAGCTAACAACAAAAACATTTTATGTAAGTAAAACTTTAGCAAGTATTTCTATCCACGTCTGTAGTTTTTAAAAATAAGTTACAAAAACACATTCTGCTAACTACTGTTCTTTTTATCAATACTGCAGATAGACATAGATTTCCATTCAAAACACTGTTGAATTGTGTTTATTTAACAGATAACTTTAAACTCAGGGCAGTAGAATCTGGTTGTCATTTAACTAATGGTGTTATATAATGGATAAAGTCAGAACATTTGCACTGCATGTTTGTGATTTTCTACGTGTTTCTAAACAACTGTAGCTGACATCATTTACAATATGATACAGACAGAACATGGAGAAGATGGAGCATGTATTACTGTTGCCTGTACTCAGTAATAAAGCTGCTCTTCAAATCTGGCATTTCCGAGAATTCACCCAGCTTCTCAAGAAATGTGTGGAGGCTCAGTCTTTTGGAAAGCATGCATGCACCATCTAGTGGTATTTATCGCTATCTACACAGATGGATATCTCAGTACCCTGCAGCTACACAGATGAATAATTGTGCTGTGCTATAATCATGTTTGCTGGAGTCTTAAGAAACACTGAGCTGTTTCTTCTCCTCTTCTTCTTTTTTTCCCATTCTAACATGCTGCATCCAGTAAAGTGATATCATGGCTGATTCTTCCTAGGAGTGTTTTCGGTTTTGAGCCATTTGAAAAGAAATCAAATGAACGGGATGTTTATCTTCAAGTGATGTTGAAATGAGAATCATTTAGATCAGAAACACACGTATTTTGTTTGTTCACATGTTTCTACTAAATCTGGCATGTGTCGATTTTATAAGTGTGTGTGTGGGGGGGGGGGGCAAGGAGCTTGCGTATTACATTCATATTTCACAATCTTCTAGAGGGATATTTGTTGGCCTCTCTCCAAGGTGTTTATCAGAAATTAGTACTTGTGCAGAGTTTGAACTTGTCATCTGGTTTTCTTCCAGAGTTCATTTCAACAATTGATCGAGTGAAAAACTCTACAGAAAATTCCCAGGAAGTTTTTATCAGGCATGTGAAGCAACTGTAAGAACAACTAATAAGAAGTGGTGTGGGAAGAACAAGGATTTATGTTTGTGGCCAGTTATTGCATGAGAAAAAAACTTAGATCTAACAAACTATTTAAAAAAAACAGGCAAAGAACATGTTACTTTGAACTTTAAGAGGATCATGATTCAGTTTAGCAATTTTGTCCCATCTTATAGACAGGATATGTGTTTTAGTGAGGTCTTTGGTCGTACTGTGCAGAATCATTTATATATACCAGGGATCTTAAACTCCAGTCTGTGTTGGAGCGCCTAAAACCTGCAGGACAGTAGTTTTCAAGCACCCAAATTTGAGATCCCTGAGGATCTCAAATCCCTGAGGGTGTTTGTGTCAAACAAGATACACTTTGAATATTCAATTTCTTATTTCTGTCTTTTACACTTTCGAAATAACAGTTTGGGCACCTTGCCTGCTCGGTCCTTAGTAACATCTGTTTGGCATATAATACAGCTTTTTTTAGCAGCTCTGTTTGGAGCATTTCCATCCAGTTTTCCCACAAAAGAATCTATAAAGATCTTTCTCTTAGATTATTATGGCTTTAGCTGACTTTTCACCTTGTACCTCTTGAGAGTCATGTTGCATCAGGACTTTTTTTCTGAGCTGTTCAGAGGTTCTTTTGCAAAGTTCATATTTTATGAAGCGCAATGCATCATCCCTACAGAGTCTGATACATTTTTGTACTTTGAGTTACTTTTGCATCCATCTTCCAAATCATCTAATGGCATGGCAACAGAATAAGGGTAGCTGCCGCCGTTTGCATATTGGATATACTGTATATATTTTGACTAGGTAAAAGCCACGGTTGTAAAGGCATCGATCAGCCTATATGGCAAGCCTAGGCAGAGGGTAGCACAACCGCGGTTTATGGTCGGCTAACAGCGCACCTTAGGTTTAGCCCGCCTACCTCCACAAGCTG
>JAOXYM010000020.1:13537395-13548018 GCA_028567055.1 Leptatherina wallacei | reverse complement strand
GATATTGATTGCACAAGTACTTTATGATTTACACTAGCAAGCTGCACTAGTGATCGTGATTATCCTTTTGAGCCTGAAATTAATTTCCAGAAGCGGCTCCTCATGCTGCGTTCAGGCTGCAAACAAAAGTAGCTTCAATCTGACTTTTTTTTGTCCACTAGTGCACTCGTGTCTGCATAGCACACGTCTTTTTTGTTGTTGTTTTTGTTAGTTCAAATCAGACCCTGGCCACTATTATACGTGTTGCTAAATCGAATACATATCTGATGTTTTTCAAAGTGACCACAGTCCGAAGAGTCATTCGCATTTTATTTGACTTTTACATCATTGAAGTGAGGCAGACGTCACGATTTTGTGTTGGTTACAGCATCACAATTAGCATTTTGTTGCATTTACCTGAGATCCACTGCAGGAATCAACGGCTTCGTAAACTTTTCATCTCTTGATGATTTCGGAGCATAACATGGTGAAAACACGTGGAAAACTTCTCCCGCCCTGAGGCTGGACTGAGTCTGCATGTTGCTAATGATGTGATGGTGCTATTTGCTGCCCCCTGCGGGCTAGCAGCAGGTACTGACGATGTTACGTAGGAAAGCCCTCTAATCTGCTTTCTGCAGTCAGCAGCATTGTGTGCACAGGGACAGACATTCACACACGCAAACAGACTAAATATGGCACTATGTAAGCTTGCATTTATTTTTGGTATAAAACAAATTGTACAACAAGCTTGAATTTTTTTCCTTTTCGTAATAAAATGTATTTGTCATGGTGATTAAAAAACAAGCATGTCATTTCTGCAGCAAATAAGTCCAATTATTTTTGACTGTTTATTACAACTCTGTTTGAGCTGGGCTTGTTAAAAAGAGAACTAACTCTTTCACTATAATATAAGAGTGCTTTGGGAAGGGTGATGCGTCTTTACGTATGGATCTATACGCCCATCCTGGTGACGCGCTGAAGCAGATTGGCTGCTAAAGATACCAGCGGCTTGAGGTTCTCTCTGATTGGCCGCGACTCTCCTGGCCCTTACGTTATGCTTACTCCACATACACAGGCAGTCAGAGAGAGGGAAGACGTAATGGTTTGATTCCCTGTGCACTTGCAATGGTCGTTGCTCTGACATTACTCGGCAGATTCCTCTAACGGGAGGTGCAATGAAGGTATGTGGTTATATTTAGACAGAATAATGCTATGGATGCTTTCACGAAGCCGACTTTCTTTTTTCCCCTTTTAGTGATATAGCTACCCCAGGCTGCACGGAAATGCAGGGAATACCCCAGTCTTAATGTGAATTAATTTGGCTTTTATGCTCCCTGATGTCTATATCAACAGGCTTTATGCAGCATTTACTGTTTGGTTTGAACTTGACATCAAATGTGTCCCCCAAGTGCTGCCAGTCTGCTTCTTTTATTTCTTCTATTATTTTTTTTAATTCTTATTTCTCGTCGAGCTTGCAAGCCCGGAAACGCTTCCCCTGCATTTCCATCCGTCCTGATAAACAGTGGGTACAACGTGTAGCCTTTATAATGAGGCTGTTTTGACCACGGTGCGATAGTTCTGTGGACTAAAGCGGCCGCAGCGACGTCCATTCACCGTCAGACTTTAATCCGCTCTAACAAGATAGAGACTGCGGTCATTGAGAGCGGGGATGTTTGGGGGGCCGAGTCGGGAGGAGGGCTGAGGATCACCTCTCAGGTCCGAGCTGTGTCATCCCGAAGCAGGAGACTCCTTCCTCACTGTGGAGTGTGTGTGTGTTTGTGTGTTTGTGCTGTTGCGGTAAAGGAAGGAAAGGTGATAATGCTGTCTGGCAGCTCGAGCTCAGGACTGATAATGATGAAGAGGATGGCGATGATGTCATTGGTTCCGTGGTGGTGGCAGGTTTCTGGTGAAAGGTGAAGTGGAGGCAGGACTGACATTACAACCAGTCCCTGAGTTTGTCAGCAGCAGTCAGTAACTGTGAACAGGCAATGAGAAACAGTTCATCAGCTGTTATTGCTGTCAAAACACTGTTTTTGAGGACTGGCTGAAATCCAATCTGCTCGTTTTCTGGGGGAACCTTTATCTTCCACCACATTCATGTGATGCAATGCAGTGAAAACAATCACAATAGTGTATATAGTTCAGTGACTGGAAATTTCATGTTGCAGTAATGAGCTACAGTTCACGGCATTGTCCCTAGCACTGGTTTTGTGCTTCCACGTTTAAAAAAATGTCATGAAACATGAAGACAAAAGTAACTATCCTACTATAACTTAATAAAGAGTATCAAATGTTAGATTCTGCAAACATGTATAAACCCCCCATATATTGTGTATATTTATTATAAACCAATATGCAGTTAAATAGCTTACAGTGAGTTTTTTTCACAATACATCACACAATGATTTTTAAAAAGTCCCGCATGAAAAAGAAAAGAATTTAGATTTTCCCTGACTTTCACTGAGATTTTCAAGAGAATATTAAGCAAGTGAATATCAATACTCTTGTCTGTGTCAGACCAGGCCTGAAGGTATGAACAAATAATCCTGAGAAGACAACCCAATGCACCTTAAGAAAATGTATGCAAGTAAACAAAAAAAAAGGGGGGGGGAGACATTAGTAGGGTAGAAACACTGCAGGGTCAAAAGGAAATATCTTGAATAATGTTTGAATCATGCAGCTGAAGCTGTGTTTTCTGTTGACATTCCTGGGTCATTGTAGGATCCCCAGCAGCTACAAGCTGAACACTCAGTTCTTTTTGGAGATTTAAGGCTGGACAATGTCTCAAAAGATCGTTGCATTGCAGTGCATATCAGGGGTGGACTGGGACAAAGAAAATCGTCCCCTGGCATTTTGGCCCAGACTGGCCCATGTATGATCATCCACACCACAAATATTTGCTCTCCCTTAAATGTCAATTTATAACCCGTGCAACTCCTTAAAACTATGCAGTGAGTTAGCAGGAATCAGTGAGAGACACATTAAATGCTTCCAAAAAGTGTAATTTGTTAATAGAATAAAAGTCTATGCTCCCGCACAGGGATGAATATTAACTTACTTTGGGTTTGAGGGAGAAAGAAAATAGGAAGAACAGACATGATAAATGAGGAGTCTGACAGGTAGCTGCATCTACTGGCACAGAGCCGAATGGAGTTTAAAGTATCTGATTGGTTCAGCCCTGTGTTAGTTAAGAACACAACCAATGGGCTGCAAGTTAACATGTTTCATGGGTTGGTGGTCAGGAAAGAAAGTTCTTTGCTGACTATTTGGATGAATAAATTGCTCAGGCACAGGAACCAGAGCGAAAGGGGATGTTGTTTAAAAATAATTAAAGTATAATTTGGGCTGCCGATCTACTGAGTTTTATGGACCAGTCAGACCAATAAAGTGTCGGCCCTCCGGGAAAATGCCCGAAATACCCGACGGCCAGTCCATCCCTGCTGGATATTGTATGTATGTGATGTTAATCCGTACCATTCATTTGGCTTGTTGCTTTGTTTATTCACTTTGGATAATCCCCTTAAATGTGTTTTGAAATGTTGCTCTTCTGTTTACAAATTTTCAAAGGTAATTTGTTTTCATTTATTTCATTAGCTGCCTTCGGCTGGGCCCTCTTCTCATCTGTACTAAAAAATCTGGGGAAGTCGCTGCAGTGTTACAATCTGAACTATCTCCAGTAGCAGTAACAGTAGCATTTATGCATCGTGAACTTGTCCATCATAACTTCTCTCGTAAATGCAACAATAATGCTTAGAATTAATACATCCATAGGATATTCTCTTTACAGTGAAAGAGTTATTTTTGAGATACTTCCAGATATTTGCTAAGCTGTTAATCACAATATTGGGGAAAGATAAGAAAACACAGGGCTTAACTCTGTGAAGTTAATTTTCCCAAGGCACACTAACAGCGTCCCAGCGAAGCAAAATGGATGTGATGTTTTATTGACTAATCTGGTTTAAATTAAAAAGCAGCTTTTCAGCCCCTGTGGAGGGGACGGCATTCTTTGTGTTAGTAGACATCTAAAAACAGGAGAGACGACGGTGCAGTGTGTTATCAAGGCTATATTTGCATCAGGGATACATTTCAACATGAATGTTTGGCTCTTTTATTGTTCCTTAAATTCAACTTGTTTTCAAAGTCCAGAATAAGCACATAGTGATCATATTCTAAAAAAAATCTGCTGTAATGCTACAGTGGCTCATTTTTTATTCCAAATGAGACTAAACTCACTTTAGGGTTGAATTCTCAAGTGGAGGACAAAGTCTGAAGCTATTAAGAGCATCTGGGGGGCACAGCAGATTTCTGGTGATAGTTGTAAAATAGTCCAGGCGTGTTTTCATATCGCGGCACAATCTCCCGCAGCTTAATTTTCTATTTGCATCGTTGCACCAAAGGCTAAATCCCACCCAAGTTCTCCTCTGCCTTTAGTCTAGATTGCAGAAGCTGTTTTATAGACACAAATCCAAAAGTTTGCAGGAGTCACCTGAAGGTCTGCATGCATACCTTCACAGACTTTACTGGATTTGACATGAGCCAGCTCGGTCACTCAAATCTGTTGAAATTCAGGCCACGTGTATAATTTAAAATGAAACATTACATTTAGCTCCAACATGTTTAAAGGTGTTGAATGCCTTGAGTTTATTTTGTGGCAGAAATATCTCCTGTTGAATTTCCCTTCCAGCGTGTGAGTGAGTGGCATTTCCAGTTGATGTGAGAAGAGAAAATGAAAGGGAGGTAATGAAAAGTGCAGGAGAGACAGTGGATGATGAAGGCTGTCTTTTTGAAATGTATGAAAGTGCGCATGTTATTCAGAAAAAGCCTAACACCATCTGGTACATATCCGTGTTCTGATGGCTGCACAGATGCACACTTAGGGCTGAGCATAGGGCTGTGACATGAAAAGATATAAAAGTGTCAGCTCCTGGGGATTGATACAATTTATACAGATTGCCTTCCTCTTAAAAGAGGACCTCATTGATTTAACATTGTACTGTAACAGTGGCAGACTCAGCAACTTTGGAAGTACCTTTTTTCATTTACGCACATCTCTTTTTAAAAAAAAAACGGGCACCCATCTATTTGTTGCAATTCAAATTGTTTTTATCATTCAGGCTATCTAATTTTAAAAATTCTGAGTTCATGCGGAGAGGATTTATTGAAGGCTGCATCAAAATTTTATCTCATATACAGCAATACCTCCAAACTCCAGTTTTGCAGATTAAGATGTCTTTGTTTATATCCGTGTTGTAAATCACTGAGCAAGACTGATTTAGACTTAAAGTCTATGACGTTAGAGTTTGTAAAGTACCTGGGGAGAGACAAGGAGGTGTTAGTAGCAGCAAAGATCCATCGCACAAAGCACGTTTTATTTAGTTTGCTTCAACCAGTAGGCCAGAGCACCTGAAATTTTGTGTGTTTGACTTTAAAGTAACCCAGTTATTTACATCCCTAAGTCCAATAATGTTGGGATGTTTTTTTTAAATCTGAACAAAATGAAAACTAAAAGAGCTTCAAATCACACAAGCTAATATTTTATTCACAACAGAACATGCATAACATAACAGATGTCTAAACTGAGAATACGATGCTTGCTACATTTCTCAGAATAGTTGGCACGGGGCATGTTTACCATGGTGTAGCATCTCTTCTTTTCAGGACAGTATGACGACGTCTGGGCATGGAGGTTATGAGTTCCTGGAGTTTTAGTGTTGGAATTTTGTCCCATTCTTGCCTGATAAAGGTTTACAGCTGCTAAAGAGTTTGTGGTCATTGACGTATTTTTCAATAAATGCACCAAATGTTCTCTACAGGTGAAAGATCTGCAGGCAGACCAGTCCAGCACCCAGACTCTTCTCCATTGAAGCCATGCTGCTGTAATAGCTGCAGTATGTGGTTTAACATTGTCCTGCTGAAATACACAAGCCTTTCCTCCAGGCTTTTGAACTGAACACTGATAACATACTGGAAGCTCTCCCTCCTCTTTAGCCACGAGGACACAATGTCTGTGATTACCAAAAGAATGTCAAATTGGGACTCACCTGACCGTAGAACACTTTCCCACTCTGACACAGTCCATTTCAGATGAGTCTTGGCCCACCGGACGCGACAACACTTCTGGACCATGTTCAAATATTGCTGCTGTCGTGTATGATAGAGCTTTAGTTGGCATCTGTAGATGGCACGGAGGATTGTGTTAGCTGACTGGTTTCTGGAAATATTCCTGTGTCCATTTAGTAATGTCAGTGCCACAAGGGTTCCGATGAGTGATGCAGTTTCCTCTGAGGGCCCCTAGACCACGGGCATTCAGTAAAGTTCTTTGGCCTTGTCCCTCACACAGAGATGTCTCCAGCTTGTCTGATCTTTTGATGATGTCATGCAGTGTAGATTATGAGAGTTACAAAGAATTTGCAATGTGACTTTGAGGAACATTGTTTTTTAAGTATTCTTCTTATGCACGCTTTCAAACTGATTGGAGAGCCTCTGTTCATCTTTACTTCTGGAAGGCTCTGCCTCTTTAGGACATCCCCTTTATAGCTAATCATGTTACAGAGCTGATATCATTTAACATAATTACTGGCTAGATTTCTGCCCAGCTGAATCTTTTTTTTTTTTACTTTCTTGCTTTTTTAGCCATTTGTTGCCCCTGTGCCATCTGTTTTGAGACCTGTAGCAAAGCATTACATTTGACATGAGTTCATTTTCTGCATAGAATTGTCAAATTTCTCAGATTAGACATTGTTTATGTTATGTATGTTCTGTTGTCAATGAAATATTGGCTTGTGTTATTTGAGGGTCTTTTAGTTTTCATTTTGTTCAAATTTTAAAAAAAAAACGTCCCAAAATTTCTGAAATCCAGGTTGTACAAACACACACTCACTTATAAACAAATAGAAATGAAAGCAAGCTTGTCTGTGTTCGCCTAAAGTTGTTGGATGTTAAAAGACTATTTTGGTCTGGACTAAAAGGAGTGTTTTCCTCCAGCTGGTTCCATATTCCTTGAACATCATCATAGGTCATATTTGAGCTCCATGAGCAAATAACACTGAGTCAACTTTGGGTTGAGGATATTCAGTTCTATTAATAGACTGTTTCTCAGTTGAATTACCAAAATAATATGAATGTTAGTAGTACATGGAACATTATCTATAGTAACTGATATTATGTAGATTAGTGTTTAAAGACAGACACACCATTCAACTTTTGCCATTTTCTCAGTGATGTGCCCCCTATCTGCATCCATCTTACATCCTACCTGAGATCTCTCCAGATAAAAAATAACAAAACAGTCTTATCTTGACTCTTGTCTTATCGTGTCTTCCTCTCTTCCTCCACCATCTGGATTTTTTATAGGATTTTTTTAGGGATCATTTTGCCATTACAGCTTCTAACTCAACAGATAATGCCCAGAATCATTGGCAAAAAATAAATAAATAAAAATTACAAGATGACACCATGGTAGATGTTATAATCGATATTATTTGACCCGGATCGTGTCGATATTCTGGCCTGACTGACCCTATGGCTTGGTGAAGGTCTGCGCTCTCTGAGTGCTTCTACTTTCTTAATATTGTAGGTGTCCTTGTGTGAGGTAGATTTTTGGAGTTGAGGTTTTCTAACTGCCCTTGAATGCAGCATAGCTGCAAGCTGCATATCCCCGCAAGTTTAAGTTTTTATTTTCCATTCCTTGACGCATAGCCAGTTCAAGTCACCTTCTCCTGCATTATTTGGAGTTAAATGCCGTTTCTATGACAACCACAAGTGTGGAAATAAACCCAGATAAACAGGCAGTGAGATTACTGACTCTCTACCTTAAGCCCGTCCACCAGCAAACCGTAGAGCCCATATCTCTTCTTTTTTATAAGCAGTTTTGTACCTGCAGTTATTGAGTAAGGCACTTTGATTACCCAAAAATTACCCACTAGAGGTTGAATGACATTAGGCTATATACATATGTGCACACATGCTCTCTCTCAGACCACTTCAGCCAGTACCTTCATTTAGAAACCAACATGCTATAAACGGGTAAATCCTGCAGGGCTCTAGCATTGTTTCCAACTTCTTTGATTTATCCAGATCAGATGTTAAAAGGTTGCAACAATTTTCAGGATATCTCCGTGGGAAGGTATCTGCACGCACTGTCAGCTGAATTAGTTGAATCGGCTGTTTGCTGCACAGCAGGTGGTATTTTAGGCGACATACGGGCGGTAACTCAGTTCACATTGACAGTAGACAAAATACATCAGTCTTTTCCAGAGAGCTTTAAAGCTAAACTGTCTGTGTGAAAGATCCATTCTGTGTCTGTTTCTGATTCAGAACCACAACCTGATTTCTGCATCCCTTCCTGAAACTGTGCCGGCGGTGCATGCGTTAATTGCGCGCTTAAAAAAATGAGTGCCATTAAAAGGAATTGGCGTTAACGCGTTAATGGAAACAAAAATTTGCTATGCTGGCGGAAGCCTTTTTTCTGGACAATTACCTCGGCCTCTCCTTGCAACATCTTTTGTAACACTTTTTGCTCTCTGTTGTGGTTTGAGAGGGGCGGGGGCTTGGTACCGGAGCATACCTGGGTCTGCATTTGTGATTGTTTGGGAGGAAGTGATGACTGTAGTATTAAACTACATGATAAGCTATAATGAAAAAGGACGTAAACTGTGTTTTTATATTGAACATTTTATTGACCCTTTTTTTTTTTCTATCGCGCCACACATCACCAATAGATATATATTATCAAAATATCGTCCAGCCCTAATATGAAGAATTAATGTTGTTGCCTTAAACCAGCCAGATTAATTAAACTCTTTCAGGAAAATATCTGTTATTGACTGAACGTAACAACTAAAGATCTGTTGTTAGATGTTGGTCTTGAACTTGCGTCTTACAGTTGGAGAAAAAAGCTTAAGAATTACTCCTGCAGGGATGTAGAAAAGCTCATTATTTGTCCTTATTATCGGTGTACAGTATATGACACCACAGTCTCAGAGGTTCACAAAGGTCATCTGGAAGTTAATCATTTAAGCTAAACCTTTATGCTTCAGACGGCTGTGAATACATGGCTTTTATAAGGTTTTTTTTTTCTATTTTCCCAACAACATGAAATTTTTCATATACTGAACTACAAACCTGGCATGCCTGTGAAGTCGTTGATTCATTTTTCATTATAGCTTCATGCTCTTGTTGTCGGGGGCTGACTGGACCTGAACACAACTGCCACAGGGTGAGAGGTGGAGTATACCCTGGACAGGCCACCAGGGCATCGTGGAGACAAATTGTGTGCTGACTGTGCTCATGCTCACACTTGCTGTTCATTTAGAATCACCAAGAAACCCAGTTTGCATGTTTTCTGACTGTAGAAGGCAAATTAGGAGTACCTGGAGAAAAACAGTGCATATTCTACACAGAAAGACCCGAGCTGAGATTCAAACCGGGAACATTCTTTTGCCACAAAGCGAAAGTGCTGACCAGAAATGGAGACTCGAGTCTGGGACATCAAGTCACACTTAAGTCACATTTCCAGTGATTTCTTGAGGTCAGAGACTTGAGAATAAACTTGGATTTGCAAAATAGGACTTGTGAACATCTCTGGTGCCGACCACCGACAAACCAAACACACATTCTTGCAAAACAGTCCCGATTGTTAAACCGTGCTGGTCCAATCCTGCTATAGAAATGCATATGTATAGCACAATGTACAATGATTGGCGTAGGTCTTTAAGTTTTCATTGGAGCCCCGTTCATTCATTCATTCATTCATTTTCTATACCGCTTGGTCCAATTCAGGGTTGCAGGGGTCTGGAACCTTTCCAAGCAATTAGCAGGCGGGAGGCAGAGTACACCCTGGACAGGTCGCCAGTCTATCTCATGGCCAACACAGAGAGACAAACAACCACTCACGCTAACACTCACTCCTAGGGAGAATTTTAAGTGACCAATTAACCTATCATGCATGTCTTTGGACTGTGGAAGGAAGCCAGAGCTGGAGCCCCCCTGGTTCTTAAATTATTGATAATTATCAGCATTTCAGAAAGTTTAACATTAGAAACTGCTCTTGATCTCATGGAGTCAGTTGATGATTACATAAACATGGTGTCCTTCTACATGAGTCATGCATGCAAATGTAAGTAAGAACTAAACATATTAACTATTTAACCTACAGCTATTTGCAGAAAAACCAATAATGAGACATGATTTTCTGTGTCACTCCAATGAAAGTGATGATGTTCTGGCTATGCCACTGTAATTATGTAGTCTGTGAAAGGTGAACTCATGAATAATTGCACTGAATCCTAAAGTCTGATGATTCAGTTCAAACTAAGGTAAAGTCTTCTTTTGTGTTTTTTGAATCATTTTAGTTTTAGTTAAACAATTTGGTCTGTGTCAGACTGTCAGCGAGCCGATTAGTACTGCTTCGGGTTCCTTGATGATGATGCAGTTGTTGAGATTTGATCTCCAAAAGCTCTTTTTATGAGGTCAGATAACTGCTCATCCACATGAGCCTTTCCCCTTTGGCTTTTTCTATTTAAGTCTGAGCCTCTATCTGAATTAGTTGCTTTCCCCCTCTTCAGTGGGTTTTGTGTGTGTGTGTGTGTGTGTGTGTGTGTGTGTGTGTGTGTGTGTGTGTGTGTGTGTGTGTGTGTGTGTGTG
>JAOXYM010000020.1:13503996-13520883 GCA_028567055.1 Leptatherina wallacei | reverse complement strand
CCGCCACATACTATATATATATATATATATATATATACATATATATATATATATATACATATATATATATATATATGTATATATATATATATGTATATAAACATATAAACAGAATTTTGCAACAAATCAATAGACATTTGCTTTATGACAATAAAGAGCTTAACAGTAATGCCGACTGATTATCAAGTTCAGCGCTATGATACTGTACAGTGGTGCATTTAATACTGCACATAAATGTATTAAACACTTTCTGATACAAAAATATTGATCTATAACGCAATAAACTTTGCATTGGAACAAAAAATAGTCTATAAACACCAAGGAATAACTGTAGTACAATACAGAAACAATCAATTTAAGAATAAATAACTTATGAACAGGTTTAACAACAAAACTTTTTGTAATATTGCCGTCACTGGACAACACTTCCATTTTTACATTCTGGCCAGGCAGCACAGCCTCACTTTACATCAGGATATGAACTATCCTTGTGTTCCTTGTGTTTATCTGGCGCTCAGTCATCTGCTGCCTCCATGTGGGCAGTAGTTTTACCTCCAGTGAGTGTCACAGTTTTCATTGGTCCTCCTCCTAACTGATCTTCTGCAGCAATTTATCCTCTATCAGTTCAAACTGCACGCTGACAGACATTTCTGCAATGAACTGGTCGCATCCCTCCTTGGTCACCTGTTTACAGTACCGCAGGTCGATGTGACAAATGCTTCCACAGCGTTTGAAATAGGTCAGCGACTGGTCAGTGACCCTGTTACACACTGCAGAGAGAAACTGGGTTAGAGGAAGCAAATGGTGCATACTGGGTCACGTGTTCTGACATGAATTATTCACATACATGGATTAATCAGCCCTGCGGGATGAGACATTAAATCAAAAAACCTCATTATAGTGAGCTCTGTTTTGGGATGAATGTAGTAAATTGAACCAAAAAGCCAGGAAGTTTTTTTTTGTTTTTTTTTTCTTTAGATTCACTGCTTTACTATTCTGTGATGGACTGGTGACCTGTCCAGGCTGTACCCTGCCTCTGGCCTGATAATTGCTGGGATAGGCTCCAGCCCACCTGTGACCCTGAATTGGACCGAGCGGTACAGAAAATGAAAGGATGAAAGAATGCTTTAATATTTAGTTATTTTAACACTTGCACTTTGCATGGAAAAGTCCGTTTTGAGATAAGACACTATGTATGATGTGTAAAAATGCAAGTCATGGTGTAAGATTGCAGAGTTCAATGATTTGCCAATCATTTAAATCCATTATCAAACTGAAAACTGAACACACAGCATATCTGCATCTTGATATCTTTATATTTTGCTTCCAAAGAATCAAGACTCTTGTAATCTTTTAAAAAAGTCTTAGACTTAGTTCTCAAGGCTTTGTGAATATCTTTCATAGTTTTCTTTGGACATTGGCTGCTTTTCACTTCACTTTCAGTCCAATTTGTACCCGAGCATTGTCAAAAGAACGTGTTTTGGTTTGTAATGTCACGTCACACTGACCTATGATTTATTTAAGCATAAAAAGGCACCAAGCTCAAGTTACATAAACACATTACTGACAACTTAGCAAAGGAAGCATTTTAAATTGCATTAGACTGGTGTGGGGGTTCCAGCGGACCTGAGAGATGCATCTGGATCGTCATCTGATCCAGCTATTGTTTGCTGAAGCCTCACTAGAAATGGTCTCCCTGGAAGGGTGGCTGTCAAGAACGTCATTCATAAGAAAGGAAAACAGGGAGAAATGGCTAAGGTATGCCAAATTACATGAGAACTGGACTGAAAATCAGAGGCAATAGGTTTATATGTGAATCCTCCCCAGAGCCCAGACCTTCACATTATTGAAGCAGTGTGGGCTCATTGTAAAAAAAGAACGGAACAAAAAGGCAACCGGCCTCCAAAGAAGAGCTTCGAAATGTCCTTCAGGAAGCCTTGAGTATTTTTTCTGATGACTGCTTAAACAAACTTCAAGAAAGGGTTCAGACTGTGTTGAAGAATTAAGATCTTCATACCAAATACGAGCTTTAAAGCTCCGGTTTTGCCTTACATGCTGTATTTACATTCATGTTTGAATATGCTTCAATAAAGTCTCTGTTTCCTGTTTTCTAGTGATATATAAAGAAATGAGGTATTGCACGTGTTTTAAAAATTAGGACAGAGGCATGGATACCACCGCCTGCATCACAAATGATTGAGCTACCCATGTGCACTAAACCAGGGCTTATCAAATTTTTTGAGCCCAGGAACCCCTTCCTAAGGAGAAAACTTGCCAAGGACCTCCATTATAATTTTGACATCAATCAAAACATATTTAATGCCATTTGAATTACTAGTTTATAGGAACTATTGCATTTTAAAACTTTTAACTTATTGAAAATTAACTACAACTTAAAATGAACTTATACAAATTACATTAGAGAGTGCTTTTAAACAGGATGATTTCTATTTGAATTCAAATTTGACCTCACCGTATTTCTCATTTTGATGTAATAGCTTCTTAATCTTCAGAAAAATGAACCGTAGCAGGACTGCCAAAGTCCAAATGAACTCAGATCAAAAAAAGGAAAAACATTGTAAAGCTCACTAAGATCATGGCATTACTGCCCCTTTTGCAAATTATTGGCAAAAACTGAACAAAATAAACTGAACACTGTTAGTAATTAAGCCATGTCGATAATATTTGCACAATCAAGTTTCTCAAAGACTGAAAATGAGCGTTGTTTTATCTGTTCTTGGATTGATGGGTGACAAACAAACTCTTAGATCCTCCTCCACCTGTAAACGAGCTCTGGATTCATTGCAGCCAAAGTGGAACGTGATGTCTCAGAGAGGTAAATGATAGGAAAGGCAATCATTATTTGCATGGCTTCAGCAGTGAGTTCGGGACAAAAGCTTTCATGATTACCTGCTAAAATCGGACTTTAAACGTCCCATCACTGGATAATTCCAACGGTTGCTCTTCTGCCTGACTTGGGAGGAAATTTACCATCACTTGTTGAATAAGATGCATTTAAAAAATATATCTATTGTGTTGCTAGCTACATGCTAATCCACAGCTCGAGCTGTGTGGTAGATGCGTCCTGAACAGAGTAAGCAATAATTGATATTTTTATGTAAATTGTCCCCATCATATCCCTTTTTAATTCGTCCGAAGCTAATATACAGGGAGGTAATTGGTTCAATATCTTTTTTTTAATCCCCACAGTGGTCGTAATGTGTAGTTATTTACTTATTCGGAGATAAGACAAAACTGTTTTTTTTCAATGGCAACCCAAGCTACAGCCCGCAGATCCTGGGGGGTACCGGGGAACCCACTTTGAGAAAAGTGGCACTTAACCACCACAGATACATCACAGATGCAGGCTTTATGGTCTGACAAGCTTTCTGCTTTCATGATTTCCTAAATTAATTCAGTTTTTGATTTTCCGGGCTACAGAACAATTTTATATTTCACCCTACAAGAACTGAAAGTAGGTGGTGGCCATTTCTGGATCTTATCCATGATGTTTTCAGTGCATGGGGAAGTTTGAGCCACTACTGAGTGAAATGGTCCCTTGAATACAGGTAATTCAACACATTCTCAAAACTTTTTTAATATTGTGCTTTTCCGTCTGTAATTCTGAAAGACTCCAAGTTTTAGCTGATTTTTATTTTTAAAAAATATCTCCAAATTTAGGGAAAAAAAGATGGTTAGAGGTGCAAAAGCACCAGTGTTGCTTTGAAAGTAAATATCTGATTCACACACAAGTAAATGGACAAGCTCTCTACAAAGACAAGAGTCATACCTGATAGGTTGATGTCAGTCAGCGAATCTCTGGTGGTCGTCCCTGCAGCAGTCAGGATGTTGACGGACTGGTCAGTGACATGGTTGCAGTAGCTGAGGTCCAGCTTAGATAACAGGGGCATGTAACGAATGATGAGTCGCAGAGACGTGTCTGTGATGTCCAACCCTGCCAGACGTAAGTCCTCTACGTTACGCAGCTTACTCCTGTTGTCTAACTGACCTACAAAAAAATTAAAAAAAAATAAAAAAACAGGGAAGGAGATTAACAGAGATAACGCAAAACAGATAATTTACTGTAGACGGATAGTGTTGTTGGTTTGTCTAATCAGATGACTTTCCCTCATGTTCAACAAAGCCAAAGTAAAGACTAAACTATTAACAACAGCTGTCTGTGCACCCATAGCACAGCATAACTTCATCTTCTGTGCCACAGAGCTCCACTACTGATTAAATACTAAATTCAAAACACATCAGTGAGTCACAGCATTACTCTGGGTGACATGTTCCTGCTTTACACTGACAATAGATACCTTAGCCGGGGCACCAATTGAGTATTTACCCAAAGCTAAAAATAGTTCCTTGTCAAATAGCCCCCACTTTTTATGCAATCTGCATAATCTCTATAGATTACAGCAGCCAGGCTTCTTCATGATACGTTTTCACCTTTTTTTATTTTAAACTGTGGACTTGTAAGCCTTTTTCAGCTCTGGGACTCTGCGACAGGGTTGAAGACTTCAATTTAGCACATATTTAAACTTATCAGCTGATAAATAGGTAGTGGTACACTGCAGACGAATAATAACCTGTATCTTCAAATGAGAACAAACATGATGTTCAAATGAAAGAACGCAGTGTGCAGAATATGATATATTAAGTTTCCTCTCCTCCATGATTAGCTCACTCATTCAGCATTTAATGGTGGTCTGATAGTTCAGACAGATAATGCGCTTGTACCTGGCCTGTTATCCGTGGGTGGCGACAGCAGGTCTCTCATCTGGGCGTCCTTCAGTCCCTCAACCCACTGAACGTCCAGCGTTCGCAGAAGGGGACAGCTGGAGGTGCAAAGAGCAGAGACGGCCACCCAGGAGCATCCTGACAGAAGCAACACACGCAGACCTGCAGAGAGAGCAGAACCTTATAATCACTATACAGTGCACACTTTTTAAAGACGCACCACATTCATACTCTTGAGCCGTTTCATGTTAACACGAGCAGCAACAATGCAAGCTAAATATACTGTTTATTTTTTATTCATTACAATGTAGAAACATGTCCTAATTGTCCGTTTTCCTCTGTTTCAAGAGTTTAACCTCATTTGTAGTCACAAATTAAAGTAATTCAGATGCAGTAAATGTTCTTAGTTGCTTAACTAATGATTATGCAGCAAATAGATTTATGGGTAACCAAAAGACCCCTGATGAATCTTCAGAAACTGATCATGCTGCTTTTGTTTTTTCCCACTACCTGCAACAGGAGCCACACTGTAGGCAGTATGTTTGCTGTTTCAGAGTTATGGTAAGCATGTTATTCTGAGCTACATATACATTAGGCATCCCATCTGATCAACAAACACCTGAGTGTACCAAAAAAAACAAACACCCCACTGCTCCTCTAAGTTACCATTCAATGCATCGAGCATTGACTCAAAAACTGCCATCTCAGCTCTAACATATACCCGCTCGCTTCAATCTGAAAATTCAGCCACTTTCCAGTTTCTTAAAATAGTCCTGGCTTTGAGAGTTTTTTTCTGAAATCCTGTAATGAACCGATAACACATCCACCATGAAATAATGTTAAAATACTAAATTCCTCAAAAATACAGTCACAGTCAAACAGCCAGAGGCTCATCACAGCTCAGTTGCAATCCCAGCCAGTAAAAGAGAAATGCAAATAATGCACAAAGTAAAGCATCACACCATCTCGAGGCAACCAAAATCTATATTTCCTACTGTGACCATTGGGAGCTTCACACCATCTTGTTTTTAGTAAGTCAAATATTGTATGCTTATAGAAATCAAAAATGTGTTTATGGTTGAAATCTTAACTAAAGACCACCAGGCCCTCCCCTCTACATCATTTTTCTTCCACCTTTGCCTTTGTGTGATGTGATAAGTAACAGTTAAATACACAAAGCTCTCAGCAACTTTGTTTAAAAAAAAAAAGCACTATTATCCTATTCAGGTTTATCTTCATGTGAAAACAGATTCTATCGGTGTTGTTGAATTCAACTACTTACCAGGAAGCCTGTTGATGAGCCAGCTGAGCTGTTTTTTCGATATGTTGGTCCAGCTGAGGTCCAGAGCTACAGGCTGTCTCCGGATGATCCCGCTCAGCATCAGAGGTGTGATGGACTTACAGCGGTTCAGATTGATGTGCTTCCAAAGTCTCTTGTCGCAGCACCTGGTGAGAGAAGCGGCAGATAGTTTCAGAGAGCCGCCGTGTGACGCCCTGTGAACGCGTGTTTTCAGTTGAACTTCTACCCACCATCTGTTCCAGGTCCGGCAGACACGCATGCAGACACAGAGATCTCTGTGAGTGAGGTGGCTGAAGACGGTCATCCAGGTTTCTCGCCGCATCACGTGAGCTTCCCCGTCATTCAGAGGCAGTCTGTCAGGTGGAGGGCTGATGGGAGGCGGCCGGATCACGTGGCGTTCCATTTGGATACATTTTGGCGGTGACCGGCGGGGGAGCGGCCGGGGGCATATCGGTGTGATGGGAGTGCTTCTGTTCCAGCTGATTGGCGAGTAACCGTGCTGTGTCCCGTTCACCTCCCGTCCTCTGTGTCGCAGCCAGTCACCCAGATCGCTGCTGCCGTTATTAAGAGGCCATCTAAGCTTCTGGTCTTCTACCTCAGTCTCAGGCTCAGATTTTACCGGCTTGTGATTCTGGTTGGTCAGGCAATCTTCTGTTTTCAATGGTTGTCTGTTCTGATTTGCCAAACCTTCCTCTATTTTAATGGCTCTACGGCTCTGATTAGTGGTCGAGTCGTCTGTTTTTAGAGGTTTACGGTTTTGATTGGACACAGAATCTTCATTCTTCAGTGGTCTGCGATTATAATTGGCTGATCCATCCTCCGTCTTTACCGATCCATGTTTCTGGTTGCTCAGAGACTCTTCTGTCTTGAGCTCCTGTTTGAGCTCTTTGCTGACCTCTTTGGTAAGACGTCGACGCTGATGGCGAGCTTTAAGCTGAGCGGAGCTCCTCTCCTGAGTGTCTCCTGACTCACTGCTCGGTCCAGCTCTGGGAGAGTTGGAGGACGAATGATCACCTTCTTTAGCTGTGGTTGTTCTCAGCAGGGGGTTTAAGAGAACCTTAGTTTTCTCATCTGCACAACTGTCCCTCTCTTTTGTTACCGTCTCCTCCTCCTCAGTATCATCTTCTTGCACCTCATTGTCAATCTCATTTTTCTCTTTGAAATGCACGCCATCCAAGGACAATCTATCTTCGTCACGATCCTCCCGTTCCTCATCTTCATCACCGTGATCATTCTCTGTCTTGATTTGCCGCAACAGCTTCAGACTAAATGGATCATCTGGTCTTGAAAGTTTTTTCTGAGAAAGAGTAAAAGGAAAATAATTACCTTTTTTAAAGAATCAAACTCAATTTTCAACTTTCACTTTTAAACTATTTTCAACTGAGGCACAAAATTGATTCAAAATGTCGACACATAATTGCAATATATTAGTTTCAACTAAAAATGTAGGTAACAAATACTGAAATCTCTGTCTGTAATTCAGCTGAGTCTCAACCCAAAGTTGTGGAAATCTGTGGCTTCCCTCTAACTCCCCATGAACTAATTTACTTCCAAGTTTTACCAGCCAGTAAATTTTGCAAATGCAAAGCCAACAGCAAAGCTAATAAGTCACATGATTCAACTGTTTTGCTGACTGCTCTGCTGTGTCTTTGCTTCATTTTTTGTTCCTTTTTAGTCCCTGCTTCATCCTGCCTCTGCAGCACTTCTTTTTTTATTCTACGATAAAGTTTTAATTCCTCTGTCTACCTGCGTCCAATCTCTAAGTCCTGTGTTTAGGTTCTTCCTTTTGTTTGTTGGATTGTTACAGTCTCAGTAACAAGAAAAGCAGGCCAAATGTTTTACTTAATAGTAAAGGTGTCACCTACGGTATACTGTAGTCTGCATCCCCCAGTTCGGGGAAGCAGAGTGCAGCACAACAGCTAAACTATGGACTAGAATGGACAGAAAAAATGGATTCTAGCCATTCATAAAAAGTGAAACATTAAAACCTTTCGTGATGTGCACATGTACGGACTGTTTTACTGCTTTATTTGCCATCAGAAAGCCTTTCCGATAGACCATTATAGCTCCTCAGAATCACCAGAGTACACCAACAAAAACATAATTTTATCTCATCACATACTAAAGATGCTGGTCTACTTTGATCTGTTCTGCTAAATCTGTTTGAATCTGTTAAAGCCCTCAAATAACACAATAAAAACAGATTTCAGTAGTAGTAAACCCGCAACGTCCATGTCTAGTGTGGTAAAATGTGAAGGGAGTGCCTTTTAGCTTTGGTGGCATAACACTGACATTAGCTTTGACTGTCAAAAGGGCAGCCATACGAAAATGATGATGCTCAGGGACAATAAGAAAATTGAGGAATTTTGAAAGCAACATACAAAGATGTTTGTCACTGTATGTCAATGCTTTTTATTGTGATTTTGTGCAGCATTTAACTCCTGCTGTTGTCAGATAGCAGTAAAATGAGCCTACTTTTGACTATGTGGCAAGTTAAAACGAACAAGCCAACGTCCAGTCTGGTGTTTTTATTGGTGTGATGAATGGTGACAAAATCAACGTCCATTTGATTTTCTTGGTTCCTTATTATGGGACTTTTAGGGCCTGTTTCTTCTGAGAATTTTTAAATCTGCCTTGAAAGCCTTGAAAGCAGCACTTAAAAGATTGCTTTTGCTATTAGTGTCTTTAATTCAGTAAAATATGGACCTGGCAACATGATTATAAGAAAATAAGGGCGACTCACCTTCTTTTTCACAATGACAGGTTCCTCATTGGTGTCAAACAGTTTCCTTTTTTTCCTGAGAGGATTGTCCTCCAGTCTTGGTCGAGGCATACTGTCCAGAGACAGCAGAGGTGGGCGTTTCTTTGGAGGCTCCTCATCGTTCCTTTTAGAGATGACGTCCCGCTCTGCCTTTCTCTTCACTGCAGATGTGGTAGTCAAGGCAGGAACAGTTGCTGTAGCCACCGTGGGTGAGTCAGACTCCTCTTTTGAATCCCGGTTTAAGCGTGGTTCTTTCAGAAGCGAGCCAGGGAGGTTTGACGCATACTTAAACCCTGGCCCCCTTTTTTGCTTTGAGGCCAAAAGATTAGAAGAAAATAGGGTAGGACTTTATTTTTCTGGTTATAAGACACTTAGATAAAGTAAGCTGTTCAAAAAAAAATCATCCATCAGTCTGACACATGTAGAATAAAGAGCATACTGATGCTTACTTTCCCTGTTTTCCCTGCATGGTTACACTTTGGGCATTCCCAGCAGTTTGGCAACTCATCATTGACTAATCCATTTGAGTCTTTAACCTGAAAAAAAGAAGTACACACACACTATTAGAGGGCATTTTGCAGCTATGACAAGCAACTCCAAGTCCACAGTGTTATCAACATTGTTCACTGTGCTAATATCTAATGCATATCAATATCAATGAATTTACTTTGAGACAGTTAGGATGAACAATTTCATTGCAGATGGAGCACTCCATGAGCATCAGGTTAAACTTCTCCTCCTCATCTTCCACTGTGTCTTCCTTTCCAGCCTCTCCACAGACAAGACACACTGCTGTGTGTGGCAGGACAGGCTGCAGAAAACAAAACACATTGGAGAAGACAGAGATGCTGCATGAAATCACTACATTTAGCTGCAAAAGTATCTTTTAAATTGTTACTTAAGTGCAATGTTTTGTGTATGCTTGCAGTGAAGTAGTATAATGAACTATTGTTTCTGAAAGGTGAGGCAAAACAGATTTACAACATTTCTTTGCCAGGACATGTACACCATGTTGATGAGATGACTTAGCTAAGAACCTAATCTGACTGAAAAAAATCACATTGATGTGATAACAAGCCTATGAATGTGGTGATTCACTTCATTCTGGCTCTATATTGTACATACAGTTAATAATTCACAGTCATCACCATAGTTTCTATTCAACATTTTTTTTTCAATTTGCATTTGAATGCATCCCAGTCATTCTGAGCCCAGCATGTTGTAAGCTTGAAAACCTCTAAACATGACTTAAAAAGGATAGCATCTATTATGTTTTCTTGGTGGTATGCTTCTGCTTGTTGGGCCCTGTCCTGATATCCTGAGCACTCTAGAAAAGTTTTTTTTTCTTTACTTTTTAATTCCCTGCATTAATCTTTCCATTTGCAAACATCTTTCTAACTCCCCATGCAAACATCTGTCACAGAGAAACACCAACATGTTTGACTGTAGGGATATCATGCCCAGTTCAGCCTATGTTTACTCATATCGGAGGATTTAGGTTCTCATAGTCGGAGAGTTATTTGGGAGCTTTTTGGCAAATTCCCAGGAGGCTGCCAGGAGCCTTTTAGTGGCTTCTGTCTGATTACTCTTTCACAAAGGCCCGACTACTGGAGGGCTCCCTCAATTGTTGTTTTTATGTTCTTCACAAATAATCCTTAGATTTCATTCATAGTGATGATGGACATATTACTTGATGACTCAGTTCCTCCTCGACACACATATCAGTTGTAAACTTCCTCCAGTTTATCGAGATATAGACAAAGTGTGCCAACTCACCAGAGCTTTGGTCAATATGATTGTTTGTTTTTTTTTAATAAACACTTGTTTTCACAATATCACTGTGGAATGCTGATGTGAGACCGATGTGTTGCGTAGACTGATGCGAGCAAAAAAGTTAATAGTATTACATGTAAAAACGTTCTTTAGCTCTGTACTTAGTTCAAAGTGCTGAGGCTGTAGTTAATGAAGTCCATTTCAAAGGAAGCTAAACCATTGGCTAGGAAACAGTTGTAAGAGAAAACATTGCTGCAAGTACGGGATATTGGGACAACGACAAAAGACGGTCACACAAGCTTGACTATACTGGTAAAACTTTCATACTTTTCAAATCAAGGCAAATCGAATTTCATTTATAAAGGACCTTTCATGCTCGGGCAACTTTACTATCATCTACATTACGGAAACAAATCCAGGCTCTGTCCATGGTACTGAAACATACAACCACAGCCCACTAAAATGTCTTCATGAAACCAGAATTAGTCCAGCTGCCTTCCTTTAGTATAGACATACAACTTGGATGACAGAAAATCTTTAGAAAACTGCATCTCTGCATTTATTTTAGCTGGCATTATTAATATCATCATTAATTGGTAACATCATTAGCTCTAGTTGCTGACATTATTAGCGTTATCTGTATAGCAAATGCTAAACCCGGGTAAAGTGATCAAAATAAAAGAAAGGATTTATTTTTTTAATCCTTTAAGGAAAAGTCTAATGTGTTAATTAGAGTTGATGTTTACCTCTGCATAGAGCTATGGCAGCTGTTTCCAGTCTTCATGAACAGATATACTAATCACCCTCTGGATACACCTTATCTAACAAACAGCTATAAAAATCCGATCAATCTTCTCATGTCAGACAGAAAAGCAAATGTCAAACCTCATGTATATAACAAGAAAATAAACTCCAAACATTATGTACTTACAGCAATGCACTGCCTCATGATACAGGACTGTTTCATTCGCCCTGGCCCACCAAACTTCTTCATGTCCTTACAAAAGTGGCATTCCCCGCACTCTGTCCGCAGGCAAGCCTCACACTTTCGACAACGAGTCCTCCTCCTCCTGGCACCAGATGTTCCCCGACTGGCTGACAGCTTGACCGCTGATGCAGGAGATGCAGCCATCTTAGGTTTTGGCCGGTTGGGAGGCCGGGGCTGAGAGAATGAAGAGGATACAGTATCAAGTATCTATGAACAATAATCCACCAAATATTTCACAGAGATCTTGACAGCAAAATAAAGTTTCTGCAGCTTTATATGAAGCCTGCAACTAGGGGTGTAAGAAAATATCGATATTGAAATATTGCAATACTTTGTGTGACAATATTGTATCGATATTAAAAACCAAAATATAGATTTTTTTTTTTTATTTCATGGAAAAAAATTCGGAAAAATCTTTTTAAATTATTTTTTTCTATTCTTTTTTTCCAAATCTACAATTTGTTATCATGCAAACATTAACAGTTGTGGTTCATTTTTGTGTTACATCTAAACTTTTTTTTACTTGAACATTTTTAAGCACTTAAATTTCACATTTATAAAGATGTATATGTTAAAAGGATAACATTAAATGTGTTACATTTTGATTTTGCACCAACAATACTTTCTTTTGTACTACGAAATAATATATATATATATTATATATGTATGACCATTGTTCATATATTTGTTATATATTAAGCTACATACTTTTTATATTGTACTTAAGTGATGGTATGTTTGATGCTACAGGGAAACAGGAGACATTTACTGATTATGCCAATTTTAATTTCTTCATTCATCTTGTTCATAGATAGTAAGTGTTTTATTTATTCTTCAGTGAAATGTAGATCCTCTATTTTCATTCAGTAAGCTGATGTCAAGCATATTACAGGTTTAAGTTTTTACTCAGTTGTGACATTTTCCTTACAATTAAATTCTGGTAAAGAAAAATCGCAACGTATCGTCTTATTTATAGTATCTCGATATATCGCAATATATTGTATTGTTGCGCCTGTATTGTGATACATATCGTATCACTAGATTCTTGCCAATTCACACCTCTACCTGCAACTTGATATTTTCTGGCAAATATTAATTGCAAGTGTACTGCAAGTGCATTCATTTAATGACATGCAAATCTTGAAGGGAGTTTAGTTTGGTTTGCTCTTAGCTCTTACAAGAAATGCAGACTCTTCAGAATTGTTACAAAGAATGAATGGTTAACAAATCATCATAAAACACATGGTTCTGTATATGCAATACTGCCTTTCTGTCTCAGGGTTAATACATCCAAACAAAGACTAATGAAAAAAGAAAACATTGATACAAAATAGAACACAAACCTGATCCAAACATGCTGGGTATAAACGCATTATTCATGGCTCTCACAGCACAGAAAATAAGAGCAAAAAGAAAAAAAAAAACACACATCAAAAATGTCCCTGAAGGCGCCTTCCAAATTTAGCACCTCACTTGCTTGCATGTTTCTACTTCAAAGAGAAGCTACAGTTATGGCTACATTTCACACATGCATCACTAAGACCCATTATTCATTGTTACAGGGTGAACAGACTGATTTAGAGCAATACACATTATCAAATTTTGCTGGACAGTGAAGAATAGATGTGTGTGAACAGCACCGTTATTGTTTCTATGATATGAATTCTGCTCCCTCTCAGGTTCAGAGCCAAACCACAGCAATGTTTTTTTTCTTTTTACCTTGAAAATTGCTCTGAAAACATTGCCAGCAAATCCTATCAGACAATAAGTGGCAGTGTGAAATAAACAAGAACAAGGGCTGAAAAACACTGCAGCTCTTGGAGATGAAGATCGGGATTCTTTAGTTACATCGGCAGTGCAGATTTTTCCTGGTGTCAGCATAGCAACAGCCACATCCCATTCCCTAACAGAACAGTGTATGACACACACACACTTGTAACCAATGAGAACTGTAATGAGAGCCTCTAACAGAAAAAGTGAGCAGGCTGAATCTTAGGCACATTACAATGATGTATTCTAACAATAGCCACAAAATAGACCGACAGAGGCAGTCAGATATGTGGTGAGCAGACAGGATTAGAGTGAGATATTGGGGAGGGGGGGAGGGCTTGTGCAGTCCGCGTTGGACTGTTGTGGGGGTATGCATGGGGATTAACAAGAGGAGGAACACTGAAATGAGACCAAATAACCCACTAAAAGAAACCCAGTCTTTAAAAACAAATACACCCTGATGTGTTACTCGCCCATTCCTGGGTGTTGCAAGACAAAACGTTCAAGTTAATGACATGTCCATCATATACTGACTATCAATGTGCACCTGTTACTTTATTTACAGGTACAATTAGCAAATAATTAAACAAAGAAAAACACTGATTACTGTCCATATTGTCCACTTATTCCCAGCTTACCCCCTGCACAGCTCCAACTGTCTGATAAGTGGGTGATCTGTAAAGCAAATATCTCTCTGGCATGCAGAAATTAATGACAAGACAACCTGACAACAATACTATCAAAAACTTTCTTTTCCCTGTCTCAGATGTTTTATTTTTTTGTTGTTGAATTTTTTATTTTTTTTTCAGTGATATCACAAATATAGCAAGTTAAATTTCAGCATTGTGTTTCTGGAGAGATGGACATCTCATGTATCCTCTCTGAATAGTAATAAGGACACCACATGTGACCAGGTAGTAATGTCTTGGCACTTTAAAGCTCATTCAGCTAGGGTTATGAAAAAGACTAAAATGAATAAGAGCCACTTATGATCACATCAAAACCCTCACCGAAGACAGCTTAAACTGATTATAGCGTGTGCAAATATTGTGAAAAACTGTTTTGTTTAAGCAGAAACAAAAGCTGTGGCATCTTAAATCGACAATGACACAAATAATCCACTTTTATGTTGTTGTCACATCTCTAACATGAATTCTCTTCACGTGGACATGACTAACTTTGAAAAATCCGACAAAAAGAAAAGTGAAACAAGGGTCACACTCCAACTTTAACAAACTGGATCAAAACATGAAGCGGCATCGGTCAATTAAAAACAAGATGTTGACACAACGCTGCAAAAGCACATCGCTTGACAGGAGATTGTTTCATGAGTTGCTCAGATTCAGCTAAAAATACTCATCTAACCAGTTATTTAGCCCACTGTGCCTATTAGCCTTAATATAAGCACATTTTTTTCACTCCAAGAAAAAGTGTGTTAACATCACTGGGATGAAACTTGAAAAATGCCCTGTGATGTTTATCAGAATAGCAAGATGCACACAATCATCTGCAGTCAGCCTTTTTCTAACTCATATGCGGCCATGAACTAAATGTAAGGGGGTGTGGTTCAGAGGTAAGCAGTGTAGCAGGAAAAATATTTCAATCAACAAAACACATCTCTTTTTCCTTGTAAACAAGTCCCATCTGACACACATGACATGTGCACCAATAATGATCCCTCCTTTCTAAGTAACACAAACTGGCATAATTAACCTTTTTTTTTCACTCTGTTCTTATGTTCATCACTTTCACAATCGAACCGCAAAAGATTCCTCTCCTGCATCTTGAAACTACAGCCTACAGAAGATCTGAGCTAAAAAAAAAACACACACAGCCTTGTCGTAGTGCTGGATTTACCTGATTAAAGCACAAGCATGCTCTCTATCTCCCTGTCTCACACACACAAACATCAAACCTATAAAAGACAAAAAAAAATAAAAAATCACAGACCAAGACCAGAGGGCAGACTAAATCAATGCTTTTGTCTCAAGGTAGCTCCGTTTCCTCGCTGCCCTGTGATGCTGCACACTGCTCTGTCTGACACCAAGCATTCCTCTGGCTGCCTCACTATTGCCTGCCTGCAGGGCTTCTGTGTGCTAACCTGCTCAGAGTCTGAGTCGTAGTCCTCATCATCAGCACTCAACGACATGGCCATGGCTTGCTTTCAGACACCGTCCAGCTCACAGCTAACTGACATGGCTGCAGTCTCCTCCTCCTCCTTCTACTCCTGCTACTGCTGTCAGGCCTACAGCCCTCCCTTTTGCTCCAAAGCTTCACAATACCACAAGCAGATGTAGAAGGCAAGCCTGCCTCATTAATATTGATTGGCTCCCTGGGAAGGAGGAGGGTTTATGGGGAGCACAGAACCAATAGGAGGCTGTGGTGCATCCGAATATGTACTGGGTAAGGAGTCCGCTTCTGACCAATGGAGAAAGATCCAGCAGCAAAGGTGTTACAATATTCATGATGAGCATCGCAGGGAGAGGAGAACAGGCTCTGCCCAGCCAATACAGCCAGATGGCATCTCATTACAAAAGGCAAACACAAAGAGGACCTGCGACCAGCAGCTGGCCGGGTGGAGACGGGTGGGGGGTGATCCAAAGATCTGATCCAGAGACCAGTAGGAACTACATTTTCATACATTCTTGTAAAACACATTCCTTGCTCAAACTTCTGTCGAGGTTTCTTGCTTTCCTTTTGCTGTAACTATGTTTGTTTGGACAGTTAAACGTTCATAGAAAATTATACATCTGAGTCAAAATACATCCATAAAAACCACAGGATTTAAGCAATTGTCCAAGCACATTTCTTCACTTCTTTATCACACACTGCAAGCAGGAGTGGAAGATAAAAGTGAAATTGGTAACAGGGAAATTGGAGTGGGTGGATCATTGTTTCTTTTTTTTTACATTTTGCAAATTAACATAAAGCTTTGATTCTAACCCTTTTACGACCAAATACTCAGCTCAAGGCAACATGAAATCAACCTTCCAGTGTTTACGACTGATATCATAATTTCACTTCCAATATCAATTTACATACAGCATTATGAAGCTCAAAAGGCACAAAGTTGGACTCAGATAATGATTATTTGCTAACATTGAAAATAATTGATGAAACTTTCATCCTTTCTGAGAAGCAGAGGGGTATATCACAAGCACTAAACATATGCGTAGTGCAAATATATGTGTATTAGCAAAAGTTAGAGCAAAAATTTAGATTAGTTTAATACACTAGTAAGCCGATGATGTAACAATAAACACAGTTAACACAGTTAAATAGTTCATTGTGTATCTGTAACTGCTCTGAAAATGTGCTGTATGGTTTTAGTTAATAATAAACACATCTGTCTAATTACTGGGTTTACAATTATTGTGAATCTGTTTGGTCAAAGTTATGCAAAGAAGTAGCTTACAACTTACTGCTCCTGAAAAGGAGTGCAAAGGAGGGCAGTGGGTATCGAATGAGATAAAAGATAATAATAATAATAATAATAATAATAATAATAATAATAATAATAATAATAATAAAATAATAATAATAATAATAATA
>JAOXYM010000020.1:13488536-13503896 GCA_028567055.1 Leptatherina wallacei | reverse complement strand
TCGTGGCTCCCTACAAGACACGTGTGTCATACAGACCTTACGATACAACAGAAAGAAGAGCTGTAACGTACATCCTTATAACCACAGAAATGTAAATTGCATATATCCTTAACAATAGTAACAATAGTTTAACAATAGTTAAACATTTTTAACGTTGTCATTTACGAAAAGGCAACTTTTCTGTAAGAGTGTTTCGGCGCCATGTTTGTTTACTGCGTGAAAGCATAAAACTCCTCCTACCGCTTTGCCGTTAAGTCTGCACCTGAAAAATCTCTGCTGAAAGGGGTATTCACCCCTTCCCCCTAGCCCTTCCCTCACCCCAAAAGAGAATCGAGACACCCCTTCATCTCTCATGAACGTGCAAAACGGAGGAGAAGGGCTAAGGGAAAGGGCTAAGGGGGAGAATTGATATTGGGCCTTACACTCTCAGGCGAACTTACTGTTTTACGTATCCAAACACTTACCTATTTCCATCCTAAGTAAGGATACTTGTGAGGCTTTGCATCTAGTTCAGAGAGTGAACAAAGAAATGCTGGAAGCAACCCCCCTACTACAAAAGAGGAGTTGATAGCTCAACATTCAAGTGTCTTTGAAGGTTGAAGAGAGCTTTCTGGAGAGAATCACATCAACATTGACCCCAGAGCTATACGCCAGTTATACATGGCTGCAGGAAAATACCACAGGCAGTGATGGACAGGCTTAAAGCCATGCTTGATAACCTTTTAAAAGTGGATGTAATAGCATGTGTGATGGAGGCAACCCCCCATGGGTGAACAGCCTTGTGGTCACAGAAAAGAAAGATAAAAGGAAGCTTTCGGGTTTGCTTGGAACTCAATGATTTGAACAAGGCAATACTGAGACAACATTACGCCATAGCATCAGTGGATGAAGTGTTGGTGAGAAAAGATTCATGGTACTGGATGAGAAAGTTGACTACTGACAAATAAAGTTAGACAGGGAGTCATCACTGCTGTGCACCTTCAACACATCCTGGGGGGGGTATCAATTTAAGCGGCTGCCATTTGGGATCAAATCAGCAAGTGAAGTCTTTCAGCAGAACAACTGTGAAACTTTTAGTGACATCCCTAGTGTTCCCATCATAGCAGATAAGATGATCATTGTAGCCTCAACAGAAGAACAAGACAAGATACTCCAGTGAGTGATGGCCAGAGCAAAAGAGGCAAATGTGAAATTCAAGGAGAAAATCCAGTACAAGGTGAGCACAGTTAAATAAATCGGTCACACTGTCAAATCAGATGGCATAAAAGCAGATAAAGCAAAAGTGAAGGCCATTGCTAAAATGCCGTCTCCCATGGACTGAGCAGGACTGCAGAGGATGCTGGGTATGATCAAGTACCTGACACAATACATTCCTGATGAGGCCTCTTTTCATTGGAACAGCTATTACAGAATATGGTAATGGAACCATGAACATGAGGATGTGGTCAAGAAGCTGAACAGGTCCTCATAACGGCTCTTATGCTCAGGTTCTTTGATCCAAAGAAAGAGATGGTCATTCAGGTTGATGCCTCTGAAGGCCTGGGTGTGTCTCATGCATAGAGAGATGCATCAAGAGATAATAGTAATATTAACAATAATGTTAATAATAATAATAATAATAATAATAATAATAATAATAATAATAATAATAATAACAGGATCTGAAACTGATTTGAGGACAAGAGAACAACAAAGAAGTAAAGGGACTTGGAAGGCAATGAAAGAAAAATGCCAAGTGAAAAAAAACACAATGCAGATTATACACACTGCCAATTTTGCTGAAAATACAGATCAGTGAAAAACAAACTGGGTCAAGCTGGCAGAGTTTCAGACAGAGCTGTTCTACTCTATGATACAACTAGTGCACCACAAATAACTTTTTCTTACACATAATATAAATAGTATACTGTTACACAAGAAAACTACACATCCAGATCAGCCAAATTATCATGACCACTTATCTAATATTGTGTAGGATCCCTCGTCTCTATTGGGGCATGGAAAATGTCCATGGAAGCAAAAACCTAGACTTAACCAGCATCTGCTTCAGGTTCTTTTACATAGTCTTCATCCCACAGATTCACCATCAGACCATCAGATCTGAGGGAAGTAAAGACCAAGACAACCTCTTGAAGTAAACTTGCCAAGACCCAAGGTATTCCAGCAGAATATGATCAAATGTGATCCTATTAGCCCTGACGACATGCCTTATTCCTGCTGTGCATTATCCTGCTACCACATGTTCCCAGCCATTCACACAGTGTAAAAGAAAATGTAACTCAATAGTTGTAGACCAAGCAGTCTTCTTCCAATGCCACATGGTCCAGACACTGTCTGGACAATGAGAGTCAGAATGATCAGTATTTGGCTAAGTTTTGTGTAAAGCCCTTTGAATTGTCTTGTACATTAAAATTGTTAAGCAAATAAACTTGCCTTGCCCTTTGAGTTAGTGTAGCTTGTGGGAATGGGAGTGGACTACATGAGTCAGCTTTTACATGCATCAAACTAACCTGGACACCAGTTACCCTTTTCCCAGTTCAGTTGCTGACCTCCTCTGGCGCACTTCTGGTACGTAATGACCACTCCTTACCAGGAATATTACTACTTATAGGATTGCTTTTGGAGACACTTTGTGTCATTCATCACCTGTCAGCAGCTCATACTTCAATATGTATATAAAGATATACCCATCAAAATTTTTTTTAAAAAGAAAAAGAAAGCCAACATTTAAGATGAAGTTTAATGATGCCCTTCACTAAGTGAGAAACAGGTCCATAAGATCAAAACTCTTGATTTTACACTAACTTTTCTATTATAAAGTGTTCACAGAGTAAATTTGAATAACAAACATGTAAATGGAAAGGAAAACAAATGGTCTGTGTCTTATTGCAGGTGAAATATCCTTACCTTTGTCATTTTCTTTGTCCAGTAAACCACAGGAAATCCAGTGATTGCCAAGTTGGGGTCGTCATCAGCATGTTCCTTTAAGAGAACCTTAACAGCCACAGGAAACAACAAGTAAAACTCAACTTTATTGGAACTGTCTGAATTTATAATGTCTTGTCTTTTTTTGTCATTTACCTTCATGTCCTCTAGGAGAGTTACAGGGTTTTCTATCCCCTCTGGAACACATTTTCTATTTTCAGGAAGTGATTCCAGCTTCTCAACCAGTGTCCTTAGACCAGTCAGCTCAAACTCAGTTAAATGCGTCCATTTACTCAGCAACTCGGAGGCTGGGGAGTCAGAGGGGGTTTTGGGGAAATCGAGAGTGGTGGAGCCAGGATTACAGCTGTCCTCGGAGTCAACGGATAAAACAACTTTGAGGGGTGGGCCCTTTTCATTTTCAGGTGAGCAGGGGCCAGTTTCTGTAGCTCCCTCAGCTTTTTCTCCCTGGTCATCCCTGACTTGGGTCCCACTTGAGTCCTCACTTATGTCCTGATTCCTGGAGTCAACGGAGGGGCTATCTGTCTTTTGCTTGGTCTCATAGTCTGAAAGGACAAAAGTATTTTCTTAAAAGCCACTATTACCTTCAGAGGATCTGGAGCATATTACTATACTTGTGAGAAAGATAACAGATGCTACAGCTTTAAAACAATGTTTCTAAAAAATGAAAGGTTGGATATGGTGTAAAATGAAGCCTCATTTAAGTACAAAAACAACAAATTTCTTTCTTTTTTTATGTGTTTGTTTTAAATAAATGCTCATTTTAAGTTTGATGGCAACAACATGTAAAAAATACATAATAGGCTTCGTAGAGGGGGAACCTAAAGAGTGAAAAAATGTAAAACACTCAGTAACAGGTTAGTTGTTAACATGACTGGCTGTAAAATAAATATAAAGTTGAGACACCACTTTCAAAAGGGGTTTAAAAACTGTGAAAGTCTGACAAATTATTCTTAATTCAAGAATAATCTTTCTCAGCATCAAATGACTAATTGTTTATCTTTGATTCACAGAATCCAGATGAATAAAATGGTTGCAGTGTTGTGGCCCTAGGGCAACAGTGCAATCAGAGAACAGACAGCAATCCATACTGTAGATGGCTCAGGAACAAAACAGTGAAAACTAGTGAACACAGTTTGTCCCCTATGTCCTAAATTCTAAATTATAATGACCACACCAAAGAAAAGAAAAAAAAAGAAATCTAGAAACACTAAAGCATTTTATGGACTCCAGATAATTAAAGCTGAACTGAGTCAGTGTGGAAACCCGTCTTGTGGGAAATTCACAATCTGAAATTCTTTTTGAAAATCCCACGCTTGTTATCACAGTTCAGTCATTTCAAAGGCCACATCCATCATGAAATGGGGGCGCATTAGTTTGCATGGCATGGGTGACTTATTAACCAAGAGGTATAATTAATACCGAATGACATATACACATTTTGGAACATATACTCTCATCCAGATATAAGAAAAAAACTCCAATATAATAAAATAACAATTAGAACAACAATCGAAGGAAATCAAGGTGCACAATAATAATACGTAGAAGAAAGAGATAAGAACAAAATAAGAATATTGTTGACCTGAGACCAGAGGGAGAACCACATCAATTAGGATCTAGGTTGAGATGTTAAAAGTGCAGAGCGCTTAAATGAGTTACATGATAAAGTGCATGAATGTCTGCACAATGCCCAGATATCGATGTATTGCACATTTCCCATATTGATCCTTTAGGTCACATGGGGTCTACTTCTTGGCAGGGGTTGGCTTTGGCTGCGGCTTTCCTCTGCTTGTTACTGGGCGGGGCTGGCTCGGCTCTGGGCTCTGTGGTGGCTGCTGATTGCCTGGTACTTGCCGCCCTCTTGTTCTGCCTCTGATCCTTGGAGGGGTTGCATTTGCATGATCACTCAACACAACTCACCCCTAATGTTTTATACACACACATTCACACACACACCCAAACCCCTGCACACTGACACACATATACTTGTTCCTGTTGTGTTCGTTGTTGCTCATGGTTTTTGCAGATTTTCTTCCCACAGGTGCTCCTGATGATTGTCTGTTGTGTTTTCATAGTAGCTTCAGGATGTTTGCTGTTTCTTTACAGATGTAGCAGCTGGCTGTTTAGTGTTTCTGTTTCTGTTTGATTGCAGTTGTTGTGGTTTGTTTTTTTTACCTTTTGTTTCGCTCTCCCTTTTTCTATCTTTTCTCTTCTCTTCTCTCCTTTGTCCACCTTTTTCCTTCTGCTGTTTCTACAGTCCGATCCAACGTTATAAGCAAAATTGGCGAGTAACATAATTTTAATAATAGCTAAAACAAAAGAATAATAAAGAGAATAACATTTCAAGCCAGACCATCATTCCACTTTCATGTTGCTGGACAGGACAAGTTATAAACATTTTAATTAAAATGAATAAATAAAAGACCAAAGAAAGAAAGAAAGAATCTTTTCCTATCTTATCCTACACATCATCCCAACTTTTTTCACACTTGGCAGTAATTAATTCTACTCACCTACTGGCTCTTTGCGGATGTCTTGAGTGAGGTAGGACCGTTTGGTCAGGCAGTGCAGGTATCTCTCCAGGACATACCAGCAAATCTCGTAGTAAAAGGGGAAGCGGAATTTGGAATGAACCTGTAAACAAGGCCAAAAAAAACTATTTTCATTAATTAAAGTTTGCTAAAACAAATATATATTTTTTTTTTTTCAAAAAGTTGCAGACTTCTTTAGCCACTTGATTTCCCAATAATTTAATGAAGAAAGAACAAAGTTTTATTATTAAGAGCAACATCCCCAGGCAAAAACCTGATTCCTTAGTTTCTTCAATTTACAAATTTCTGTTCTTACACATGCCTGCGTATACCATAGAGACTTCAGACAAGAAGCATATCTCTGACAGCAGTCCAGGGATAAACAGCCTAAGAAATAATAACTAGTGGCAATATGTTGTCCCCTTACATGACAGACCACCCTCCACAGCGACACACACAAACAACTGAAAGCCACTAAAATCATTTTACTGTTATAATGTAATTGTTGCTTTTCAAAATGATGACTTTTGTAATAATACGAAACACTGAAACATTCTTTATTGAACTGGTTTTGGTTTTATTTTATTTTCCAGTCCAGCCAAGCTGATGCCTCCTCCACCACTCCTCATAAAATCTTACAGGTGAACTTTTGACCTTCCCGTAGTTCTCAGAGAAATGAATCTATTCCATGTAAAGTTCACCGATCAGTAATGTAGGTCAGAGTTCAGACACACATTGGAAAATGCCGAGTCCTACCTTAGTCCTGTTCTCTATCTCATAGATGGTAAGCTGCATAGGAATGTTAAAGCTGTGCAGGATGTTGCCTCCAAACACCAGTGTGTCCACAGGAGTGTAGACGGCATGAATCCAACCTTAACAGCAAAAAGCAAAAAACGCAACACACATGTAAATAAATGAGAAACAAAGAAATATATAATGTTAATCTACAGAGATAACTAATAGTGCAGCATAAAAACCAGATGAAGCTTTGTGTTTCTCTTCATTCGTCTGACAGCAAATCTATTTCAGCTGGCTAATTAAAATAAACAACAGACCAGACGGGATGAAGAAGGTGTATCCTTGTTTAAGCTCCACTCTCTGGCATCCATCAGCTTGGTCCCCCAGGAAGATATCACTCTGCTTGCCTGACAGGACCCAGTCCTCATACAGTGCCAAGTTATGGGGGGTCGGAGGCACAAGCCAGAATACCTGAGGACAACAAGACGACATCGGAACTGAAAGTGTTGAATTTCATTTTAAACAGACTTAAAAATGTTACCAAAATCTGTATCTTAATGTTTGATCTAATACCCCAAAATAAGGGTTTATGGAAAAAAATACAACCACTGTTATTTAAAAAAAAAAATAGAATGAACTCACTTTCTGTCCCTTAAACACATGATACCAAACAGATGTTCCCCCAAAATCAATGTGGAAGTCTGTGTAGCAGCCTTTCACACTCATCAAGCAATACCTAGCAAGAAAATAAAGTCATTCAAATAAGCTCTACATTCAATAGAATATTGAAAATGAAAAACAACTGTACTATTTAGAAAGCAGCAGTGATCTCAGTTATTACTCAACAAAAACATATTCCCAGTAGGAGGCTTATCAAAAAGAAGCTCACAGGAGGACTACAGTGTTCACAATCTCTCCTCTGGAAATGAACTGAGGGGCTATTAGATAAATGATTTATTTCATTTGACAGAAGCAGCTCTGAAGAATCCCAACAGTAACATTTTGAGATAATGTGATATTTAAAAAACAAAAACATGTTTGTGGAACAAGTCTTCACCCAGCAAGACTCATCTTTTAGGAAATATGCTCAAAATAAATTAAAAAAAAAAAACATATCAGCCCTCATTTGTTTTTCACTTGAATATGCAAATTAATCACTTGAAAGATCGTCCAGTTCATGCTGGAATGCTAATCAGTCATTTTATTCTAAAAAAAATCTCAAATAAATAATCTGTTGAACAGCCGCATAGTTGAAATAAAAAGGAAATGGGTCCAAAAGGGGTGTACCTTTGCATGTTTGACTATTTCTATTAAATGTAGATTCACAGTGAAACAATAGCACAATCAATTTTCACTCAACTGGACATTGAATCCATTTAGAAGGCGAGGTGGATGAGCCTATTTGGGTTGCTGGTTGTTCTTTTTTTGCTCAGTTAATATATTCACAAATGGGAAAAATTGGGAATTTCAAATCTTTGGGAGCTCAATGCAACTTAACTGTTAAAAGATGTAAAGACAAAAGACAAAACTGAAAACAATCACTGAGGTTAAGAGATCTTTGGCCTCTCTCAAGCAGCCCTGCATGAGTTCTGAAGTTCTGAATTGGAAATGATTGGAAATGTCTTTTCTACAATCAGCTTGGATGATTTACGGGCAGCTGCTTTTTGGTGAATGCATGAAAATAGTGTTTTCTGCTGTCATTGTCACCAACAATCAATACAAGTATAACTGTTGCTGCAGAATATACACTACAAAGAGAAGAATTCATAGATATTTAATTAATAAAATTTTGCTCATACAATCAGTAATAGGAAATAAAGCATTGGTTTAGATTCATTTTGGTTCCACTTCAGCTGACTGGCTGAGAGGAGTCTGTGCAATCAGACTACAGCTGTTACAAGCCATCATTTTTATGGGGGGAAGAAAAATTGCTGCCTAGCAACAATCAAGAGCATGAATTAGAGGAAAATACATACAGTTCATACATGAGATGTTCTGATAGCAAGAGAAGGGGCATTTACAGCATTTATATGTTCTGTAATGGTGCTCTATTCAAGTCTTTTTTTTTCCTATGGATTGATACATAACTCTAAGGAGAGCTTAATAAAACTGGTACAAAATTCAAAGCAAAGTCATACCTTTGCACTTTAGGGTACTTCATCTCTGAGATAACATTAGTGGTTTCTGTTTGGCTTTGTTTCAGAGCAGGAGGCCACATGTTGTCCACCCAGTCAACTTGATCCACCTGTAAGAGCAATCAAAACTGAATGTTTTACACATCGGTCACATTATTACGAAACCTTTCTTAATTATCAAACAGCGAGTTATAAGTTTTGTTACCACTGTGGGCCGCTTGATGAGGTTCTCCAACTTAGTGTGGCTGAACTCTAAGCTGATGACATTAAAGAGCTTGTCGCGTTCTTCTTCTGGTGTTTCATAATAACGGACAAACTGAGCCATGCTCATTTCTGAGCCTTTCTGAGTGCTCACGTCCATAACATCCACAGAGCGCCGACTACCTGCAAGAAACAAGCCAGACCTATATTGAGAAATTAATCTATGAGATAATCCAACACAGCTTGTACAAAAGGAGAACAGATGCAGAAAAAAAAATGTATTAACTGCAAAATCTATCGGGTCATATTGTATGTGAAACTAAAACCAAACTAAATGATTGAGACCTGAAGTATCAAATGATGATGCTTATGCTCCACCTCTCTGCAAAGTCGAATGAAATTCAGCAGAGAGATTTTGGGAGATGTTGCAGAGAAATAAACAAACAACATTTCTCACAAAATCCTGCACCAAGGTGAAAACGACTGCAGGGCTCTTAAGTGTGTTATTGACAATGTTCCCCACTAGATGGAGCAATTACTCGACCAGATATGTCAACATAACAGTAATAATGTATAAAACTGCAGGAGATTGAATTAGGTTTTCTGAAACTGCACAGGCACAAACAAGAAAGTGGTTACAGGCACGCCTTCTGTGACCAGCTAGGTTAAAAACAGACATAATTTCTATTTAAACATGTCATTGCAAGTCCATATTTTAATGTCCACATTCCCTTTATTCACTGTTTTATTGCTGATTTCTGCAACTACTGCTTAAAGGCCATTTTTTCCCCCAATTTGTCAACTATTTTCCTTCACATCTCTGGATATTTCTTTAAGATCAGACTTTTTTTTTTCCCAAAGTGGCTGTTTCACTGTTCACTGTTGTGTCCCACTGTGACTAGATCCATATTTGTTTGGCTTTATCATAACTTGCACTGTGATAGCACAGTATGGATCAGAATTTTAGGACACTTCAGATCAGTTTTGGAAAAAGTTTCAGACTCTCAACATTTCAGTGACTTTTTATCTTGCCACAAAAAATGATATCAAATTTCCTTAAACTGAACACTGATGACTACATCAGCAGGCCTTACAGTCTGCCTCAGCAGCTGGGATATACCTGAATGAGAATATGCCCTGGTTTGGTTTGAATTACTGGCAGGGTTGGCAGGTCTATATCTAAAAGTATAAAATGTGTTTGTGAGCATGTGTTTATAAAATTCTACTTACCGACTAAACCTTTAATTTCACTGACTGTAAATTCTGGATCAGGCATTCTATACAAATGTAAGAAAGAGGAGCAAGTCAGTTAGGCGATACATAACGTTATGCCAAGAGTTAATATAAATATGATTCTTTATAACAAAGGTTGGGTAGTTACAGATAACTGATGAGTAAATATGCATTCATAATGTGTTATCACATTTTCCTATTGTGTAATTAGTTCATTGTTACATGGCCAAACACACTTCTTGTGTTACCGATAGTAGATTTTATTCTTTTAAATCATATTTGCAAAGGAAGGTTTGTATTTTCAGAAAGTACAAGAACAATATCCTCCAAGTGGTCATTAATTTTAAAAAAGTCACAAATTTACACAAAAGAATCATTAAAGTACACCTATCATTTTTATTTATATTGATTTTGTTTTTTTTTGTTTGTTGTTGGTTTTTTTTTAAATTGATTAAGTTTACTTAAATGTTATTTAAAACAAATTCTAATTGCCTTTAAAATGCTTTGAGGTGTTTAAAACACAAAAGTATTTGTTGAACTCAAAATTGTGTGGCTGGCCACATTCTTTTTTACAAAAATTATATTAGCTTTAATGTTTGATAATGGAATAGTCCAAAAATATCAGATGAGCTTATTGTGATCAAATGGTTTGTATTGCTAACTGAATCAATTTAAAAGTAATTAGTATTAAATTAAATGATCACATGTCAACGTAACTTGGCCCAACCCTGTTATAAAAAACATTATGTGTAAACTGTAATATGTGCAGAAAAGACTCCTTACCTAATCCCTAATTCATCTTTCTCTTTAAAAATGAGTGGGATCCTGAGGGCCTCCCTTTGTACATATTCATATGAGAAGTCTGCAAGACAGTAGCTGTATGTTTTAGTCCAAAGTATTCGTATGAAAACACATTTACTGGGGCAAAGACGTACATTTTCTCAACCAAAACTGCATTTTATTTAGTTGCAAAATAGTGTCATTACGGCAAGAGCGGCTGACTCAAAAGAAACATGTCATGCTTTGTGTTCCTTTACCTTTGCCCTCCATTGAGTGGACAAAGTTTGCGCTGTAGCTGTCGCTGACCAGCTTTTCCTCCACATTGAAACCTCTGACGTTTGCAATTTCTTCAACATCAGACAAGTCCTCGTTTTCGTCGTACATCCTCCGGCAGATGGAGCGCTGCCATAAAAAATGACAGGATTTACATGACAAAACTGAGACACGCGTGAAAAGCAAATTCTGTCACAAAGGCCCGCGCCTCTCTGTAGACGGAGATACGGGACGGAGAGTAAATGAACGTCCATTTCAAGAAAAACTTTAAAACTGGGACAGGGGGGTCACATTAAGGTTTTCATAGTGCATCTTACGTTGCTACAGCTGCATCATTTCTTTTTCTGCTACCTCGTACTACAACGACGCTTATCACAGAAGGAAGCTACTGTTGGTATGATATTACAAGATAACTGGAAATTGCCTGCACTCAACTATATTGATATGTCTTGGTTTTAACTCCTGTACGTTGGGCAAAAACTAGAAATATGAAAGAAGTTGTCAAATCTAAACTGCGACATCTATCGTGTTCCCTCGTTTCCTCAAACGTGAGCCGCTTCAGTGACATGACAAATATCCCAACGTTTACTGTTGCAAACGTTAGCTTAGCTAACTAATTAGCTCGCTGCCAGTCTCTCCTTATAAGCTAACGTTAACATGGCAGATGCTACACACCAGCCTACGTCCGGATTCAGCACACGTTTCCGCGGACTGAGCCATCGTCTCTCAAAATAATTTTCCAGTCAGTCAGTTTGGGAAAAGCATCCTCGCGCGTAGTAAAGTTAAAGAAGCACTTAGCACGCTTTACAGGTTCAAAACAAGGGGAACCATGTTTTTGTGTATTACGTCATCGCCAGGAACCAAAACATTGTTGGACAACGTCATAGTATGTCAATTCGCTGCTTTCAGCTGCTCTTAGAAATCTGAAATATTGATCACATTTGACGAATGTTGTTCAGGAGTGGATAGAAAATCAAATAGTTGCCTTTTAGCCATTATTGTGGATTATTTAACCTGCTGTTGGCCGAAGGTTTTCAGAAGAGCAGCTTTCATCATGAAGAAACACAAAATTCTAATAATATAGTAATAATGCTAGTTTAATTAACCACCCGTCTCATTTGCATAGTGAAGCGTGAAATTAAACCGTTTAGGACGTTTTGATGATATCAACCAGCCCTAGTTTAGTTTTTCTCCAAAATAAGCTTTATCTCAAATTTGAGCCATAGATAGATAGCACTTACAAACTTTACAGCTGTATTTCTACTAATGTTTTGAACATTTTGTTCCTGAAATATGAGAAATGATTTGAAATATGATGAATATATATAAGTCAGGGCCATGAGATAATTAAGTCATCATTATGTCTCGTTTTTTAAATTTTTTTTTTTATGACAGAAGAGCTCCCTACTTTTCATAATCCTTCTCCAACTGAGCAAGTTTCGTTTCTCGACTTGATCTGCTTCATTCATTTCGTGACTAACAATGAATGAGTACGTGACTAGAGAAACAAAACTGTTCATTAAATAAAAATAAAAAAATATTTTCACACGTTCTATTCACGTGTTACGGTATGTAACCAGAGACCGTATGTAACGCATGTCAAACGGGATGTGCAGTAACCCTTTATAGAGATAATGATACCGCGAGTTTACAGTGGCGGATGTTGTTCCTCTCGGCTCGCGCGAGGGCTTCTGGGTAATTCAAGGTGCAAGCGATCTAACACGCTGAAGGAAAACTGTTGGTGGAAAATTGGCTTCAGCAGTTCCGTGAACAGGGGAAGGTACATGCTTTCGAAGTGTACATAGTTGGACCCTCTTTTCTATCTTGTAGCGCAACAGTTCCAGTCAGCTGCGCTACTTGGCCAGTGTTTTCATTCTCGGCGCAACATGAGTCTGAACGAGCATTCACTGCAAGCACTGTCGTGGAGAAAGCTGTACCTGAGTCGAGCAAAATTGAAAGCTTCGAGTCGGACATCAGCTCTGCTTTCTGGATTTGCTATGGTAACGTTGTCTCCAAACTATCATGTCACTTCTCTGTGAATGAATCTCTCACATGACTGTGCTGGCATGTGTGTTGTGCTTCCTGCTTCTCCTCTAGGTGGCTATGGTGGAAGTGCAGCTGGATAACAGTTATCCTTACCCACCTGCTCTCCTCATCGCTTTCAGTGCCTGTACCACTGTGCTTGTGGCCGTTCACCTGTTCGCTCTGATGGTCAGCACCTGCATTTTACCAAATATAGAGGCTGTCAGCAACGTCCACAATCTCAACTCTGTAAAGGAGTCACCACATGAGCGGATGCACAGACATATTGAACTGGCCTGGGCTTTTTCTACTGTCATTGGCACTTTGCTTTTTCTTGCTGAGGTGGTTCTACTCTGCTGGGTCAAGTTTTTACCTATTAAGCCCAACAAATCCAACAATAATACAGTTTCATCCGGTGTGGCTGCTGCTATTACCTCAACCTCTATCATGGTCCCCTTTGGTTTAGTCTTCATTGTTTTTGCTGTGCATTTCTATCGCTCCTTGGTCAGCCACAAGACAGACAGACAGTTTCAGGAGCTTGAAGAGCTGTCTAACCTCACCAGACTCCAAAACGAGCTTGACAACAGGGGGGAATCTTCCATCTTGCAGTCTCCAAGCTCACATTTTCCATAGACGGGTACAGTTGATTCGCATCTGTGGTGGAACTCTGACTCCTTGGGATTTCTCCAAGCCTGAAGCCATTATTTTGGCTGCAGATTTTTTACAGGAATGAAAATGTATCTTGCCCATGGTTGTGAAATTTACATTTTGTGAAGAGCTGTATTTTTTAGAAGACACATTTCATCAACTGTGAACTCACTAATCTGCCATAGTGCATGTAGCTTGAAATCACTAAGTTTTAGATGTGATCGTAGCTTGATTTATATCATGCATACTGGACATTATGGCAGACATATGATCGGTGACTTGGAATCCTGTCTGTTGCCTGCTGCATTTATTTATTTGTTTATCGGCAAATATTGCATATGTTTATGTATATTATCTTGCAATGTTTTGTGAACCATGGGTATTTACCCTGTTTTCTTCTTATTTACAGGATTTATAATAATGCTCTTAATTTTTATTTGTACTGCTTGCTCTTTGTGATGACTGACTAATCAGCTGCCATAATTACAAAATTATCAGAAAATTGCTGATATATGTGGCATAGCTGTGGTGATAAACTCTTTTTTTTGTGTGTGTGTGTTAACATGACATTCTCATCTTATCCATCCAAAGGACATGTAATCAAAGCCGGTTTTGTGTACACAAACTATATTAAGTACTGGTACCAGTTTTCACAAGCTGCCATCCTTACACTGTGTGCATAAACTTAATTGATACTTAAAACTTTCATCAGAATTATTGCACCCAATGTAGTCTGATGTATATGTTTTTATCTTACATTCCTCTAGAGACCCACAGGGAGCTTATCAGTCAGTCATGTTAACATTTATCTGCTACTATATGCTCAACAGGTTAAAGAAATGTGTCTCTTTTTGAATTTGTGCAGACAAATTAAAGGTTGAAGCATGGAGGTTCTTTCAGATTGGTTGCAGATGGTGTCTTTTTCAGAATGTTTTCTATATGCAGGTGTACAGTTCTTCTCTTCACTATAAGTCTATTATCACAACAGTTGCAATGGCAGCAGATAGAAGTAACTTTGAATTTAATTCCTAATGTCTTCAGCTCAGTTTGACTGTGAACTCCAAAGGGGGTGGTCTAGGTGAGAGTAATGACAAGATGAAACATGCTGAATACTTGCGCATATTTTTATTACATGATGGAATAGACTTGCTGATCCTCATGCTGATTGTCAAGACTGACCATGGAAAGCTGACTCAGCTCCCCTTAAAACTGACTCCGCATCCACCAGGTGTACCTTTAAAATTGAAAAAGTACATTTTACTTCACAATACTGAACATAAAACCGGATTTTTGATCCGTGCTCATTTGATCATGTCATAAAAGTGACTCAGAAATTTATTTAATTTGATTGCGAAGTTGAAGTAGTCCAAATGTTCTACCTTTGGAATTGGATGTTTAGCTGGTGGGACTGCATCCCTTTCAGAATCAGACAGGGTCCCACATTTTGCCACTCCATCCACCCAAAAACCTTCGTAAAGCAGGCCTTTGTCAGAATAGTAGAACTTGCCATTACCGTTCTTCTTGCCACGTTGCCATGTGCCCTCATACCAGTTTCCATTTGCTTTAACACAAGTTGGAGCATACAATTAGGTGTCTATATATCAGTTAAAACTACAATCTATTTTATTAACGAATAAACAAAGCAAACTTTTCTTACAAAATCTAATAATTCCTTGTCCATCATGTTTATTTTTCATCCACTCTCCCTCATAGATGTCTCCATTGTCATAGTACATCCGTCCCCAGCCACTACGTTGGTTCTCACTCCACTCCCCTTCATAGACTACTGAGTTGTTATAGAAGTACATCCCATAGCCCTGAGGAATAGAAATTTATATCACAAATTATATTAT
>JAOXYM010000020.1:13441336-13480052 GCA_028567055.1 Leptatherina wallacei | reverse complement strand
ATCGGAAGTGCGTTCTTAACAGCCACCTGCTGAATTGGCCCACGGCCTTAAAGATGGGACAAGAAAAGGCTGTGACACATGGTAACTTGTTCTTGCATGCGTGCTGTTATGCAAGCAGTTCTGTTGAAACGGTTTGAGTCCTGCATTGATTCCTGAGAACAATCATCCAATCATGGCTGAATGTGTGCTATGGATGCTCAGTCTAAAACATCAATCTAGAAATCACTACAGTAGCTGAGGTGCAAAGCATACAAGCATTTATTTGGAGTGCATATAGCTGCCACTCTGAAGCAAATAAGACTACGTTCACACTGCAGATCTTAATTTTCAGTTCCGATTTTGTTGCTGAGAGCCAAGTTTAAAAAAAAAAAGTTTATTATTGATATTTATGTTGGGGTTTTTTTGGCAAGGTGGTTCACATAATTCAAAATGCAACAGCCATTGGACTCCAGTGACCTGCATGCACAGAAGAAGGACATGATTTCACACACAGTGCTCTGCATTTGCTTATCCCCCCCTCCTCCGGTGGGAAATTGACATCTGTCTCACTCCCATGACATAAAAGTGAGACCATTCAGACTGTGGTCGCTTTGAAAAACATCCGATTTAGTACCACACATGAAAGTGGCCTGGGTCTGATTGGCAAAAAACTGTATTTGTGCTGTCTTAGACTATCATAAAAAAAAACAAACGGATACAAGTCACATACGGGCAAAAAATGGAGAGATTTTTGGGAAAACACTTTGAATGCACTTTTGTTTTCTAGGTGGAGAAAAATAGTTTTAGTCTGTAACAAAATTCACATTTGATACCTTTTTTAGAAATACTGATCAAGCTAGTTTTTCTAGATATCATGACTTGTGTTGAAGTAAAATTCTTCTTCCTTTTACTTTCAGGTGTTTATGTTGGCGCTGACATTCCTCGTCCTCTTCCTGGGAAATTTTCTCACCACCTTAAAAGTTGTCCACCAAAAAATTCAAAAGAACCAGGAAAACGTTCAAAAGACTGACTGAGATGAACTTCTGTGACCCTTCAAATGGCCAGTAACCGTGAAGCAAACGTGCACAGTCGCTTTGTGGACTGACCACCAACGATCAGGCCGAGAGGACAGAGCTGAAACCACCTTTTACTCTCAGGCTATGATAATGGTAGTAGCGTCCAGCCAAAGTATCCAGCAAACATGCTTTTACCCTCTAACGACTTGATGTTGCCATGAGGCGCAAACCAACAAGGATGTTCACCTAATGAGATAACAGTTTGTCGCTTTATCATGTGTATATAAAATGTGAGTGGAGCGAATGTGTTACTTGATGTCTGTGTTGGTGCATGAGTATCAGAGAGCCTTTGTTCAAATCATATGCAACTAAACAAGGGCAGGTAGCAGAACGGAACAAAGTTTGCCTCTAAAGACCTAACGTCTGTCACGTGCACACTTCTGTGAAGTAGTAATAGTCAAACTTGCTCTGGCTCGTATTCACTTTGGCACTGCAGCTCATGTCATGAGCCTCCTAACTTTAACCATGTAGTTCTCAACACTTTATCATGCAATGTCACAGCTAGCAAGTATTTTTACCAGAATTTTGGTCTCTGAAATGATAGATGGTCCACAATGCTACTCATCTGCCCATTTATTTACTGAATTTTAAGGGATGTACTGTTGTGTTGTCAGAGGGAGGGGGCTCTTGTCTTTTGTCTTTATGAAAAATTTGGAACTACAAAGGAACGCAGTACCGTTCCACCGGGCAGTTGTTACAATATGTTACAAATTTTAGTTTTGTATGCTCCGCCTAGACTTTCTTCCTCCTGCAAATCACTACAAGATGCACCAAAAAAACAAAAACACTTTAACTCTTTTTACCAGAGGATTGAAGGAGCATTCCCTGTAACAATAATCACATTAACATGTTACTAAAAAAAAATTGTAATGTGGACAAGTTTATTGTGTTTCACTGATGGTCTTAATGTTGTCTGATTTGAACAATTTATCACAAAGTTGAGATTGGTTGGAAGGTTGCAGGTTTAGGATTTGTTTCATTGTGTCTGTAGTTAACATTTTCTCGTGATGTTGCAGAAAGGATCAAATGCTGCTATTCACACTCGTACTGTTTGACCATGATACAGCTAAAAGTGCTGGATTATTTTTCTAAGTCTGATCAAAAAGCCAGTATGCTGTACGATTAAACGTTTGTCTTAATATATGATCAAGATTTTCATTCTGGTTACCTGTAGTTTTGTCTCAGCCGGGGTTCCTGCATGTGTTTTCAAGGCTCAGGTCTATATTGCCTTATTTTCCCTTTTTTTTATTGGAGAAAAAAAAACAACCCACAAAGCAATTGCACTTACCCCCCTTTTTTTTTTTATTGAGGGAAATCAAAGCATGTTCTAGACCAAAATGTTACATTTCATGTGGGAGCTGCCAGAATGCACAAAAATAACTTGATGTCCTCAATTTTCATGATGTTGCTGTTGATTTCAAGACTGTATCAGGTGGTCCGTAACACAAGACAGTTTCTCAATCTGTATACATCCTTGTAGGAAAAAGAAATTAAATTCCTCACCTAAAAACAGCAGATATGAAAAAACTTTCATGTGCAATGACCCAGACGGTACTTGTATTTATTTCAATTAAAGTTTAGTTGCAACTGTGGCCCCGGACATATTGTGCAGCAAATGCTTTTGTTATGATTTTACACCTCTAGTGGGTGCTGTAGGAAAAGCTAAGAGCTGCAGGCTGACTGAGGCCCATGATAACTCCTTACCTTTTTTTTTTTTTTGTGCTGAAAATGGAAAAAAACTTGTAGAAAAAAACCAGTGTACCATTGTGTAATAGATTTAAGCAATTGTCTGGGACTTTTTCTACCAGCAGGTTGAAAGTCTATAGTCTATTTTATAGGCCTGACTACTTAATCCATGTCAACAAATCAAGAGCAAATTGTTTACATCCCTCCAATAAATAGAGGTTTTACTCAAACAAATTGCTCTAATTGTAAAAAAAAAAAAAGTGCAAATTTCTCTGAAAAAAATACTTTAAATCAAAAAATGACAAATGTTAATTAGAAAGAGTTCATGTTGGATGCTTGCAAAGCGTTCTTTCCTGTTGCATCATTTCTCTCTTTTTTTTTTCTTTTTTTTTTGCAATCTTAACCAAACTCCAGCTGACGGTTCAACAAGGCCCAAATGTCCATGTACTGATGCACAGTTTCTTAATGTCCAACTTTAACGTGTGCATTTGAGAAACTTTCCCGGCCAGCAGTCGCCTGCAGGCCAGAGGAATCCTGGGAGCTTCTGTCCTTTTTGTCCTCACAAAACAACACATTTCTTCTTCCTCCTCTTGTTCCTCAGTTTTCGATTGATGGCCAAAGCTTTTTTCGTTGCCTCCCTGAAAATGTCCTCCACGTTTTCCTGATATTTCGCTGAACACTCGAGGTAGAGCTCTGCATTCATCTGCTGCCGGGTCTCTTCACCCTAAACCCAGAACAACCAATTAGAATTAGACTGCATGACTGGGGTGATGCACTAAGCAATGATGTATTTTGATGAGATCTGTTGTTAAACCAGATAAATGTGGTTATAAATTCTAGCTAGTGATTCCTCTTTCATATTGCACCTCCCGTGAAAAGCCCTGGTTTCATAGATCAGTAAATATTTGCACACACATCTTGCTTTCTCACCTGCATGTAAGTGATGGGAGCCTGGTTCATGGCCTTCAGCTTTCTGGCACACTCTTTGTCCTTCCTGAGGTCAGTCTTGCAACCAATCAAGATGACTGGTATCTCTTGACAGAAGTGCTTCACCTCTGGGTACCACTGGGTGAACAAAATGAGGATTTAAAAGACTCGATGTGTGTCGGCAAGTAAACATGTTGCGCTGTAGGACTGACTTATCTGACAGCCTTTCTTTCTGTTTGTTTTTGCAGCACTGAACAGTCTATAGGGGATCAACGTCCACAGAGCCTCTCTTAGAGTTGGATTTAATCACAGCTAAAAGAATGCAGCCAGTCCCAACATACCAACCTCTGTTAATCATTTACTAACTGAACTTGAACAGCAAACCTGAAACTCCACTTGGACACAAAGAAAAACTCTCGATTCTTTGTACATGTTGAACTTGGCACAATGAGGTGAATACCTTTATCATGACATTTTCATAGCTGGTGGGGTTGGTAACGTCAAAACAGACCAGAACCAGATTTGCTTCTTGGTATGAAAGTGGTCTTAGTCTGTCATAGTCATCCTGTCCTAAAGGAATAAAAAGTAGGAGTTATTTGATGGATGACACTGTCAACATGCCAACGCACCCATAGATAATAAACTGTATGTGTAAATGGACGCTAGGACTCAAAACAATTGCTCTGCTTTGAATGCTACAGTCTGAAAATAAAGATATGATGTATGTGACAAAGCTAAAGGGTAAACGCATAAAACCACATCCTGACTTCAGCTTCCTCTTCTGCTGATGCAAGGCTCGCTGCTTCTGTTCAAAAGATAAGTTCTAGGACAGGCTGTCACGACCTTTCCTGAAAATGAAATGTTTTTACGCACTGTCTGCTTAGGACATGAGTGTCATGCTCCAAAGCAACAGAACTCGGGTCATTTTCAAACCAGTACCTCAGTTTACATTTAATAAGAACAAATGCTCAAACAGCAGGTTGCCAAGTTATTGTGAATATTAATATAGATACATTAAATTGGTGGTGAAATAGAGATATTAATTCTAAAAAAAAAACATGTATTAATTTATTGGAGGGAAAAAAAAAGGCTTTAACAATAAATCTGTCAAATGAAATCTCTAACATCAGGTTTAATAGTTTCTCATTTAGACAGTTCCTCATAGATATTAATGATGCTGAATGATGAATATTGACCTTTACCACTTCCTCTGTGGTCATCAGGGTCACAATAGTTCTTAGGCTGGTAGGCTGCCTGAACTTTGATATCTTTAAAAGATAGAAAACTACTAAACCTTTCGGACCTCTGAGTGGGTTTGTGTGTGGTATTTCTGCCATCTGTCTGCTCAGCGTGCTCCAAACCCTGCCATCTTTTTATTTAATATGAAATATGTTGTCTTGAGAGTCCAAACTGGAACACGAAAGTCCCAAAATAAAGTGATGTTTCTCTTACCGGCTGTGTCGTACAAGTTGAGCTTTATCTCTTTCCCTCCTAGAGAGATAGTTGTGACATATTTTTCAAACACTGATGGTGCATATTTCTGTTTTTGACACACAAGAAAAAGATGTCAGTTTTATGTACACTTCTGGGTTGGAATAATTTATCCTGGTTATACAATATCATTCTTTTTAACTCTATAAGGCTGCTTATATTTTGCACACAATGTCAAATTATGACTTTATTTTTACATTTATGGTCAGAAATAATGCCTGCATGTAGTAATAAATGAACACACCATATAGAAAGACGTGGTACAGCTCCTCTTACCTCTGGAAAATCACCTTTGGCATAAACCATCAGAAGAGATGTTTTCCCACAGCCTCCATCTCCCACAATCACAATTTTCAATTCCTCTCCCTTTTTTGTGGTACCGTTCCCAGTCCCAGCACCGTTTTGCGTCATTTTGGCTCCAAACAAGTCAAAGCGGTGCCAGGCAGAACAAGGCAGAAGATGCTCCCTCCAGATTTAAGCTGAATTCATGACTAGGCCTATACTAAACTCACATCTGGAATGGCTGAGTTGATTTACACGCAGTGTGTAGAGACAGGAACAAACAAGCCTCATGTTTCACCAGGTAGCTCACCGCTTCCTCTTCCTGTCACTCTGACGTCGTTTCCAACTGACCCCCTACACGTTTCTACCGTCTCATCATCATCATCATCATCAGGCTGCTCACTGCGCACACAGAAACGCTGCGGCTGAGGAACATATGCGAGGCTGCTGAGTGGAGCTGCTCCTTCTTCCTCTTTTGCATGCATTTGCTTGTTTGACTCACTGGGTGTGTACTCAAACTGAGGTACTGCCTCCACTGACTGTGTGTAGGTGTGGGAGACAAAGTTGGAGATAACCGTTAAAATGTTAAGCTTGAAATGGAGCCAATTGTTTTTTTCTTTTTTAAAAACACTAAATGTCACTAAACAAGTCATGACTGTGTGACCTGGTGATGCTCAGATTACCGGGAATGGTTGTGTCCTTATTGTGGGTGGATCTAATGCCTTCATTTAAGATATTTTTCTACACAGCAGATACAGGAGATTATGTTTTGGGTTGGCCACTAATTTCACCATTAGGTTGAGAGATTGGATACTTATGGAAACTGTTTTGATTAATTAAAGAGCAAAGATTCCTGCTTTCTGTCAGTTCTCATGATGATTAAACATTAACACCTGAGGAAAACTCAGCATCTAACAGCAGATGCATTCAGATTACATCAAATTATCAGTATATTACTGAAAATATCCATTTCATGTGGTCACTTTGAGTCATCGGAAAGACAACGGTCACTGCAATGACATTAGTCATTGTACACCAGGTTGTACAGCAGGACAAGTCATTCTCTCAGCTTTCAGTGTATTTAGGACTTGATCTTATTTTCAGCAAGAAGCTAATTAAATCAGCAAATAAATAGGCTGAGGTGGAGATAGGATTCAGAAGCGGAGGACGACACCTCAACAGGATACCATGACAGGCTGCTCGGAGACATGAGGAATATTGTATCAGTTTTTAAATTAGATTAGCTTTTGGATCAGGGTTGAAAGTTGCTAATTACAATGGAACACTGAGCCACATGTGCTGTCTCTGCATGTGATAAAGGATAAAATGCAAAGTGGGATTATAAATTCAGTCCCTGAAAAGATCGGGAAGGTTGTTTTTTTTAAAATAAACACTGCACCTAAAGTAAAAAAAGAAAGCAAGCAAGAGGTTTGGGTATATGGTGTAACAAGGATGATAGTGCAGATTATCACCATCAGATCAGTTTAAGTGTCAGGAAAAAAAGGGATAATAAAAGAATAAACATACGTAAATCCCCTAAAATATATTTGCCCCATAACATTTCATCCATCGTGTGAGCACTTCAGCTCAACAGGCTTTTAAAGACAAATTTAAAAGGTGTTACAGTGTTAAAAGAACAGCCATTAAAGAAAGCTGTCCCTTTAAGAAAAAAGACAACACCCTTTTAATGTGCTTTTTTTATCTTTAAAGCATTATTGTATACATTTTGATTGTTGAATCTAAATGGCAAATTGCCCCTTAACAGCAATGTCAGCTTGCATTATGAGTGAGGAAGGTTTACTACACTTTTTCTTTTATCTGCTATATTACTGCTTTACATCTGGGCCTGAAAATCCTTTATAAAAAAGTGCAACAACCTGCTTCAGTTCTCACAAAATATAAGAAAACGTTTGAAAAAGGATTGATATACAGTCTATTTATTTAAATACATCCCACACACAAACATAATAATACCAAGTTGACTAAATCACAAGCCATTTTACATTCAAATGCATGCAAATATTTCAGAGCTACAAAAAGGATATGTTATTGCTTTAAATAAATACAATACCACTCTGAAAAAGATCCTTCAAAAAGCGAGTGTGCACATAAAAAAAGACACAAAGCTCCGAGGATGCCTGCATTGATTCAGTGAACAATCCATTAGACTGAAAAGCTGAAAGTACAAAAGGAAGATCATGTGGCAGTGTGCCTGTCTGCTTCTGATTCCACAGAAATGAGCCATCCACTGTTTTCATATGCTTCAATAAAAGGCACAGTTTAGAATATTATAAAGTCTATTTATAAAGAAAAAAGATCCATGTATAATATATAGTAAAAAAGAAAAAGTGCTTGCTTGACTTACAGAGTGAAACTGGAAGCCTCACATAAAGCCTGTAAAGAATATTAAATGTATCCTACAGAATATCCACACGCACTTAGCCTCACATCAATGAACAAAGAACAATTGTTAAAATGTTTTTCGCCGTGCAGAGACAGCTGTCCTGTGGAAGAGAGGCCAATCCCTTGTGTGGAATATTCCAGTCTGTCAGCGGTAAAGCTGAACGGCGCAACCCACTGGGGAATGTGTTGCCCCCCTCCCCTGCAAACAAAAGGCCTATAAATAACCCCGATTGGTGGATTTCAACCCAAACTCTGAACTAAAGTTACATTTCCACCTCTTCTTACACATAGATCACTCTTCATAAATTTGCAGCCACTGCAGTGTAGAGTGGGAGAATAGACAGCCAACCTTGAGAGAGAGAGAAGGGTGTCAGCAGCCTCGTGACCTGACTGCGCGCGCTTGGTAGTTACTTGAGGCTGGGAACTGAGAACTGGAAAAGCAGGCCTCACACACACACACACACACACTGCAATTGTTGTGCCCTGATATGCACTGTACCTACATTGAAAAGGAATGCTCACATTGAAAAAGAGTACGTGACAGGCACCATTACCCAGACATACACCTGGGGACCCTTTAAGACCCTCCCGCCTACATTTTTTAACTCCTTCACCGAAAAAAAGTCTGAGTCGCATCTTATTTATTTCCTCTATCTGGTCTGCGGCGCTTTGAACACTTTGAGTCGGCTGGTTGACGGTCCGCTGTTGTCTGTGTCGAACCAGAAAGCACGCGCAAAAGCCCGAAGCACCCTTCACCCAGATACAAAGACAACACGGCTTGCTGCAGAGGATTCCTGTTGACCTTATATGGCAGTGTGGGGGAGCAGCCGCGCGCTTGAGCTCTCGTGGCAACCATCCAGAGCTCTAGGATTAAAGCCGTTGCCAGGGCATGTCAGCCCAGCAACCAACCATTACCCTGAACATGCAGCTATTTTCTTCCTCTCACGTAGCGTCCGTCGTCTTTCATCTTTTTCTTTGTCAAATATACACCATTCCCAGTTAAACCACCCCAGCTACTGTTGAAGAATCCACTTCCTTTTAGAATGTCGTTGAAATACGAGCGACGTCCTCGAGGGGGGGGAGGGAAAAAAAGGCGCACTCCCGAGCCTCACCCAGTTATGGCGCAGCAAGATTTTTACAGCACAGTGCTCCCTTTGTCTGTAAAGAAGCCATTTTGAGATAGAACAGCAGAGAAACCACTGAGCAAGTACAGCTTACGTACCACCCAAAGGTGTCTTTGGATAAAGGGAAGCAGTGAAAAACACAAGATTTCTCCCTTTTAGACTATTTCCTCGTTTAAGACTTGGATTACTTGTTTTGAATACTAACTGTAAGTTTGTTATAATCAATCAAGCAAAAAATGTGGGTTGCAGTTATAGTTTTAAAAGTAAACTGAAACAGTCTTTTTTGTCATAAAGTAGCCTCTTAATATTCCATCTTTCCTAAGAAAACTAAAGTGTTGATATGTGACTTGGTAAATTAAGTGAAATAGCTCGAATTCCGTTACCTTTCCCCCATATTTCCTTGTGGTTTTAAATGATGTAGCTCAGAAATGTCGAAATGGACGAGGTTATGCTCGACAGCAATCCTGTCTTCAAGAAGAGATGGTTTGCATATTGCCCACACAGATGATGCTTGAAGATGCATTCGCTCGCTGAAAGGGGAATGCAACCACTGATAAAAAAAAAAAGTTTTCAAAAGAGCTGTCGTGCTAATGGATTCCTTCCTTTTCAGGGGACGCTTTCCTGACCCTTATAAATGCCATTATTAGAGGATCCGAAGATGGAGCTGAAAGCAGTCCTCCTGTCCCTGCGTTTAGGCCTGTTAACTGCATTTCACCAATGTACTGAGGTAAATATTTTCACCACAGACGTTTTCCCTCCATCTGTTTCCTCTTACATTCGGTTGTTTGTGCTTCAAATCGTTGCAAATTTTTTTCTTTAAAAAAAAAAAAGGAAATAGAGGCTACCTGAAAGGACTTCTTTAGATATTCAAATATACCCTTGAGGCAAGGTCAAGCCGGCGTTTACACTTTGGACGCATTTGCCTCTTAAATGGCGAATGGACAGCTCGAGCCTAATCGTGCTTGAAGTTGTCTCCACTATTGCAGGACAGGGTGCGAGACAAGCCATCTTGCTGTTGAGAGGAAAGTGTTTAAAGTCATTAATCAAAGCAAAAGGGTGATAATTCATCAGTAAAAAAAAAAAAAGTGAAAGCACATTAAACTATCAGTAGTTTAGTCATGGCCTGCTTTGGAGCTGTGGTACAAAACCCTGTATATTTATAGGCTACATCAGCATGCAGTGAACATCATGAATATTGGTTATTACAGAACTTATGTGACTACTTTCATGATAGCTCAACAGCCATATAGACACAAAATACTTTTAATAACAGTTACTGCATGCCTCACATATGACATTACTCAACTGTCAAAACTGTTAAATTATTATAAAAGAATTTAACTTACTCATTGCTACTCATTTCCTACAAGGCCATAAGTGCATTGCCAACATTTGGTCACTTTCAACTGTGAATTTCCTATCACACAACATCTCTAAAATCATAAAGCTGTTTATTCACAACATTTGGTTTCTTTTCACTTAAGAAATATAAACACTATTATATGGGTGTGCCATGACCTAGTTAAGACAAAGATGGTTTCCAGGCAGAGGAAAAAAGGTTCAAAATGTCACAGGGTATTACATCCAGTACATTCTCTTCCATCTTCTCAATCCTTTAAAAGGAGCAATCATAGTTTTTATCATAGTCCGTAAGAGATGAGGAAATCAAGTGTAAGATCCCTTTTGGAACAAAGGAAACCCATATAGGCCATTGAGTCCTGTTTAAGGAAAATGGCTGCCGAGAGCGCTCAGCCCCCTCTCCCTGCTCTCTGTTGAAGGACTTCTGAGCCGTGCCTCTAATAGCAGACAGCTCCACTGCTGCTGCGCTCTGATTGGCCCGCCGAGCTACCGCTGTTAACCAGCCAATTGCCCGATCACTGCAAAACAACAGGCAATGTCAAACAAAACCCTGTTCGCTCGACAAAAAGCAATTCGTTAAAAAAAAAACAACAAGAAAAAGGAGAAACTAACTCTGGTTTTATACTATACAATTCACGACGTCCTTGAAGATTTATAACCTAAAAAAACGAGGACCTACACAAGGCACTAGTTTGTTGGTTTTGGACTAGACTACCTGATGGAGACGTACTGAAACAAACCGCCGCATTCCAACGTTTACAACCCCGAGCCAAGCTGCTAAATTTAACAAAGCAAACAAAATTGGCATTGAAGTCCATTTCCTCCGCAACACATTTAACTTTAGCTGTCAGCTTTTAGCTATAGAATCGTCGTATTCGTCTTGTTTGTCTAAAACCGAGTCCCGACATATCTGAACTTGTCAACGGCCACACGTCTATACATAAAAGCTCGCGACCAAATCAGCTTCATTAGCCTTTCGAGGCAGTTAAGAAGATATTACCCCCCGTGTCTATCTTGTGTTGCCAGCTAGGTAAATGCTATCGGTAGATTCCAAACAAAATGATTCAGAAGTTTATGGACACTAAACTGTCTCCATTTCTAGAGTAACCAGGTGTATTATTTCAACTTTTGCTAACTTGACGTTTTCGAGCATCTCTTTTTCATGGAAGATCTCTGTTTAGTTAAATAATCGATAGAAAGCGAGGCAAGTTTGTAACGAAAGTGCGTGGAGCACTGGGGGTGGGCAAGCCTAGTGGTGTATTGTGGGAGAGACAGCAGCTACAGACCAGAGGCACACAATATGTGCTGGCTCTCGCCGAAAAGGAGGCAGTATTCTTCAAGCTAAATCATGTAATGTAAACGGCGAAAGGAAAACGATTTAATCTTTTCGTCAATTAAAAAAAACACTCGACCGGACGAACAATGTCCAAGCCAGGCGAGAGGAACAGATTGAACGAAGACCATGGCAGAAAGCAGAGTTCAAGTAAGCTTGCTCTTTTTTCCCTCTTTCTCCAGCCCTCCTAATGCCTGTTTTCCGAAAGTGGGATATACGCTAGACCCCATTTTTGCTATCACAGGGGTTCCCTCCACCACCAGAGTCATGCATGTGTAGCATTGGGCATTTTAAAAGTGTTGGGGGCTGGTAAGAGGACCGTGTTTCGCTGCCTCCCGATAACGTTAGCTCTTCTCTCCTTGTCGCTGGCTGCCGTTTCAGGTTTGGCGAACGGCATGGACAGTCATCCCGTCTGTGGCTCGGCGGAGAAGCGGAGTCACCACTGGAGAAGTTACAAGTTGATAATCGACCCGGCGCTGAAGAAGGGATCTCACAAACTGTATCGCTACGATGGACAGACTTTCAGCATGCCTGTAAGTGCCGCCTTTGACGCGGCGAAACGGCTACAATAGTAACCGAGTAGCCGACCTCCATGATATGTTACAATGTGCCCGTGTTGCCGGGCATGTTCAGCATCTTGAACACCGAGTCGGAGGTCTTTTAATTCTGATTTTAAAAACACCTCTGGAATTTACAAGACTACTTTTGGAAAAAAAGTTAGTGTTGTGTGAAGCTTCTTGGTAGGATGAATAACAGGATTGTGTTTCCTCCTTATCTCCTACAGAACCCCGGGATACCACCAGTGGACATCGTCCGGGACCCGAGGATCGGTCGTCTCTGGACCAAATACAAAGAGACGGACCTACCGGTACCCAAATTCAAGGTATCTACAGGAGCAGAAGCTTGATTCACATTTTTTCCATGTGGAGAAGAGGTGCTGTCAGAAGTTGCAGACACACCCCCTCCCTGTCAAGTTTAGGATGTTTCGACCATCTGCTAGGATACATGCTTTCATATCAGGACTTTGTAACATTGGCGCTTTTATTCAACACTTATCAAGCACCATTATTCTCGTCTCAGCTGTGCAGTAGTTGCCCCGCATCGAGCAACATTAACCCGGCAGCACTTTCCCATATCTCCTGTCATTCTTCTCCCAGATCGATGAGTGTTACATCGGCCCGGTGCCTCCGAAGGAGGTAACTTTCGCCAGGCTGAACGACAACATCAGAGAAGGATTTCTTACCGACATGTGCAAAAAATTCGGAGAGATCGAGGAGGTTGAGATCCTGTACAATCCGAAGAACAAAAAGCACCTCGGAATAGCCAAAGTTGTTTTTGAAACGGTGAAGTCAGCCAAGGTGGCTGTTCAGTCGCTTCACAACACGTCTGTGATGGGAAACATCATCCACGTGGAGCTGGACCCAAAAGGTAAACAGTGATTCATTCATTCAGAGCGAAGACGTTCAAGCTGCGCTCGTGCAGTCAGATCAGTTAACAGATGCCTCAGCAGAAAAATATTAAGAGGGCTATAATTCCTGTTTTGAATTTTAAGGATGACAGAAGTCACGTGTTCAGATTGCCTGAACGTTGCCTGGTAACATGGGTTAATTGAATTTCATTGAAAATGAGTCTGTTCCCACAAGCCCAAAGGTGACGCTGGTGCGTACTCCCACTGTGCATAATTTCAGACCTGCAAACAAACATAAACCAATCTGTCCTTTTCACCTCAGTTTGGATCAGTGGAGGCCCTTAAAGTAATTTTGCAGTCTGTATTTATGTTGCTCTTAATAGTTGCAAACCAAATCATTCCATGCATTTTAAGATGATGCAGTTTTTTTCCCCTTACAAGTTTAGATTTTTGCAGGTGTGGCTAATTGAAAGGAAAAGGGTCTGTTTTAAATACTGCTAACACTGATTTAACTAGAAATAGACCATATACTCATGAGATATACTTTTTTTTAAAATCCAAGAATGTGACAGTTTTTGTAATTATGGTATTGGATATGCAGACATGTGTTGGTCTAGCCTGTTATATCATCGTGTTATAGACTACATTAACTAAATACAGTTTACGCTATTTCTTTTCTTTCCAAGTCTTTCACTTTAGAAATGTAATTTTTTTGGTATTCTTAAACATTGAAGAAGCCATAAGTAATTCACAATCACTTTTAATTGTCTTCCAGCATCTAAACCTGACATTAGACTCATGCATTTTTACTGTTCTGCAGGTGAGAATCGCCTCAGGTACTTCCAGCTCTTGATGAATGGCAGCTATACTCCACGGACGCTGCCTGTTGGTGGAGAGGAGGCCAGGGAAGTTTCACCCCGGAGCCTGGCAGAAGCCTTGCTGGTAAAAAAATAATAATAACTTGCAGCAATACGCATAGTGTAGTTAATTCTAAGGCGCTCGCTTTGCTGTGCCACTTAGCTTGAAGCATTGTTTTTTTTAAATATGATTTTGTGCCATTCCATGTTGTTACTATATTGTAGTTCTGCTTTGTAGGAGTAAGCCAGTTTGCCAAACCAAGCTGACCAATAATCTGTAATTTTTGTTATTAGTGCAACAAGGGGTAGAACTGTGCAGCAATGATGTTATCCAGACCCTTGACTGTGGTCTGAACTCTCATTGTCATTGAAACTTGCACTTTGACCATGTGGCATGACATTTTGTATGTGATACACTATCCACTAGTTTATGTTCTGTAGACATCCATTTCACTTAAATGTAGCTTCAGAGGAATATTATCTGTACTGTTGCCTTTTCATTGTAAACAAGAAACCTATCAGCTCAACGTACAAGTTGTGGTTAAAGTTTTCAGGGTTTACATGGAATGAATGTTTGCTTGTGTTTGTTTCTTCACAGGCCTGCGAACCCATCCGCAGGTTGTCGGAGAGCAGCTTGTCTGGTGTGGGAGGAGCTTTGCCACCCAGCAGCTCCACAACCCCTCTGAGCCTGGAGACAGGCTACTCCAGCCTAAGGCAGGACACACCCCAGTCCCAGGGAACCCCTCACACCCCACGCCAGGGAGGCACGCCTTTCTCTCAAGACTCCAGCTATTCCAGTAGGCAGTCCACACCTGCGTATCAGTCCAGCCGTCCTGAGAGCTCTGGAGGCTACAAGTCTCGCAGACATGAGAGCAAGTTCCAGGATGCGTACAACCGGAGACCGGAGAGGCCTCAATATCGCAGCAACATGTATCGAAGCACGCCGTCTGAACAAGCTTCTTTCAAACTACACCAGCTCAGCCCACCTGAACCTCCACCTTCCACCCCTTCCTTCAACTACACAGCCCCCCCTCCTGCTACGCCTAACTTTAAGTCAGCCTTTTCCCCCTACCAGGCTCCTTTGCCTCCTGCCTTCCCTCCATCAGAGCCAGCTTTCCATCACCCAGCCCAAAGGGAGGGTGAGTACCTCCGACCGCCACAGCCGCCACTGGCAGCTGCCACAGACTTTTTACCCATCAAGGAGAGACCAGAAACTCCTCCAATCCCAGAGCCGCCACCAGAACCGGTGCCCCATCCGACTACCCCTCCTCCTCAAACACCAGAGGGCTGCCCCTCACCAGGCTCCCCGGTGCAGGATCCAGAGCGTAACAGCCTGGATTCCCGCATCGAAATGCTCCTGAAGGAAAAAAGGACAAAATTGCTGCCGTTCCTGGAGGAGCGGGACTCGGACAATGAGGTGCGAATGGAGGGAAGTCCTATTTCCTCCTCATCCTCTCAGCTATCCCCAATCCCACCTTACCCCAGCGGCTCTCAAGGTGGGCAGCCAAATTCCCGTCCCTCTAGCACGGGCTTGGAGGACATCAGCCCGACACCACTGCCAGACTCGGATGATGACGAGCCAATTCCTGGAACTGCCTCATTGATTAAGAGAATAAGCTCTCCTGTCCATGAAACGACAAGCAACAATGACCTCAAAGATGGACCTTTTCAAGCCCACACTCCCACCGATAAATCGGGCACGGTAAGGCGCAGACATGAATTTGAAAATAACCAAATTCAAATGTTTCAGGTTTGTTAGATTTTTCAAGAAACAGCACAAGATGCTGCCGCAATCAGTTCTTATTTAAATTTTGACTTGTTGATTGTACTGTGGTGCTGATGGTACGCGTGCAGCTGTGAATGACAGTTATTCAGGGGACACAGGAAGTCAGGTGTAGTTTCAGTGTGAGATAATAGTTGTCGTAGTAAACCGCTTTCATTGTTTTTCTTCATCTTTGTAACTGAAATTCTTATTTCTCAACTGTACATCTCGCCAAATAGTTTTTTGTTGTTGGAGATGCGACTGCCGTTTGATTTGTGTCTTTGAGTTAAGTAGCAACAAACTGCTAACAAGTAGCTACCTTTTAAGAAGGAAAAAAAAGGTATTTGTTTAATTGACATACATATGCACTTTCTAAAACATCTGATAGCTGCAGATAAGAGTTTCTGCTTTACAAACACCTTCAAGTTAATAAGAAGCTGAACTCATGATAAACCATCACACAGTGATGTTGTATTTGTGCATTTTTCTTTATGCTTTGAAAGGAGAAATACGAATCATTTTGCTGTTACAGAATGAAGGGGTATTGTTTCCTCTTTCTAACACTTATTGCACACACACACACATACGCACATGGAGGAAAACACAGTTTGGCTGTTGGCCCCATTCAGTACCTCACTTCCTGGTTTTGGCTGAGCCTGACAGGCAGGATTGCGTCTCTGTTCTCATATTCCAAGTTATCACAAAGCAAACAGAGTAAACGGGTCGTTTGGGTAGCGATGCCACTCCTGTGCTGAGTTTACTGCGCTTAGTTTCATTTCTGCAGCCGTTGCGACAGAGATTGCGTTTCTTAAAATCTTGAATTCATTCTTGTGCTGTGGTTTTAGGGACACAAAGTTGCCTGGACAAACAGCTGTGTTTGAAAACATGCTGACCAAATATGTGGGTCAGCTGTTTTTGACTGCACTGGTGGGCATACAAAACTTTGAACTTAGATCAGGTTTGGAGTCCTTATGCGGCTGTCATTTTGAAATATGAGCAAAGTGTCAGCTCTCATTTTGGTTCTGACATGAAATATGTTCCTCGCCCATCCGTCCATGAATATCAAAAGCAGTCAAGTATTGCAATTTGGCAGCACTTTTTCTTTAAACCACTGTGCTATTGTTTAAGTCTGTTCGTTCTGTCACAGTTCTCTCATGCTTGCTTACATATAACATCTGTATTTGGCTGGCCAGTTGTGTACATTTTTGACAGGTTGTCCTTTGTTCACACAGGGGCATCAGTCGTCAGGGGAAGACATGGAAATCTCTGATGACGAGATGCCAGGAGCACAAATAACCAGCGGAGACTGTGGCAAGGGCATTGTTGTAAACTCTGCAGTGTCCCCAATGCAGACCATGTCCATCCACACTGCAGGCTACCACCCCTTACAACACCAAGCCGGCTTTCCCATCCCGCATCCTCACCTGGCCCCTCACTCTGCCGTGCCGGGACATCCTCACCTGGCCGGTCACCCCGGAGTGCTTCCCCACATGCTTCCACATATGGGTCACTACCCTGCTGGCATGATGTCGCTGATGCAAATGGAGCTGATGAACTGCTTACGGTGGGAGCACTGGAGCACGGTCCCCATGTCCTTCCAGATGCAGCAGCAAATGCTAAGTCGCATGGCTCAGACAAGAGGGCCTTATCAATACCCTCATTTTCTGGATGGTGGTACATCTGGGCCATTTGGGGGACCCTATGCACCTTTATCTATGTGTGCTACACCTGCAGGTACAGGAACACCCAGTGAACAGTGGCAGCATTCCAGTATACCAAAGTTCAATCCCACGGTTCCCCCTCCTGGGTATGAAACAAAGAAGGAGGATCCTCACAAGGCCACTGTTGATGGCGTGTTGCTGGTCATTGTCAAAGAGCTAAAGGCCATCATGAAGAGGGACCTTAACCGCAAAATGGTTGAGGTGGTGGCTTTCAGAGCTTTCGATGAGTGGTGGGATAAAAAGGAACATTCAGCAAAGGTAAGCGAAAATTAATGTGAAATCATCAACATTAATGTGACACTGCCTAACTCTTTCTACAGACGATGACCGTAGATGATGTAGTTGCAGCTGATTTGCCTCTTTGTAGGGAAAGTTTTGAATAAATAGTATGGCACCTGTCATTTTGACTTCACAATGGATTTATCTGAGCTGATTTGTCTAGTACTGTTGCTATTAATGCAAATGTGGGGAGATTTAATTTAGTAAAGTACACAGTTTTGCTAATCAATCATTCAAGTAATATGTCATGGGAAGATTTTGAATGGGCACTGGTTCTAGTGTGTGAGGAGTTTTTGCTTCTACTTGTTTTATTCCATTGAAAACGAAACTGCTTTGCTTTAGCTTGTTGGTTTAGATTACACAAACTGTCTGACGACGCCAGCTTGCAATGGGAGTTTTCACCATTTTCTGCTAGTTTATTGAATAGCAGTTTGAAAATGATTGATTTGGGAAACTTATGAGCAGGTTCTTTTTTAAAAACTTTCCAACTGTAAGGAAAAAAAAACACAAATGTTTTCTTTTCTTTTTTTTTCCGTCAGGCATCTTTGACTCCAGTGAAGGGTGCTGAAGGAAAAGAAGAAGACAGACCCAAACCCAAAGAGATGATTGGTTCCAGTCTGTTAGAAAACTGGAACAAGGGTGAAGTGCTTGGCTATGAGGGAATGGGTCTTGGAATTGGTTTGCGAGGAGCCATCCGCTTACCCTCCTTTAAGGTAAGATTTACATTTTCACTAATCATGGGGGAAGGAGTATTTGCCCCAGGTGTGTGCTGACGTTGGGTTTTGTTCACAGGTAAAAAGGAAGGATCCACCTGAGTCTGCTGCAGCAGGAGACAGTAAACGAGCCAGACCGTCCACCCCTGTGGATGACGAGCTGGAGGATGAAGGTATACTTCGGCTGTTTAAAAAAAAAAAAAAGAAGAAAAAAAAAGATACTCGTGCAGTCTTTTTAAAAAATCTAATTCTCTGGTGGGGAACTTGTGTCAGATCGGGATCGAGATGCCACTGAGCTCCCCTCGAACGATTCCAAAATGGATGGTGACGCCGCGTCAGCAAAACGACGGCACGCACGGCCACTTGAATTGGACAGTGAGGGAGAGGAGGCGGCGGACACATCAGAGAAGGAGGAGTCATTATCTGACGGGGAGGATGAGGAGCAGGATCAAGTGAAGGCTACAGACAGGCTCTCGGTGGGCAAGGCAAGCAAAATATATACAACCTGTGGTGTACATAATGTTTTCTTTGTCTTTTACCCCAATAATTGATGTTTATGATCTGTGTGGTCAACTTGTAGAAGAGTGGTGATGAGGAGAGCGATGATGAAGAGGATAGAGATTCATCCAGTGGCAGCGCATCCTCAGATTCATCTGATGATGGTACTTCAAATATCTGTCACAAGCATCTGGTTGGTTCCTGTTATGTTCCTGTTGTTTATCATTTTTCTCCTCATCTCTTGCAGAAGCTGGAAGTTCAGTTTCCTCCAAAGCCAGCTCCGACTCCTCGGCAGAAACTTCAGACTCTTCGGCAGAGAGCTCATACTCTGAGTGCGAGTTAAGCTCAGAAGAGGAAGAGGAGGAAGAAAAAGAGATAAAAGCAGAAGATGTAGAGGATGGAAAAGAGTCATCCTGCTCTACTTCTTCCTCTTCATCTTCATCCTCTGACGAGGAGGACAGGGAGACGGGCACTAAACCTTCAAGTCCTCCAACTGGACTAGTCGGGGAGATCAAGGAGGAGCCCAAGGACAGGGGGGAGCTAACTATCAAGTCCAAACACAGGCCTCCCAGTCCAAAGGAAGAGGCGGTAGAGGACCTAAAGCTGCCATCGCCTAAAGGTGTACCAGGTGAGTGTCCACTCCCATTTTGTCATAAAATGTGTTATCTTGGAGATAAAATTAATTCATTCTCTTGTCTTTTAGTCAAAGAGCGAGACATCCATGTCGGTGGCAACATCACGGTAGTGAAGTCTGAACCTCTGGAGCATGTAGCAAAACTCCGGCCACCCACTCCCACAGGTGCCCTGATTGAGAGTGACCGGGAGACTAAACCCAAAGGTAAAGCAGAGTCTGAAGAAGTACCCTGCACTCCTGGTCCATTAACTGCTTGCCAGTTAGATCCAAACGCATCTGTCCCCAAATCAGGCTCCACATCTTTAATGCACCTCCCTCTCCCTCCTCACCCTACAGTAGAAGGTCGTTCCCTCCTCCACCCACCCACTGGCCCCCTGCCTGACTTCCCTCAGCGCCCCAGGCTCCCTACAGATGAGGATATCCCCCGCACTCCGGGCAGGGACTTGATGGAGCGTGCCCGAGGTCTGGGGAAATCCCAGAGCACTGACACCGTGCCCATCACACCTGGTAGTGATGCCCCTCTAACAGGTAGCAGTCTGTTGCTCAGCTCCCCTCACATCCCTAGTAGTCCCTTTTCCTACCCTGCACAGTCCCCAGTTCTTAGTGCTGGAGTACCTCGTACTCCAGGAAGAGACTTAACATTCACCCCTGTCTTCCCTGATCCCACAGCGCTGACACTTAATAGGAAAATATCCTCTGAGAGCCTCGATGATAGACCAGTTTTTAAGGAGCCACCCATCAACGCCTTGCCAAACCAGGCCCCGTCAGCTGGCACAGAGCATTCATCCAGCCTCCTTGCAGGGCTACCCACTGGTCTCTCTGTAGACATCCCTGAACCATCAGACACCACCCTGTCAAAGAGGAAACCTGGACGACCCAAAGGCAAGAAGGCTGTTTCTGCAGAGGATGAGTCTTTGGAACTCTCCTCCGATTCCACGGCTCTTTCTCAGGAAGCACATCTGGGAGATTTATCCATGCAAATGTTGTCCGCTAAGTCACCCAAACACCCAAGCCTGGACTTCCGGGAAGGAGAAGGAGATCCTCAGACCACGTTACTTGCTGAAGACGGCTTCCTTTCCTATAAAGAGGAGGCACCTGTGGCCACGAAGCCTATTCGGAGGACACGGCGATGCTGGGAGGAGATACTGTTGGACAGCCTGTCACCCGTAACCACACCACCTCGGTCATATTTCAACCCACGCTCTGAATTTGAGGAGATGACCATCCTGTACGACATCTGGAATGAAGGCATAGATGATGAGGACATACGGCTTCTGCAGATCACGTATGACAAGATGCTCCAGCAGGATAACGGCAACGACTGGCTTAACGACACACTCTGGGTCAACCATCCTCATATCCTTTTTAACATTTACTCATTTACACAAAGTGTCAGTAGTGTTTATAACTTTAAAAAAAAAAAGAAATTGACAAAGATAAAGTACTCCACAGTACAGAGGAAAAGGGCAATTGGTTCAGTTTGATAGATTAGAACAGGGATCACCAAATCCAGACCTCTTGGGCCAGTTTCCTGAAGGTTTACAGTGTGTCCCTGCAGCAACACACCTGACACCTGTCAGGTTGTTGGATCCATTTAATTTGAGTCGAGCAGGGACACATTGAAAACCTGCAGGACACCGGCCCAAGAGTTCGGTATTTAATCCCTGGATTAGAACATTTCTCTGTTTCAATAAAATTGCTGCGTATCAGAGATCAGCGCCCTCTGCTGGTAAAAAAAAAAGAGGAACTCTTTCTATTAAAATGAGAGTTGAGCTGCAGAGGTCTTGCTGTTTTTATTTTCTTCCTTGACTTCCCTGCACCTACCAACATCCCTGGAGTGAAGAAAAAGAGGAGAGACGATGGCATGAGGGATCACACAACCGGCTGTGCACGAAGTGAAGGATATTACAAAATCGACAAGAAAGACAAGATCAAGTATCTACAGAGCACACGGCTACAGTCGGAGGAGCCGCCGGTGGACACACAGGTAGGAGAAGGCAGCTTGCTCAGTACAGTTGACATAGAAAAGAAACAGGCACTGGAATATACCTGTGTTAACATACTTCTCACCTCTGCAGGGGATGAGTATTCCTGCGCAGGTCCACGCCTCCACCAGAGCTGGCTCAGAGCGGCGGTCAGAGCAACGACGTTTGCTGTCCTCGTTCGCATGTGACAGTGACCTGCTCAAGTTTAACCAGCTGAAGGTAAACCAAATTCAGCATTACTGTTGCCTGGTAGGAAATTTGATGCACACAAAAGAGCAGTAAAAAAAAAAAAGAGAGAGAAGTTTATTTTAATCATTATTGTAGCTGACGAAAAGTCAATGTTCCACTGTGTTTAGAGTTTTTACTTTTCTCCAACTGCAAACCTTTAGTTATATTATTAATCGAACACTTTGGTCTCCACCAGTTCCGTAAGAAGAAGATCAGATTCTGTAAATCGCACATCCATGAGTGGGGTCTGTTTGCTCAGGAGCCAATTGCTGCAGATGAAATGGTAATCGAGTACGTGGGCCAGAACATCAGACAGGTGAGAGATGGTTGACTGGTTTGTGCCAAATGGATTTTCTATGTGTAAACAACTTTTTTTTATTTTTTTTTCTACAAATAATTTATTCATTCCATCTTCATTAGAGATTGTGGTTATGTACATACATTTGTATGTACATATGATCATTCTTTCCGTAAAGGGAAAATTGACTTTTGTTTTTGACTGGAAGGAGGCAGAAGCTTCGTACTCTGCCAGAAGGAAGAGGTTGGATATGCTTCTTGTGTCTGGTCTATACAAGAAGAAATGAAAACAAGACTGACTGGGGCTATTTATTGTCATGTTTCTGATTTTAAACCAAGCCAAAAAAGTTTCAAATACTTGTTATCCAGCTAGTTAAAGCAAGGTTACAGAACCCAGTGTTGCAATTTTATAATGCAAGTGCAGTGGATGACCCCCACCAACATTGACCAGGACATATACATTCACATTGTTGTGAGAATGTGGCCTCAAATGTCCCAAACTACCTTGGATGTGAATGTGTTCTCGTTGTGTCGTCTTAGTGCATTCACATCTGTCATCAGATCACCCTGGACGCATGTTTGTACCACATCTGAACACCATCAGATCTCAATGGTCTTAAATGTCACATGTTAATATTTTGTTGGACCTCCGTTACAGCTCACATTCACTGTGACATCACACTTCATTAAATTCCATCCAGGGACGTGTTAATTTTTGTCCAGGATCTTGTAAAGTTTTATTCCAGATAACTTTACTCTAATTAGAGTTAGAAAATAACAACATGTAATCCAGCAGTCGGTTCATTACATCATCTAACACGCGACAATCTTCCCTGACAGGTGATTGCGGACATGAGAGAGAAGCGCTACGAAGAGGAGGGTATCGGTAGCAGCTACATGTTCCGGGTAGACCACGACACCATCATAGACGCCACCAAGTGTGGCAACTTTGCCCGTTTCATCAACCACAGCTGCAATGTAAGGCAACATCAGCATTAGTGCCATGTACAAATTCAAGCTTGGAAAAAAGAAAAAAATTCTAACGTTTTGCTTGTTTTTTTCCTCATAGCCTAACTGTTATGCGAAAGTTATCACAGTGGAGTCGCAGAAGAAGATTGTGATCTACTCCAGACAGCCGATAAATGTCAACGAGGAGATCACTTACGACTACAAGTTCCCCATCGAGGATGAGAAGATTCCATGTTTGTGTGGGGCAGAGAACTGCAGGGGAACGCTCAATTAACGTCCAGGTCAGAAAAATCTCCCACAGGGTGGAAAAGCACTGGCTGTTAAGTTTCCATGACTTTGTGCTAGAACCTGGACAGGGAGGAACGGATTTAAGTGAGGAGAAAAAAAGGTGTTGAGTCGCCTGGATACAGCTAAGCTACCTGTACGGCACCTTTCATACATTAAACTCTAGATTGTTTACGATTTATGGTGCTCTTAACGGGAAAAACACATTGTTTTTCTTTGTGCAAACACACACCTTAGTGGTGCAGCATTTGCTCCTCATCTCGGCATTAGACAGTATTTCAGCACGGTTCCTTCCACATCCATTCTGGTTTGTGCAAGATCTTGATGCCTCCCTCTCATTTGTCTCATAAGCTTTATCCACACCACACGTGGTGCACATGTTCAGCTGCTTACAAACACTGATGAGACGCACAAAGGGTGTGTGTTAGGAGTCCTTCCCCCAGCAGGTGGCAGGACAGCAAAGCTACTCACCGTTACCTCTGAGTCACTTTTCCCTGAAATAAATCAAACTAAAAGAAAGCATCGAGCAACCCAAAATGGTTAAATCATGCTGCAAAAACCTGGAATATTCAAAAACTCCTACTTCCAAAAGCTAAAAATGGATCATGCTGCTTCCTGTTAGTTTATGCAAAAAGTTTTAAGATGAGGTGCAGAATTTGCATTAATCATATTCCAGTGTTTAGTTTTATTTGGATAACTCTCTTCACGCTTTTTTTCTTCTTCTTCTTCTTTCAAAGACACTATGTGTGTGCTTCAGTGTGAATGAGTATCTTGGCTCTATTGAGAGTATTTATGAACATTTCTTGATGGATTGAGAATGTGAGTGTACTGCCCCCTGTAGGCTGCGAGCAGAACCAGTCATGCACAGTAAGAAAATGGAAGCAAAATCCCATCCTGTCTTCATCCACTGAGCAGCGACAAGCTAATCTGAGTTTTCAACTTTGGAGGAGTTCTTATCTCTCATTTAAAGTGCCATACAGATGTGAAACTGTTTGTTTAATCTGACGAAGCTGCTGTCTGTTCCTGTGTTATAACAAGCATGCGCAAGGAATTTCTGCCTATCTTCGATGTTTGATGTTTTGGCTTCCTTTATTTGTACCTGGGATGACTGGCTGATGTCTATGTGCTCATAGATTTCTCTTCAAGTCTTGTTTTTCTACCAGTGTTTAATGGTTCCAATGTCATCAAGATTGAATGGTCTCTTCTGACTCCTTTCAGTCCACGAGGGTCGCTCTTTCTTTATATTTAATTAAGACAATAGAAAAAATACTGAATGCACTCGAGGCTTGCACTTCTGCTTCACACCCTCTTTTAACCAGTTGGTTCCCTCTCAAAGACCAAGTCAGTCATTGCTTTTTCCCCCTCAGCTGTATTAATAATGGAGATTTTCTTCTTTTTTCTTTTTTTCACCACTGATGTTCATATTGTATATGATTACTTGTACAGAAGATCTAAAAAAAATTTTTTTATCTTCACAGAGGTAACACTTTTTAAAAGCATTTTCTTTCCTCCTTTTTTTAAACAAAAGTATTTAAAATATTTTCAGGGATCTGTAAAGGAATCTGATGGTTAAAAAGGTTGTTTATTTAAAGAAAAAGGTCCACTGTGTACAGGAAAAGTCTCCACCTCCCTTTTGAAAGATTGTTTCTTGTAGAAACGTCTTCATTTTCTGCCCATTTGCTTTGTAATCCTAAAATGTGTAAATAATGTAACTGTGAATACTATATAAATATATATATAAATATATATATATATATATTTTTTTTTGTTCCCTGGGATTTGCTAAGTGAACACAGCTCAGATATCCATGTATCATGACGAGGTGAGCACTGAGCTGGCAGCAGGAAATTCAGCTTGTGTCAAGCTTCATTTTTCTTTTCTTTTTTAAACTTTGTGTTGTAAATTCTATGAAAAGTTTGCGGTGTGGAGAATAAAAAAAAAAAGGTGCAGAATCGGCATGGGATGATGTCTGAAACATCAGCCGGTTTCTCGTGTCTATTTATTATATGACAAATGTATAAAAAAATGAAAAAAAGTAAATAAATAAATAAAGCAATTTTGCATACAACCATCAATGTTAGTTTTGTTTTGGTTTTTTTTTCCATGAAAATGGCATGCACAACGTGAAACTTTTACAGTGAACTTAAAGCCCATCTGCTTCAACGCTGGATGTGTTGTGCGTTCAGAGATGCTATTCTGCATACCTTGCTTGTGGTGGTTTGAGTTACTGTTGTCCATCATCTCCAACCAGTCTGCTTGTTCTCTGACATCCAGAAGGCATTTTGGTCCAGTCTCTTGCTGCTCACTGGATATTTTCTCTTTTTTTTTTTTACCATTCTCCATGAACCCTAGAGATGCTTATATCTGAAAATCCCAGTAGATCCGCAGTTTCTGAAATACTCAAACCAGTCTGTGTGGCACCAACAACCATCTCACATTCAAAGTCACTTGAATCCCCTTTCTTCCTCATTCTGATGCTCAGTTTGGACTTTAGCATGACCATGTCTACATGACTAAATGCATTTAGTTGCTGTCGTGTGATTGGCTGATTAGCTATTTATGTTAACAAGCAATTGAACAGGTGGACCTAATGAAAGGGACCAGTGAGTGTACATATGGCATCTGTAATATTAAATGTACTTGCATGTATTATATATAGAAGTACTTACAATACCACAAGTAAGTAATTAAAACAGGCTTTCCTGATGTAGTTGGCTGAGGTGGAGCTCTCTGAATGGTTTAGCATCAAACTGCAACTAATGATAAACTGATTTAACTGCAGATTAGTTTTTTAATCAGCCCAGTGTTTCGTATGAGTTAAAAAAAAATACTGGTAATGGTCAGCTCAAAGAAACATTAACAAAATAGTTTCCATTTTTCTATCAACTGATTGATCCTTGTTCTAATGGTTTAAACTTCTGAGTAATGGGGTTGATGGTAAAACTTTGCTGCATGAATCTCTCAGGACCCATTGAAGAAAGCTCACAAATCTTGATAAATGCTAATTTAACATCTAGTTATGGCAAGGCCTCAACATCGGATAAATTACTGATTTGAAAGTGGAATTTGATTCGTTCTTGAAAAAGAATCACTGCTCGTTTGTTACGAATGAGTGATGTTGTGTTTGGCTGCAGTGAAACTCTGCAGCTTGACATTATCTTCACCCATCCTTGGATTTACATTCAGTCACAGTCCCCAGAAAAAAAAAGGCTTACACTGAGATCTGTGTGTGAGTTTGTGTGCGTGCATGTGTGTGCGCTCCAAGGCCGTGACAGGAGGAGGATGGTGTGACCACAAGCAGAGAGGCAGGGCTGGGAGAGGCAGCATGGGAGCCCAATTCACACCAGACTCCATCTGCTTAATACATATCAAGAACACAAACAGAGCAGCACACGCCTCCATGCCGAGTGATCTGATTGGTCGGACAGTATCGCTCCAACTGTGCCTTCTTGTTTTGTTGGTCATCTTTCCAGCTCCATTCAAAGCTAGGGCCCTACTGTATTTTGAACACGACTAAAAGTAGCGCTGTCTAAAAAGAAGTTTATCCTTCATTGAGTGCAGTGAGTTTTACAGTGGCTTGCAAAAGTTTGGACACCTCAAAGATTCTGTCACTGAGACAAGTTAAGCAAGTACAAAAGCTTCCAAATGGCATAAAGTTACAAATGATGTTTTACTTTGATATTTTAAACAAGATTATCTTTTGTTGTTGTTGTTGTTGCCCTAAAGCAAAAGTTTGAGCACCGTCTTTGGTGGTATAACTTTTCCGTAGCGGCTAAGAGACACTCAGTTCTCGTTCGGAGGATTTTTATCCACTTTTCTGGCAAAACAGTGAAATGTCTACAGTGTCTACAGAGACTACAGTGAAGCTTAGGCCGATGAAGGCCAGGACTAAACCTTCCACATTTGATGCAGATCATTTTGGGATTTTGAGGCGTGTTGATGATCCAAATTCTTTCGTAGATGCCATCTTCTTCTGATCTCCTGTGCTTTTAGTGATGGCGGGAGGTTTGATAAAGTATCTCGTGCTGCTGATGGCAACTCAAGCTCAAAGCATGATGAGCTTTTCAGTTAGAGGGGTGTTGTTTTGGCACCCTGTTTGTTTTTTTTGTCTGGATATAGTGCATTTGCTCATTGCTCTGTATATTGGTGAACACCCACTGATGTCTATGCAACACCTGTCTGAGCTGGCTTGGTTGAGTTATTTCAGCATGAAATGTCGTCCACACCTCAGCCACAGATTTACATTTCACTGAGGCTTTTTGTTTTTTTTGCATGATTATCGTTTACCTCATCAAACAGGAAATGATACAGAGAGGAAGAAATAAATTAAATCAACAACAAAGAGGGAAAAAAAACACCCATCATGATATAGAATGAGGCGTTTTATTGTTAGAATAAGATTCACTTCAAATAAAAGTTTGCATGTGAAGCATTTAGAAACTTTTTTTTTTTATTTTGCAAGTTTTTTGTTTTGTTTTGTTTTGTTATTTTTTGCATACTTGCAGCCCTTCTTTTCCTGTGGCCAGTCCACGATGCTGGTGGCTTCTGGCATTAGACAAACACTCTGAGACAGAAACACAAATGAAAATGTAGATTGATGGACGCAGTCAAATCGACTCAGTAACTATTACTCTATTCTAATGCTCTGTTCATCGCAGGCGATGACGTCAGAAATGGCTCTTTTCCGTTTAGATGAACATGAGTCTGCAGCATCAGTCGGACAGAATCCAACATGTAGCCTAATTACCGTGAAACAGGTAAACTAAGATGTATATTATCAGTTGCAGATTTCCTTCCTGTCCAACTGTCTGTCATGAAAAGGCCCAAACAACACCGGAAGTGATTTTGGTATCCAAGGAAACAAATATTGCAGTGTGAAAGGTTTTTAAATTCTCAGATTTATTTTTGTACATGTTTAATTCAACGAAATTTCTCAGTGGTGTTTGTTCAGTTTTCAACCAGATATAGTGTGTAAATGACTTACAATTTATTTACCTTACAAAGACCAGCTCTTTCAGGAACAGGCCATATTTGATCTTTTTGTTTTTTCTTCCCATCACTGATTCAAAATGTTTGTCCAATGCTTCATCTAATGATAAAACATATGAAGAAAAAGTTTTTCAGCTGTACTTTGCTGCTGTTTTGTACTCTAACCACTAGCTGTTTCCTCTTCATTCTAAGAGTAGACTACATTTTTATTTATTTTTGCGTACATTGTTGACCAAAAGCAAAACTAGTTAAACAAAAAAAGCCTACCATTTATGTTAGCATTTTAGCCTTTTTAAAACAATTCATTTTAAATGTGTGAAAATGCCATTCGGTTATAGATGCATCTATAGACGGCTGCAAACGTAAAAACAAAAACTGACTTCAACCCACGTCCCTTCACGTCAACATAGACTGTTAGCAAAGTGCTAATTTTAGATAAGATAAATACTTTATTGATCCCAAGGGAAATTGTAACAGTTAACTGTCTACAGTTATTTGTAATTTAGTCAAATAACAGTATACCCATAGATCATTAAATAACATTTACAGTACTTTTCTTCACAGTTTTTTTTTCCCTTTAATATTCTCCATTTGCTGGTATAATTCTGCCTCATGATCAAACATGACTACGCGACAACACTACTTTATCTAAATACTGTTTTGGGGTCAATTGAATTGTAAAATTTACTTTCAGTTCTTACTTTCAGTTCAGTACGTTCTTAACCTTTCTGTTATGTTTAAAGTGAATAAAATACAATTCGACCCCCTAGAGCAGAGACAAATAGGGTCCACTGTCACATTCCTACATGTGCCATATAAATCTAGGGAGCACAGCACTTGGAGAGCAAAGAAATAATTTCTTTTTGAGTGTTGTGAGGCATTGCAGCGCTAAAGTCCAGGGATGAAGCTTCCCAGCAAGATGATCTGAAGCAGATGCAGTGATACTGCTGACCTGAGGGGCTGACCTGAAGTCCCTCTGAGGAGTTTGGCATCTTTCGAGGCAGATACGGCGCGACTGAAGGTGGGATGGATGTGCCTGAAGTTGTTCTGCAGAGGTGACACCTGCTCCGCATCTTCCTCTGTGGAGAAGATCTGTGAGGTAAACTGAGCCAGCTGAGGAGAAAATTTAAAGATAATATACCTGAACTTTTTCAAATAAAAGTAAAAAAAAAACTTTTTTCTTTTTTTTCCAAAGATGCCATAGACTAGTAGAGAGACCTACTTGGGACCATGAGATGTAGATGGGGACCTCGTACAAAGTCCAGACGACGGCTTGAGAACACGGTGGGGTGGTAAGGCTGCCGTAATATCGGTAATACTGACTCATGTTGTGCTTCGGGAGAAGGCTCATCAGCAGAAATGGTTTGACTTTAGTTGTTTGGCCTTTAGGGGAGCATGCACAACCACAATGAGTGCACAGTTAAATATCAGATAAATCAGAGGACTGAGGTGGATTTTCTTTGTCTTTTCTAACCTTTATAAGCAACAGAAGACAGTTTTTGGGATATGTGTCCAAAGTGCACATTGTCTGCATAAACAACCTGCAAAAACAGACCAATTCATCACAGTTTTATATAAAATGCAGCAAATGATTGGAAATGTAGGGAAAGGATAACAACTGACGTCAATGAAGAAGCCAAGAACAGCAAGTCCAGTTGGATCGTCCAAAGCCGCGGACATGTTTGGGTGGACTGACTTCATACTGACTATGTGCATCTGGCAAAGAGTCAAATACAAAAAGCACAGATACATTAATGGAGATCTGCTCTGCATCAGTTTGCCCAAACAGTTGCTCTGTGACAGTGTAGAGCTGTCTACTGACCATACTGTACCTCCATCGGGTATCTGCGTCTGTCCACTGTGTGTTCAGAGCCGTTAGTGGCTGGGCATCCCCAGTGGAAGTGCAGCTGGATGGTGGAGTAAACATCTGGAAGTCCTCCACCACTCACCACCATACCACTGCCAACCTGCAGCACAACTGGGAGCAGCAACATACATGTCAGGTCCAACATAGAAGTGACAGCAGTGCTATCCATGACTGTACTGTCTGTGTGCAGTGTGTGTTCACCAGAGTGTCCGTCGTTGGTGAGCGTCCAGTGGCCTGATTGGATCACGTCAAAACCCTCCAGATGTAAAGGCCCCAGGGAGTCATTTCTGGTCATGTGATGGTCCAAGTTGATGGGAGAGTGATGGAGTTCAAGTAAAGGGTGACATGAGGGGAAAGAGTCTCCCCATGCATAAGGGTCTGATGATGGAAAATAGATCACAGGAGCATCAAATGCAGTGATGGTCCGAATTATTGGCACCCATGAACCTTGAGGACAGGATTCCGAATATCTTCAGAAATGAGAATAAATGAACCCGTTCTGCAAAATTACAGTATTTCGGTAAAAACATATTCACACAGTAACTGGCACCTTCACTGGGGATGTTCTTCAGATAAATAGGAAAATAAAATAAAAAAAGACTCTCCAGTGTTCATGTGGTTTGAATTAACCAATGAACGTTGGCTTTACTGTATGAAAAGCTTATCATTTCCAGCTTTGTCTACTTCTGTCTTTGAACATCAGAAATACTGTTATTTAAAATACCAACAAACATAAAACTGTTAGGATGCTGTACTAAGATGAAACAGGGAGAATTCTGTGGAAGTTGGAAAAAACTCAACACACATAAAGGACTTCAAGTAAGACCTGAATCACTCTGAGGAGGTATTTTCAGGATACACGGTGCACTGCACAATGAGCCAAGTAGGCCAAGGAAGACCTCGATATTCAAAGAAAAGGACAAAAGGCAAAGTAATGTATTCAAAGCCGCCATGGATCTGAGATTATGTACTCAGGCCAGAGGGAGCCATGGCATAGCTCTTTGGGAAGGCAATGCATTGGTTTAAAGAATTGAAACCTTACCTCCAGTGAAACGAGGCAGAGCTTTTATCATGCTGTGGGGCTGCTTTGAGAGAAAAAAGTGTTTCCTAGTGTAAGAAAGCTGAATTTGAGGCAAAGCTCCTGGATTTTTTTAGCAGGGGAAAAACATGATGTACCCTAAGAGAGCTGCCACTTCACAAATAGTCCTGGAAATGTGAAAACACTTGCACACCAAACAGTTGAGAAGCAGGGGGAAAAAACTACCACCAGACAAAAAGCTTCTAAATAGCTACAGGAAATATTTTGAGGAAGACATTGTTGCCAAATGCACTGATGCCAAATATTAGAGAATTGTGCCAAGAACTGTGTTTGGGCTACATTTTTGTGTTTATATAATTTTATTTAACTGTAAAAAAAATCTAAATTGTCTGATTGTAAAAAATATAAATTTCCCCACAGGTCTATTTCAGAATTGTTACATTAAAATATTAAAAACAATAAGTGGTTCACAGATTAGGCGACTTACCACAGTGAGGTTCGTCGTAACAGTAGTCCCCTGAAACATAAACACGGCAGCGTCGACAAATATAATTACCCTTTGCTTTACATTAAATTGACTACAAACAATATTCTAGAAAGTTTGTGACCTGATTAACTGAAGGACCCTCACCTGAAGCAGCACACCAAGCAACAATCATCAGGAGAGCTGCGGTCCAAGTCATTGCTGGTCCAGACAGGTGTCACTATCTGAGGTAGACTGAAAAATCAGCGTCAACGTCCTGCTTAAGTAGGAAAGTAGGTGAAAGCTGAGTTTTATTTTCTCCTGGACTGATCAGTGAACCGTGTCATTACCAGTCTAGTGGTCTTTTCTGATCAACAGGCTCATTGATGCAGGGACAGCTTCTACCCCCCGTCCCCCCCCTCCCTTGCTGCCAGCAGAGATGCCCAGTGACTAGTAACAAGACCCATTCATCTCATGGGAAAGTCAGAGGATGTGTGAGCAGGCTGAACAGAATTTATATGACTTTGGTTACGGAAACTGTAAAACAAAAAACAAAAATAAAATTATCATCTCTCTTTTGATCCTGTTTTAGAAAGATTTTCTTCTTCATTTCATTGTTCTCTACATTAATATTCCACAGTAAAATAGACCCACTAAATATAAACGAATGGTAAAGTTACCCAATTTTATGGTTAAGATGTAAAAAACTGAACAGATTATATGATGACTACATCCTTATTTCAACATGTAAAACCTGTTTTATCTCCAATTGCCTCATGAATCATAAGTTCTGACTCGAACAGCTCAGCGTCAAGCGTCACATCTCTCCCATCCAGGAACAGTTATTCTGCAAACAAAGCCTCTTTTCTTCACCGACAGCTGGGTATCACCATCTCTGCTCTGTCTGCTGCCTTATGAGTCACTGTGAGGTGCAATATATCTGCTTCCTTCAAATCATTTGAATCATTTGATGGCTGTGGATTGGATTCACCCACAAGCTCCGTCTCACTGTTGGGGGATTTCCCTGAATCCTACGTTAATCCTCTTTGACATTTGGTCGCTAAAGACAGAGGAATTTCCTCAACGGAGACTCACTAAGCGGCTAAATGTCGCGACGGCCGACGTCCAACATGAAGTTCAGGGTGTGCTCGGAGGCAGTGACGCACGAGCCGTCCTTCCCGGTGTATTTTATTTGGCGTTTAATTAAATGAACATTGACCTCAGACAACACAACTTCCTCCTGCCAGTGAAGCATTTTCTTTTTTTTTAATTTAAAGGCTATCAAAGAAAAGACAATGAAATGTAGCATTAGTTGTATTACATTTAAAACATTTCAAACCCCCCCCTCCCCTCAAAAAGTGAGTTCTTACACTGCTGTAGTCTGGCACATACACTACAGCATAATTGTAGCTGTTTTGGGGTGGAGGGCAGCTTGTCAATGCACACAGATATTAAACTATATGCTGGAGTCTTTGTGCCTACTGTACACCGTTGAGCTAAAAATGTTTCAATCAAAAGAAAAAAATAAAGATCTCTCAGCATGCCAAAAGATAAAAACATGCACCAGAACTCCATAAAGCAGGTTGAAATAAAACAAAACAATTAATTTGGTGCCAAAAAAAGGGGGGAAAAAAGCATTTCACCAACTTTTAGACACACATGCACACTTTTGTTTGCTGGATAATCCATTATGGATTGTCAATGCAAAAAAAAAAAAAATTAAAAATGGGGGAAATAACCTTAAAGATGAGCACAAAGAAAGCCATGTGTTATACATTCAGTACATTCAAACATGAGATGTGCAGTGTGACACATTTACAAATGTTTTTTTCTTTTTGGAGGCAGATCACGAGCGGTTGGGCTTGGATGCTGGTGGCGGTGGAGCCTCTCCGGCCCTACAATCCAACTTTTCCTGACTTTGTAAAAAATCAGCCTCTAGAGAATCAAAACGATTGTCGTCTTACTTTTCCCAAATATACAGTTTACACTTGTCTTTTAATACATCAAAAAAAAAAAGAAGAAAAAGACAATCCCACTGAGAAACAAGAAAAGTAACAGACCCATCGACATCAGAAACATCTCCAACAGTGCGTTAATCTGAGATCACAGACGTACTGCATGAAGATTCACACAGAAAAACACATCAGGGATGAGAGGACAGCATCCAAATGTGACCACTGATCATTTTTCCTCACAAATGAGAAATTTAATGGCGGGATGACTGTGCGAAACACTGGGTTATATAACAGCTCAGTAGCAAATCATCCTCTTGATGATAAAGAATAAAGACATCATGATTGGAATAGTCATTTTAAACAATATTTTTTGTTTAATTTAAAAGACAGAATATCATCCCTAATCATCGCACATACACTTGAAACGTCTTTATCACTGCATTGATTAGCAGGGAAATCAGCCTACATCTATCCCACAATCAACCAAGATTACAACCTGTAGTCATAAATTATCAAACGGAACACAAAACCAAAGTAATATTTATCGGTATCACAATATTTGTTTTCTGATATCCAAAGCTTTGTCAGCATTACCCAATAAAAACCCAACCGCAGGAAACTAACTGTACGTCTCGACCTGCTCACTACAAAACTTCATGCTCTGCAAATTTGCTCTATAAATCTGGAAGACAGATTCATGTGTCAGATAATAAAAATGGGGAGTTACAGAAGGCTTTATTGAGCAAATAGAAATCTGACTCTGGGTCATGCTGTGGCACAAATTGTGGATGTTATTTTAGCTTTAAGATCGATACGGATGCATCGGTTGGAAAGAATGATGCTAACAAAAAGCACACAAGCAAAAAAGCTGGTTTCACCGTCATTATTTGCCCTTTGCCGGACTGAGACACACAAGAAATACAGTTTTGACGGGCCGGGTATTTACAGCAGGGTGTCTCGATCATTAGGCTTCTTTTAAGCTTTGTTCAGTCCGCACTAGAGGTGGAGGAGCAGTTACCTCAGCCTGAATGTTTTTCCTGTCTGTACAGAATCAGTTGTCGCTGCTCCTTCAGATGCCAGTGTCTAAGTAAACAACAAAACCCTCCCCACCCAAAAACAAAAATCAATGCTGTGAAGGACAGGAAAAGAGCCGTTGATGCTTTTGCACCTCAAAGAAAGCAGCTGCTCCAGTTTCTGATACGTCTGTACAAACTTTTATTTCTGCTCCCTGCAGTCAGCATTAAATGACAGACAGTCTGCTGTGTCCTCTCCCAGTGCACAACACACTTGCAACCTTCCTGAACCAGCGGGTAATAAGCGGGCGCAGCTCCCTGCAGTCTGCTCACAGTCCTATACCACGGTGCTCAGGGAGGAGGCGCAGTCTGCAGGCATGGGAGTGGGGGTGTGGCCATCTGTTGGCGTGTCAGGACCCACCAGGAGGGTGCTGCTATCTATGGAGTCCTCCCTCTCCTGAGAGGATGGTGCTGAATCTGGCACAGGACCGGGGGTGTTGGGAACATCGGTCTGGAGCCCGTTTCCAATGTTGTTCATCTGGCTTGGCACCATGGAAACCCCGCTGTGCCCTGGAAGCAACAACAAAGAGCGGAAAGGGAGATGAGAGCTGAACACACTGCACATAATTAGATTCATAAACAAGAGAAAGGATGAGCATCTACCGAGGTCTACATAGAGGAGGCTGTCTGGGTTGATGGAGGCTTCGTATGGAGGAGGAGGGTCATCCGGATGCTGGATGTCAGGGTATTTGTAGGCTGCGTATGGAGGAGGAGGCTCCTGGAAATGAAAAGCACCTCCCTCTCCATCGTCAGACAGATGCAGAGGTGTGAGACCAGTACCAAAGACGTCCGGGCCGTAGTCGAAGCCTGGGACTCGTCTTCCGAGGTTAAAGTGGTGCACTGAGTAAATAAACACAGATTATAGTGAAGATGCGAGAAGCTGGAGAAGAGGGTTTATGCAACTGTGTTAATGCAGATATTGCATTTAAAAGGGCCAGAGCTGCACACTATGTGTTTCACACCAACTGAGAGATAAAATGAAAGACTTATGTCATTTAGACTGTGTTCATGACTGTTCAACAGGCATTGTGCTTACAGTTGCCTCCAATCAGCGTTTCAATGCGTTCACGTCTTCTCTGACGGAGTCTGTGCACCATGAAGAGCAGCAGAGAGAGGATGAGGAAGGACGAGATGCAGCTGACAATCAGTCTCATTCCACTCGCCATCGAGTCAAACAGACTGTTTCCATCTGATTAAAACAGAAGAAGTATTATGTTGTGCAACCTGTTGGATCCTGAGTTAATGCTTGGGGGGGGGGGGGGGAGTCCTTGAATACAAAGTGTAAGTAACCTGAGAACACTTTTACTCACATTTGTGGAAACTTCATGATTATTTGGACCAGACACAGATGACAACTACAGGCTATTTCTAATTCTAATGACTTGCTTTAATGTATCTTTAACATAAAATCTTGGCTTTCTTAGTTATTGTGTAAAACACAGGACTGAAAACCTGTGACATAATGCAGTAAATTAAATACTGTACAGTGAGGTGCATCATGGTTGTACCTGGATCCAGGCAGGTGAACTTGCAGCACTCTTTGGGATCCTTGCGGAAGTGCTGGCAGCCCTGCGGCCGCTCACACAGCGCAGCCACACACATCTCCGGCTCGCCGTCGTGACATGTGCAGCTCAGACATGGATCGTCTCCCTTCGGGGTGAAGTAGTAGCCCTCGTTTACTACGTTGTCTTTTATGTCCACACATGTTTGCCCTGTGAGGGAAATAACAACATCAAGACTTGCTCCAACACAGACATACTTGTAGCTAGCTGCGTTGACCTTTCTGATGGAAAATACTAAATGAGCACATACTCCTCTTGCACAGGAACGGGAACTTTTTGTAGCAGTTCTCAGCATGCCAGCTATGCAGGCCTCGCTCATTCATACTCTTGATTTGAAAGCGCTGCAGCTGGGCACAGAAGATGTTGTCCTGGGAGAGAGAGGTCTCTCCAAGCTTTGCAAGACCCTCAGGAGGCAAAAACACCTGCATGGACCCTTTATAGACACATAATACCAACGATTTACTCACAAATATGCTCAAATTACAAAACAAAGTCTTAAAAAAAAAAGCCAAATATTTCCTACCTTTGTATGCTACCTCCCAACGACCCTCTAAGGAGTGGCTCTGATTAGTGATCACATACTGGTAACCAACCCAAAACCTGAAAAAAAAAAAAAAAATTTAAAAGAGAAAATTCTGAAATAACCATTTCTCACCACCAGATGGCCTGCGACCAGTAACAGAGCACCATTATTCCCTAACCTCTAATAAAACCTGCTCACATTTATATAATTAAAACTTAAATCAGGGCAGCAAGTTGGAGACAAGACTTGCCACTTCAAAGTTTTAATCTATAGAGTCTGACTTTCATGTTTGGTGAATGAAACACAACAGAGCTGATTTCAGCACACATGTTCATCCAGATACTCACTTGCACTGGTCTCTGCGCTCACAGACTTTGTCATCGAAATCCACCTCGATCTTCAGAATGAACTGTAGCTCCTCGTTGGTCACAAACGTAGCCAAAGAGCCATTGACTTTCTGACATGTGTCCACCGCCTGCCAGTAGTTCTCATTCCTCAGGTAGACTTTGTAGCAGCTGGCTGTCTTCTCATAGTGGTGCCACCCGCTGGGACATTTCTCTGTGGATGGAGAGGAGACTTGGTCAGCTGTGGTGGACAAAGCAGCACACGACAAGTTGCTGCGAGTAAAAGTGGGATGCTTACTGTTGAAGCGCACAGGCTGAGCCACACCGATGACGTCGTCTACCTGGTCATATCCATTCCCAAAACGAAACCTCTCTTCCTTTATAGCTGTTGGAAGAAAAAGTGAGCGCTCGCTACTTTGCATTCGTGAAAATTGATTATACATTCAAAATAACCATCTTTGAGTAAAAGAAGAAAGCAGACAGATCTTAGGCCAGTGAAAGCAGAAGCAAAATCGTGCAGATTCTGCAGATTTTACCGCCATGTAGATATAATCAGGTGTTTAAAGAGATTTAAATCTGAACTGACGGAAGAATCTTGACGTGTCACCATGTTTTATCATCTCCACTCTTGAAAAGACTTAAATGCCAACATGAATCTGTAGCAAATATCTCACTCAAGTACCATACCTACCGTATTGATTGTGTGGAAGAACATGTGTTAATGTAGAAGAGGGAGGATGGTTTGTGATAGAAAACCGGTGAAATTTTCACTCATTTTAAAAAGATACGGTTTTACTGGGAGGGATTGCTCCACCTTTTTGTGTTATTCAACAAAGAAATAATCCCAAACAAGAACATCAATTTTCATGCATATTGTCACTTCAACAATAACCCATTGCTGAGGAATATGAAGGCATTGTTTGGGTTTTCCTTATTTTTCCTCAATGAGACTTCAGCTTCTTTGCACATTATGGAAAATTACTGGAAAATTATTACTTTCAGCTTCAAGGTTATTTATTTGCTTTCTCACGCTGTTTATACGCGATTGTTCCAAAGTAACTATTAGATGAATAAACAAATAAAGCAGGAAGTTTCTTCTTTGGCAGCCTGTGCTGTTGCCTGCCAAATAATTGTCCCCTTATTGAAGAATGAATAGAGTCCAGTGTTAAACTTAAATCAGCTGTAGGCCTACAGTGATAACACCAAGCATGCATAACTACTCCTGTATGGAGGTCACATGCTGTACTCAATCCTTTCAATAATTCCCATTATGCGGTCAGAGATCTGTGGATAAGTATTCTGGATTTAAGGGGAAAACAAAGGGATTTTGGTCAAAGGCTTAGCACTACAACATCTATACACTGTTCAAGAGATCAACTAAGTGTAAACAAAAACAGAGACGCATGTGGAGCCACTAAGAAGTCTGTTAGTCCAGAGTCCTGCGTGTTGATTCAATCTGGGGACGAGGACTCATTTTCCAATACTTGCAGACTTAAAAACCACATTTGAGCTGTTTGGTAAAAGCAGATCAGCTGGACTAGGTTAAGTTTTTTGGGGGGGGGAGGGGGTTATCCAGCAGTTCAGTCAGCTGTATTCACAAAGCAT
>JAOXYM010000020.1:13416313-13441236 GCA_028567055.1 Leptatherina wallacei | reverse complement strand
TCAGCTGGACTAGGTTAAGTTTTTTGGGGGGGGGAGGGGGTTATCCAGCAGTTCAGTCAGCTGTATTCACAAAGCATGCCCGACTGTTCACATGTGGTCAGGATGCACAACTGTGTATCTCGACATTGCTTGATAAGACTGTGAAAAGATGCTACACGAAGCTTTTCTTTCAAGGGAATCAATCATTTCAGTTGACCGGTAACGCAGTGGGTCTAAAAGTGCTAAAGTAGGCTATACTCACAGGGACAGTCCATCTCGTCACTCTTGTCCTCACACGCAGTCCAGCCATCACACTGCCAGGACATCGGGATACACTGCATCTTCCCACTGCGGCAGGCAAACTGCCCAGGGCTGCAGCGCTGCTCTGAAATACAACAAGAGGGGTTGTATGGTCAAACAAGCACATGATTCAAACCTTTTTCAAAATGAGAAAGCCAGGAGAGGACCGAGTAATGATGCATGTAAGCTTTAAAAGCAGTCAAGATATTAATAAAAATCTTAGGTGGTGATGGGGTGGACATCTGGAACATGGAGCCGATCTTTTATCTGAAATTGATCAAACTCCACAAGTTCAGGCCACTGGCGATAAAGCGACCGTTCTGCTTTTGTAAACATGTCATCAAGTTCAGTTCAGTTATAAAGATAACTGGGAAAAAGTAGCCTACAACCTACAGCTGACTCATCCTTAACATTGTTAGTGTTCTTGTTGATGACGATCAGGTGCAAACTGAATAGGCGGCTCCTGCATACAGCATTCTGATTATCAAGATTTATCTCCGTATATGCTCATTCTGACAATTTTAGTCACTCTTGTCAGTATAATCAAACTTTTATAGAAACCGTGGCAGCTAAGGAGGAGAAAACACAAATCTGAACATACTGAGTCACTGAATACTGTTGATTTTTCTGCAGAGCATGTGGAAAAACCCAGAGGAGGAACATTTAATTAGTTACAAAGCTGTAGACAAGTCTAATCTCATCTGCAAGCAACAGACATGATTAGACTTGTTTGGAGCTCGATGTTGAAAAGTCTCTTTCAGAGAAATTTATCAAACTCCACAAGATCAGGCCACTGACAATGAAGCAACCGTTCTGCTTTTGTAAACATGTCATCAAGTTCAGTTCAGCTATAAAGATAACTGGGAAGAAGTAGCCTGAGGCCTACAGCTGACCCATCGTTAACGTCTACAGTTTGTCCCTTTGAAACGCACTACAACGGCACCGAGTCTTCCTCGTGTGATGTAACAACAGCTCCATCAGCGAGCTAAAAAGATTCAGTCAAGGGAGAAAAGGGCATCTTGTCTTGTTTTTAAGATTATAATATGAACTTCATTTCACTTCTTGGAAAATTTTAGGAACAAAGAGGCTGTTCAAAACAGAAAATGACATTAAGAATATTAGGGAATGGCACTTCTACTGTTTAAACATGACTTTTCTGACCCCCATCCCTTTTTTCTTCTGAGAGCTGCTGATGTATTCTATCAAAACATAGCTACACTAAGAAAACAAACTGCTTCCTTACCTGACAATAATCTTGCCAGAGCAAGCCGTGGACCTGAAACAAACAGAGACAATAAAGTGACTACCGGTATCCTGTTTGTCAGAAAGTTTTAATTTCACCTGAGATTCAACTGATCAAAGCCAGAGTGATAAATAATTACAATGAAGCCGCTGTTTGTGCTGAACAGCATGTTTAGAACATCTACCACTGTCAACAGCTCTCTGGTAGCTCTCTACTTTTTCTATACTACAGAGCTGGTGGAACAGCAGCACACTAGTTACTTTAAAAATGTAAATGCTGCATTTCACTGTGTTTATTAGTACTGCAAACTAACGAGGGACGAAAGACAAATAAAAAAGTGAAACTGTTTTCTGAAGGCTGACTAGATCACTCCGTTACAGGCTTTTATTAAGAGTCTTCGGCAGCCATCATCCTGTTTCAGTGATGCTAAGTGGATTGAGACGCATTACAGACCCGTGTCATCTCCTGGGACTGAACGCATTACTGTGGCTGAATGTGGGTCAGATTTAAAGATAACAGAAACCGTGTTCTTCAATTAGATTATTTAAAGATAAATAATGATAAATACTGCAAACATTTATGGAGAATAAATGCTTTCAAGCTGGTTGGAGGAAAAACAAAGTTTACGGCTTTCAAAGACATGTCAGTATTCTGCGCAGCAGGAAAAATATTAGAATATTTCTCTATCAAAATATAATATGCATCTTTGCCAATAACCCAAAAATACTTGGACTTATCAACGAGCACAAGGATGAACACTTTCATAAAGTGTAAAGGATGTGAGGACGGTACAGAGCATCCAGATTATGCAATGAATCATCCATAACTCAGGACATTTGACATGTACATATTTTTCTGATATCTACTGTAACATGATTTGTTATAAAGACTATTATGCAAACTAAACTATTCGAGTATTTACAACTCATCAGGATTTTTAATCTGCAGCTAACATGTTCCTGTCTCAGAAAATTAATTCCTGGTTGGCGTCTCTGATGCATCTGAGCTCCATTTGAATAGAGAATGACTTCATATATCAGTATTCATGCTTTCTGCGAATTTCTGAAAAGTGTGCTGCTAAAAATTGCACAAGAAGAGGAGAATTTATTCAGATACCAGCAGCTTTAGGTTATCAGATGTGACAAGCTGAAGGCACAGTTTGGGGACAGCCAGATTAAATCATCCTCGATCTATAACAGCTTCAAATTAAAGTGCCTTGTTGTCATGCTTTGTCATGATCTGAATTTCCTGATGATTGGAATGGAGTATATGAATTTGATGTAAATAATAGCTGTTTGACAGCTCATCTTTACCTCCCTTATTGGTCAACATTTCTGCAGAGGTATTCTTCTGCATGCATATAATAAGGCAGTTAATGTTGAGTTTTTTTCATTTGGAAGAAGACCTCTCATTGTTCCAAAAATCCAGCCTTAAGAAATCCATCTGCCTGGGAATAGCAATACACAATAGAGAAAGAACAGGAATTTAATGTTAAAGGGACTTTTTGTGCAACCAAAATATTTTCATTCTCTGTCACAAACTAAGATTTATCCAAGTTGTGCACTAACCAATGAAGAATAAATGAGAAATGTGTTGCTTGAGACTGGGTTATCCTATTAATGTTTTAGCTCAGGTAAACTGTTGACAAACTGGCAGGATCCTGGAATTCTGTGGTTTTTTTAAAGAGAGCTGTTCCACAGCATTATGTCCATAAACAGGAGTGGATAATGGGCTTCCACTGCATCTTTAAAGAGGTATAACTATGACTAAACCACTGTTTGAGTTTGGTGCATAGGTAATAAAAAGAGCCTTTTATCCATGTGCTCTGGGAAAGAGGTCAACCTTTCTATAGCCCAAAATCCAACGATGAATGCTGTAGCGGACAGCCACCTTTTCAGCCGAGGTCAAGTCTGTCCAAAGTGTTCTTCCTCCTCTTTCTGTCTTCCCCCCTAAATCTGTCGTCTTTCCATTTGCTTTAAGAAGAGTGAGAGCATAAATTGTTCTGTGATCTACAATGAAATACTAAGTATAGAGCCTGCAAACCAATTTAAAGAGTGTTCTTGTACATAAGCTCAATCTATTTTTTGCTGAATTTAACCAAAAGCTGGAAGGTTCTGCTCAGAAAGTCAACTATGGGCATCTAGTTCTGTTTAGAAATATTCTCTTTAATACAAATTTGGTAACCTGACAGGGGTAATGTAAAAAGTTAAACCAAACCTTTTTATAGATAGGTAAAAAAAAACCTCATCAGTGAATGGTAAACAGAATAAAATCCTCTCATATGGAGCACATTTCCCTAACAAGCTTCGGATTTTGCGAAGCATCTACACAGGTTTACAAATGAGTAAACAGTGGCTACCCTGAAAAAAAGTACCTCTCTGGATCTCTTATATAACCGGCAGGAAACTACAATAAAGATTATGAGGCCGGCCCGACTATCCAACTGAAGCAAAACAGCCGAGTGAGGTGGCCTTGTCCTTGCCGCATCGTTTCCAGCCACCGATGATTCAACAGAGGTTTGTTGTTGAAAGCAGTGAGTGGGTACGGCCAATCGTTTTCTTTGTACCACCTCAAATTTAAAACCGCCACTCTTCTCAGCACTGGGTGGATGAAAACACTGCAGGTCAGCTTCCTCCAAAATCCAACCAAAGCAAAACAATTTTCATGTATGAAAACACACTGCATGACACTGGTACAATCTTAACTGCCTACCAAGAAGTTAATCACATGTTTTCTCTAGTTCAATTCTGATGTGACACACAACACCTAAAATGGTAACTAGCACCTCTTCAGCTCATAACATCATATGGAAATGGAAATGCTGTCCATACACAGAGTAAATAAATAAATAAATAACTTAGAGATCTAGTTTCAGGAAGAACAGACTGTCTTCAAAGACCATATAATCACAATTAATCTCAAAGAGTGCAAGATCCTATGTTTTCCATTCTTAATGTCACCCAGTCATCCATTATTTCCCCTGATCTTCAATTCTTTAAGCTCCAATTTTTAACTGCTCAAATTAAGTCAAGTTGTCAGTCACTTCAGGTGACAGAGAGAAACAACAAAATGTTTTCAGCCAGCCAGAAATGTATTGTAGGTCATTGGTTTCTCTCAGCATGCTGACACAGGAAATAACGCATCTGAAAACCCATTACTTGCCCTCCAGAGCAATAAAGGGGAACCATAACTTGGTTTCACATCTGCATAAAGCTCCGGTTAAATCTGTTTTTATCAAATGTTTTGCACAAGTATTTTTTTCTCTCAAATATTTACTTAATTAATAAAAAAAACATTCAGAAATATAATGCAAGTAGCTGATTGGTTGTTGTTGAAAAATGCCTTAAAAAGTTGTAAACCCTCTGACGTTGGGCTAAATGAGCAATGACAGGAACACAGGGTTACTCAGCTTCACAATCAACAAAAGCTCAGCTGACTGCTCGCTCAAATTGAAGACCATCTTGGGAATGTTCAATTCAATACGGCTCTAGTCATTCTAAAAAATCTGGTTCTATTAATTGAGCCCATTTGTGCTTATTCAGAACAACCCCCATTACACATCCAGTCTAATTGAGGGTTTTAGAGTTCTGGTTACCTTCAGTTTGAGGCTAAAATCCAGTCTCCACTTCACAAGAATAAACCCAGGAAACCACAGGAGAGGCACATTACTTCAGTCCTGAGAGCTCTGTTGTGTGTATGTCTGGCCTCACATTTATCTCACATATTAATATTTTGCAATGTTCAGAGGGATGTACAAGCATGATCAATAGTTGGATTATTTGCTTGCGGATATCAATTGGCCTACAAGATCAATATCGATTACCAAATAAACACTTCTTAAAATGTAGAGATTTTTGTTAAACTTTATACGATTAAAGAAAATGACTAGACCGTTTGACATTTAAAAAAAAAAACAAGAACAAAAACATAACTGTATTCCAGCAAACATATTTCACAGGTTGGGATCTAAGTTGGTGGTTATTGAGCTTTGGAACGTCACATAAACACTCTCTCTCCAAAATATAATCACCCCAACAACCAGCAGTGGTTCCAAAATATGCACCGAGTGAAGCCCAGGTAATGCCCTGTTAACAAGGATTAAGTCCAAGGCTGAGATGTGTACAAGATAAACTTCACTTCCTAGTTAGTGTCCTTAAAGTAATATCTACATATATACCATAAAGGTGTTTCATTAGACCTGGAATATTTGACCAAATTGTGTATATAAGCTAACTGTAACTAGTTTCTTAAACATTATACTGGGTAAAAATCTATCTCCTAAAATAGTCAGAAAGCTGCCAAAGGAACAAACGTCAACACAAGCCAAGTGTGAGTTTAATTTGTTTTCTAGGCAGGAGGTCACTCCTTTCCTTAGAGCCAGACAATAAAGCGTTTATCCATGAGCTGAACTGATAACAGTTACTCTAATCTGCACAATTGGCAAAATCACAAGACCAGGCCTAAAGGAAACCACAAGATGCATTTGCTGCTTAAAAAAACAATGTAAAGGCTTTCATTAACAGAACAGTTGACACACATTTTTCCTTGTTTGGTTCATAAAACAGTTACATGTCTAAGCAGAAACGATGGTAGTATGCCACTTCTCTGCTGGAAGTAGATAAATGTTTATAAACAGATGCATACACTGCGCATGTCCTTAAAAGGATTCCTCTGCTTTTATTATTATTTGTTTCCCTGAAATATGATACATGATTGTCAGTTTAGCAAATCATGTTTAGGGAGGGTTCATGTAATTAATGAAAGTGTAATTTCCCAGTCTGGTGCGTTTAAGTCAATGTGACCTGTGTTTAGTGATGCAGGAGCATGAATCTTGGACGTGCATTTCAAATTATAGCTTCAGGGCTGAAGGAGACCGAGCAGGCATTTCAGGGAAGGGGAACCTGAATAGTTAGGAAATATTTTAATTGAATAAATAAATTAATTAATATAATTCCCTAGTGATATTGAATCAATTCATCACGGCTAGATTATTATTTCTATGTAACTGGGGGTATTATTTGGAAATTAGTGTCGTCACCAATTTCTAAATAAAAATAACATGGCCTAAAGCACTCTGTTAGGTGACTGGCGACTGGCTATTTTAGTTAGCCTACTTGTAGAAGAAAATACTGCTACAGCGTCTACAATAAGGAGGTCCAGCAGCAGCAGGGACGCGGTTTAAAAATCACCAGACTGCCTGGTTTGTCCTACAGGCCTCTGCTCCAGACCTGCCGCTCTAATCTGTTTCTCCCACTTTCTGTTGTAGCCCACGGGAATGTGGGAACATGGGGGAAAAAAAACAACTTGAGTTTATTTACCTGTCCGTGGTGGGTCCGTTAACGTCAGGACGAAGAGAAGGGAGAAGAGGACGAAACTGCTGCTGTCAGCCTTCGGCAACATTTATCCTCCATTCATAGTAACTCCTCTATCCAGAAATTTAAAAATATACCGAGGATCTGCAACACCGCCGCCCTCTCTCAAATTATAACGATAAATGCTGGACACGTATTGTAACCCATTTTCACCCACTTAAAGCGTCGACTAACGAAACAAAACAAAGTATATAAAGCATAGTCGCATTGCACGGCGACACGGATTGTTGTTAATCTGGCCGTGCAGCTAACGTTAGCTAGCTGACTACCGTTAACGTCGTCCGTCCTCTGCTTCTGCTGCTCGGTGCGGAGCGACGCTCTTCCAAGATGGCTGCGACCTCCCATCACAACAATTCCAAACATGCAACACAGGCAGGCCATCAGCTGGAGGTGCTGCCGGGGCGGAGTTTAGAAGATGACGCCGACTGGTAAGTAGGTACTGCGTGTGTGTATGCTTGTAAATCCTAATATGAAGCGTAACTTTCATCGTTATTACTGGTTTTATTGAGCGAATGATATCCATTGTGTCCAGTGTAACATCAAATTCCGTGACCCAACAGATATTGTCCCCAAACAGAGTAACAGTTTATCACAGAACACTGTATAAATTATTGTTTCAGATGGATAAAGTTCAGTTAAGTGATAAGTTGTTGTTGTTTTTTTAAAGAGAAAAACCAATTATAGTTTAACTCGATTCCAAAATTGACACGAACCACCACAAATAACCCTTGTTAATTAGATTTTAAGCTATTTCAGTTATACCAACAAACAGGGCCTACAAAACTATGCTAAGGTTATTATGAAATTAAATTTGCCTATTTCTTTTGGGATCCTTTAACAACATCTGTGCAAAATGTTGCTGAAATGTGTCTTAACATCACAGTCATACAACCACAAGTTAACTTCCACACTGGAAATTTAAAAAACAAACAAATAAAAAAACAAAACTAATATTCATTTAAATCTGCATACCATGATTTACTTCAGCATTTCCATGTACTGCTCTAAAACCACTAGAATCTAACAAAATTGCACTAACTCAGTTTCAACAATCCGATTTTGATGTTTGCAGATACAGCTGCAAGAAAGTTTGAGGTATCAGGATTTGAGCTCTGATTATACTTAAAATGTGAATTGATATTGTCACGTACGTAGTCAAAACAGATTTACATAAGTCATTACAACAAACAGCTGTGCTTTTTATTTCTTTATAGAACATACAGAGTGATCATTAGTTAGTCTGGGCTGAACAAAGCATGCGGTTTAGGAGATGATTGAAACTCTGCTCTATAAATAAAGGCATACAAAGTCTTCTCCAGAAAAACTGGCTGGTGCCTCAGTTACAGCATCTTTAACAGGACCCATAAGGAGGTGTCATAGATTGAGAACGCTGGAAAAAGCTGTATAGCCTAAGTAACTGTGAAGTTCTCAAAGTTCATCATTACACAATAATACAAATTGTTTACAGTTCAGAGGAAATTCAGCGCAGTTGCTACTCTCATTAGACGAGCAAAGAGTAAAAGAAAAAGCAACCTGAAGAAATCTTCGTCTTTGTGTTCATTACAAAGAAAACAAAGGAAATTTATTTTGTCTTAAAAACACAAAAAAATTATTGTTGCTCGTCAAGAATACAAAATACCTTGTAACTTCCTTTAGAAAATTCTGGGCATAGATGAGACAGAAATTGGCAACAACAAAAAAAATGCTAAGGTAATGTATGTTTGGAGGAGAGTGGAGAGCATCACACACCAACAACCTCAATGTGAAGCATGGTGGAAAGGGCATCAAACTTTGGGACTGTGTTTCTCTTTAACAACCATAATTTGTAGCTACTATACTTTTCAGAGAATGTCAAAACAGCTGTTCGTGCTCTGAGGATGAGTGGTGAAACATAAAAGCAACATCCCTTGCAAAAAGGGACTTTTTATTTAAGTTAAAGTGTTGGATAGACAGAATCCAGGTGGTATCATACTGATGGGATAAAATTTTTTTTGGCTCTAGTGGCCTTTTATTGAAAGTGGCTGGACAGGAAAGGGGGGTTATAGAGCAGGGAATCACACGCAAGGGGCCCAAGGCCGGGACTTGAACCTGGACCGGCTGCACCGAGGAGCTATGGCCTATGTACATGGGGCGGCTGCTGATGGGATATACATTGCTCAAAATGGCAACACTAAAACAACACATCCAAGCTTTTGATGAATGAAATATTCCAGTTGAACATTTTTCATTACTTAGTGGAATATGTTGAGACCAAAATTACATATGAATGATGAATGGAAATCATTAACCCATAGAGGTCTGGATTCACAATCACACTCAAAATAAAAGTGGAAAGATCAGATCACAGGCTGACCCAACAAATTCCTCACGATAATTCAAAATGAGGTTCAGTAGTGTGTGTGGTCTCAATGTTGCTGAATGCACTTTAACACCTGGGCAGGCTCCTGATGAGATGATGGATGTACTCCTGAAGGACTTCTTTCCAGACTTTGATCAGGGCATCAGTCAACTTCTGGACAGTCTGTGGTGCAACATGGTGGCGATGGATGGAACGAGACATGTCATGCACCAGAAGGAACCCGGGTCCAGCAGCAGCAGCACATGGTCTGACAATAAGGCTGAGGATCTCATCCTGGTAGCCTAATGGCAGTCAGGGTACCTTGCGCATGGAGGCCTGTGCAGCTCTCAAAGGATGTCTTCTCAAACCATCATTGGCCCACTGCCAAACAAATCCTGTTGAAGGATGTTGCAAGCAGCAGAACGTTCTCCACGGCCTCTCATTTCCACCTCTTGTCTGTTCCATTTGTACAACAGCAGGTGAAATTGATTCACAATCTGTGTTACTTCCTAATTGGACAGATTGACATCCCAGAAATGTGATGCTAAATAAGGTTTTGTGAATTACTGGACTTGAGTTACTTTGTGCAGTTTTCACTGAGTGATTTCTCAATATGTTAAAAACTTAAGCTCCAAAACTGCTTGCGTTAATATTATCTTAATAATTTTGACTGATAAAGATCAGGATATTTACAAGTAATTATTTAGGAAATTCTGGCTATTCAAGAAAAAAAAAGTCCAAGACCTTTTCTTCCAAACTATATCTGGGCTGTAGACAAGTTCACCCCACACTGTTCAGGAAAATAACATTTCAAGCTGAAACATGTTCTTAATTTGACGTAGCGGCTGTTAAGAATTTCATGCTTTGAAATAAAATAATCATACCCTTTGTGCAACAAGAGATTGAGTCTGTCATCATTCAGTACAGGCTGACGATGTGCTCATGGTCCGCTTTGGTATTAGAGTCAACGAACATCCAGTTTTTTATATAAATGGGACTTAAGGAGTTTAAGACAAATTGATTTTCTTTAGAAAGCTGAGAATCGAAATACTGACTGGGAAAAATTGATTTTGAATAACTCAGCTTACTGAAACTACAAGTTAAATTCAGCTAATTCTATCTACATATTCACACTAAAAACTTTTAAGTTCCCATCCCGAATACTGGTGTTTCACTGGGAAGTAATGATTCATGTGGACATTATTTTACAATGACAAATACAACCTTTATGCCATCTGGTCAGCACTCAAGTCAATTAGACTTATTTTTTTTAGATTAGTATCTATACAAAAAATTATGACATTAAAATAAATGGAAATGTCATTTTAGAAATGTAATGTTCAAAGTTGAGTAAAAACCAGGAGTGTGCTTTACTCCTGGAGGACATATGTCCTGTTCAAACACTGACCTGGGAACCATGATTCAAATCTACAACATGTGTTCAAGGCAGGATGTGTTTGGGTTCACATAAAAATATTGACATGAAATAATATTTCACCTTAAATATTCCAGAAAAGAGATGGAGAGTATGTTAGAGTCATTTTGTTAACTATTAAGATACCATTTGATAATGGCTTTTTTTCTCAATTACAGACATTTGTAGCCACTACTGCATAATGAAATTGCAGAGTACTGTAAAAGGGAAGCATAGAGATATGATGCTGACTTTGACTGTTTGTACTGTATGGTAAACACACAAGTTATATAATAACTTCTATGATGCAGAAGCAAACACTGAGGTGAGTTCTATCATAGGGTCTTATTTATGACTCAAACTATGCAGGGATTAAAAGAAAATAAATTAAAAAAGAAGAACAGAAACTTTGGACACCAAGATGTATTACACAGTGATGTAGGTGAACTAATCTGTATAAAATATAACAAATACATTCTTAGAAATTCTTCAGTCCACTGTACATTTTTTTTTAAACACCCAACAGCAAACCCCCCCCAAAACAAAACAAAGATGAGTACTTTCATACAAAAAATTGGTTTTGTAAATGTATGACTGTCTTCTTTTTTAACAATCTGAGGTGAGACAAATTCTCTCAAAAAAAGTCTGCAGCTTTTCGTCTCTTAGGAAGCTGCAGGAGATTGTCTGTGAGTGATGCAAGGTCCTGAGAGCTTGGTGTCTTGGCTTTGTTGGGTGTTGGTGTTCCTGAAGGAGTGGCTGGGCCAGCGAATGGAGACTTGCAACCAAGGACTCTGTGTGAGGGTGAAGGGGTGTAACTTGCTCTAAGTGCTTTGTCCGTGTATTTGCTAGATGTCCGGTTTACGAGCCGCTGCAGGGCAGGCGTGAGGGCCGGGCTCAGACCTTTAGGTGTAAGACTGCAACATGAAGGTTGATGTGATTTGTTAGTTTATATTCATTTCTTTATCAATGCAAAATTACTACAGTGTAAAACACATCATCTAAGTATTTAACCAAAACTAAATATTTTATATCTATTACAAATCAAGATAGTTAAGTCTTTTTACCTTGCAAGGTTCTCTGTGACTTTTCGTAACGCCTCCTGTTTCTTTGCACGGTTTTTGGCAGCAGCTTCATTAGCCATCTTCAAACCCAGTCTCTCTCGTCTTCCTGGTTCAGGAATCTTAAAGAAACAACAGATGCTGTCAACATTTCTTAGTTAAACACATCCTCACCTCCAAATGAGTTTGAACGCTGTGAAGGATGTAAATAACATTTTTTCCATTTTCCAATTATTTACAAATCACAGAAACCAATGTAATACTTACATTAGCAATGTTTTTAAGTCAGACATTTTCCCACTTCATAAAGAAACAAAACTCATTTAAGTTTGAGGCAGCAACACATCTCAGTAAAGTTGGGATGATTTATTAAAAGTCTTTCCAAACTAATTGTTGCTGCCATCAAATCAAGGATGAGATTATATCCTTTATAAAATTGTGAAATGTCTCACTTTCAACATTTGATCATTTGGAAAAAAATATTGGTTTATAACATTTGTAAATAACTGAATTCTATTTTTTATCACATTTTGTATAAAGCGAGGCAATGTTTTTTGTAACTGGGGTTATAATTAGAAATCAAAGATCAATTAATCTAACTGTGAATATTTTGGTACCTTAAATGATGGGCCGTGGTTTCTCTCAACATACGGAGAGTCTGAGCCTTCCAAACGAAATGGGGTGCTCTCAATCTCACCCCAGGTCATCAGAGGTGACTCAGATACACCTTAAGTAAGAAAAGACTTCAGTAAACATCCAAATATGGCAGTAGCATGATTATGTGCTTCCTGATTCCTTTTTCTCAAACAGCAGTGTGGCTATGAAAGTGACAAAAAAAAAAGTCCTTGACTTGTGACAGAAAATAAAGCAGATGATTTCCCCATGAAAACAAAAAAAACTGTTTATCAATTAATAACACCTGAATAAGAGCAGCAGTTGATGCAAAGAAATAAGACAAACTAGAGGTAGTCATAACACAACAGTAATGAGAAAATGTTTTGGTTTTGGAGTCTACGACTAAAAATAATTTATTTTATAAATTTCCATAGATTGCGTGAAGTCCTATGTTAACCCTGAGAAATGTTGTATTGTTTGATAGAAAAATAGAGTTTGAATTAAATGTTGACCAAGTTACTAGTTTGAGAAGTTTGAAGATTGAAAAAAAAAAAAAAAAAAATACATACCAGGTGCAGGGGAAGGAGTTCTTTCAAACCCAAATCCATTCACTGTTGGAGATTCATGTGGGATAAGCTCTTTCCCATCAGGGCCCACTTTACCCTGTTTAAACTGCAAAACAAATATGATGCATTGTTCAGGTAAATATTTTCCAGCTTACAGCGCAAAAACAGCCATTTATTCATAAATTTAAAAGAAAAATGATTCAATAATGTTATATAGTTTCATGTTTCTAAATATACCTGTGCATTGAGGGCTGCAGCCTGTTGAATCTGACTTTTGTTGAGAGCTTTGCTGAATGGATCTCCAGAAAAGCGAGTATTCTTGTAAACTACCTCTCTTGGCTTCTTAAAGACAGAATCATCATCTTTAACACCTGATTAAAAGGAGAAAAGTAAGAAACAAAGAATTGTTTTCTCTTATACTGCTGTGATTGGATCATTTTGTACCTTTAATGAACAGTTAAATAGAAAAGAAGAAAGAAAAGCTATCGAAGTTTTATCTTCATACCCTCTGGATAATACATCAAGGCATTCTTCGCTTTGTACTCCCATGTCTCCAGTCCAGCTTTGACACATTCAAGAGCAGCCTTCTCTACCGATGGTAAGGCAAGGTTCTGCTCGTGGCGCTGGAAAAAGATCAAAAAAGTGTTTTGACATTAGTTTTATCATCACTGGTGAACTGCAACCACACAGAAAATAGAACAAGAATAAAGACCATAACCATTTAAGTTCTTGTTTTGATGTAATAAAAGACTACAAAGCTCAGAGCTGACAAAAATACACCAGGGAATGATTTGATCACAAACCATTTGCTCAAATTGACTGTCCCAAAAATCACTCTTAGGGCTTTGAAGCTTCTTTGAGAATAATTCAAAGTAGTTGCAACTTGTAAACGTGTTAGGCAATCACATGTTACTAAGATTGAATATCTTAGTAACATGAATTAGTAGAATTAATAATACGCTTATGGATAATGAATAATCATGGATTAAAAGTTCTCATATGACAGGCTGTTTGGGATTTTTGTGATGATGCACACACACTACCTGGCTCCCCCAAAAGTCACCAAATAGAATAAACTAAGCAGTGATTCATGTTTTAGAGAAAACAAGTTACACTTTCTTTGGTTGTGCCAAAGTCATTACTCTTTTCCTGAGAGGTCATTTTTGGTTTGTATCAAACGAACGTGACAACTAAAATGATTGTTTAAATGACTAAAAATGGATCAAAAACTGGCCAATGGAAGTCATAAAACCTGGAAGGATAGTGGTCAAACATGAGGAAGAAATGTGGTCAGAAAAAAAGTTTTGAATGAATGTGCTTGTTGATTATTCTAGCATTTGGTAAAATCAAATAAAAGAAAATCAACACAGAACTTGCAGATAGTCAGTTATAGTGAAAATAAGAGGATTCTTGCATGCACAAGGTGAAGAGCTGCATAAAGATTTACCCAGATATACCCTGTTCCTGAGTGATTGGCATATAAGGATTAAGTAGGATTCACACTCATCCAATTTAGACTTGGAGGGCCTCCCTGACATCAGTCACGAGATAGTCAGGTGATTTGATTGGTTGGCACCGGGCACTACCGCTTGAAAATTTGAGCTGTATGATGAAGCTATAATCATTTACACACACGACGAGTCTGCCATATTCTGTCATTCAAATGTTCAAATGACAACTTTATCACAGACACAGTATTTAATTTACTTGGGGAAAAAATCAACAAAAATACTCTGCTCACACGAACCTGTTTGTATTCAGCCTCAGCTTCATATAACCAGGCATGCCTCAGTCTCTCCTTGTCTTCTGCCAGATCCATTATCTGTTCAAATGCTGCATTATCCTCACTAGTATTTTTAGCAAGGAAACGGTCCAGACCGGGCAGCTTTTTCTCTTCTTTATCATCATCCTTTCTCTCTGTGAAAACATAATTGATGAAAATAGGAATAAATTACCATTCTGCCAAAATATTCAACTGAGGAAGAGAGTACAGTATGAAAAATTATTTAAATGGATAGCAAGTCAAGATTTTAAAGAGAGTCTGTACATTTGCATAAATACAAAATAAGCTAAAGACACCATGTTATGTCAATCACTTATCTTCAAAGCCTTGATCCTTACCTACATCTGAACCTTTACTACAATAAGTGGAGGACGGTGATCCAGATTGGCCCACTGGTGTTTCAAAGCTTGCTGGAGTGACATCTAGCACACAAGGAGACAAAGAATAATTAATGCCAAGCACATTTGTGGTAACTAAAGTAGCAGAAGAAAAAAATATCTGTTTTTCCTTCTGCATATGAAGTAAAATGTTTGTCTACTCACAAGGTGCTGAAGATTGTGGTGTAGATTTGGACAAAGATGATCCATAACGGATGGAGATCTCTCTCATTCTCTCAAGGTCTCCGCTTTCCTCCGCTTCAAGATAGTCCTTTTGTGCTTGCAGCTTTGTCACATCTGGAAAAAAGTCCCTCTGTATGATTTTTTCCAAGCTCTAACGAAAGCAAACAAGTACAGAGGGTCAAATTCAGTGACATTAGACATTTTTACTAAGCTGTTGTCATTGCACCTGTACCTTGTTATCACTGATGTAGCAACCGTCTTCAAAAGAGTATATAGACCATCTTTACCATGTTATTTTCTTGATTAAAATATGTTATTATCTATTGTCATATCAGGATGTGCAAACTGCTAAATGTAATCTTACCTTATCTATTATTTCAGTTTACTAAAGGAAAAACTTTAAGAGACGTATAAGGGGAAAAACCCCTCTAATACATCTCTTTTCTATAGCTAAGGAGGGATGGGGATGTTTAAATGCACAGAATATGTTTACATTGTGTATACGCAGTTAGAATTTAGCATCTGGTACATTACTTATGCTAACAACAAGAGCGTCTGTCGTCCATCATAAACAAGTTGTCAGTCGCTTACCCCGATATAGTTCTCTTCGTCGAGGACTTTTCTTTCCGACTTTCCATTCTCATTCTCCTCGGGTTGACGGAGGGCCACTGTTGTGACCGCTAAAGGTACTAGAGTCCCGGACAACGATTTCCTCACACTAGCGCTACCCTCCATTGTAGACCCTGCTAACCTGCTAGCCTAAAAGCTAAAGCCAAGTCGCTTACAAAAAACAACGCCTTTAAGGAGATGGAAAGCAATTGTTAACGTGACAAAAAAGGTTTAAAATAAATTCAATGAAAAATATAATTTCACGTTTAGCATAGTGTAAGGGCTGCCAATTGTAAGCTAACGTTTAACCAAAACCCACCACCGTACACACAACGTACGGACGTAATGTCTGAATAGTTACGTCACCGGAAGCTCAAACCCAAAGCCACAACTAATAAACACAACTTCCATACGAATGAATAATTTTAATTTAAAAAGAGGCATGGGGAACTTTTTTTTATCAAGTTCCTGCTAGTCAAATTTCTTTTACATAAGTGTGTATCACACATTTTTGCTTAAATTGCTGAAGGTTTACTTAGAAAAATAAGTTTAGGCTTGTGGAAAAATATGTCCTTCTACAGTCTACAGGTTTTAAGTCAGGTCAGGCACATTTTTGTCATGATTTGGTCAGTCACAGGAAACCCCAAACATAAAGACAAACGTTACATAGGTAAGTTGGCAAAAATAAAATAACTATTTGATTGGAATTTGACAAATTTTGTACGAATTAGCTCTGTAGACGAGTCCCAATCAGCAAAAACAATAGGTATACAATATATCTGCGAAAATGTTTCAAATTTCCTCAACTTCCATTTTAGGTTAATTTAAGTCCAAATTTCTATCTCAACCATCCTCTGTAAAAGGGGCTGTAAATGAAACACTTTCTCTACGACTCCTCCCACTAATCACACAACATATAGTTTATTCACAAAAAACAAAGAACAAAACCAAAACAAAGCAGCCCAACAACAACAATATTTCTGGCTTTAAACATGGCCATTTATGTCCTGCATTTAACTCCTGTGCTTCATCCTTATATTAATTTAAATCTGTATTTTCTAACTTCCTTTAAAGTAAAACATTTAAATGTTGCCTCAGAGTTTTCAGTGACTGTCAACTTGTAAATCTAAATTTAGTGTGTCTGCAGATTATGTGTGTTACGAGGAAATTTACACCATCCTTAAAAAAAAAAAAGATTTATTTGCAAGGAAATGTATTTACAATTTGTTCACATCACAACAAACCAATTACACATTCAAATACATATTTGGTCAGTGTTGCATTAAAATGCTAGTACTTACATGCACTCAAGTTTTCAAAGACGGGCTACAGCCTACTGTCACTTGATAAAACTAACAGAGATCCATGTTTGTTTGCTTTATTATATTTATAGCTTTTCATCTTGTCCAATCTTGCAGTCCATATAAACAGCCCAAAATTTAGGGCTCTGTGTTTCCCGCAACATATGAGAGTCTTTTCTGACGTCTCCACTTTGCTCTTCGGTTTTTAAACCACACCTGTAATTCCGGGAAAGAGGCAATGTAATTGAGCTGACATCCTGAATGACATCCTCTAGTGTAAGAAATAAATGTGCCAGCTATCTCACCTCTACTCTTTCTTCTCTTAAGTGAGTACTCTGTGCAAGTTTTTCTCTTGCGTTTACATCCGGATACTGGTTCCGCAGGAACAGCTCCTCCAGTGCATCCAGCTGTTCCTCGGTGAAAATGGTACGGTGACGTCTGGTTCGCCTCTGGACTTGACCAGACGACTGCTCCTCCCTGTGAGTGTCTCCCCCCAGCCTGCACGGCTCTGAGAGCATCGCTGGGCTCCATCCATACTGACAGGCTGCAGGGGGGAGATTTGAAGTTTGGGAGCAGAACATTAAAGGTGGTGCCATTTTTTGTACAAAGAAAGCTGATGGATTGGTCCTACCTTCATGAATGAAATCAGTGTGGAATATATCAGCACAGCGGGAGCAGTAGCAGCAGCAAAGACAGGCATGATGCACAGACTCTGCCTGGCCTCCAGCAGGACACATTATCTTCTCCTTTCGTCCAAGACCGCTTGTTCCACATGACCGTTTATCTCCATCGCTGTTTGAGTATTTGCTCAGAATGTTTTCAATAGTGAATGGAAACTTTTGTCTTTCCATCCTGACCGGTCCAGCCATCTCTGAAGAAATTCCAAGAAAGCTAAAAGCAGTGATGATCACAGGATAGTGACACACAACAGTTTGAGATATTTCAGCCTCAAATGCTCCTCTCCTCTCCTTCTCCTCTTTCAACAACAGTGAGTCAGGTCCTTATAGGCCCAAGAAAAAAAGAAAGAGTAAAACTATAATCCCCCTGCGGACCAGACATATCAAACGGTTGAAACTTAATTCCTAGCTAATCTGGGCAGTTTTGTGAAGAGGTTAGAAAGGACGGCAGATTCAGTTAATCTTGCCTCATTCCTTTCTCCAAAAGAAATCAGATTTCACTGCATAAAATGAGAAGTGGAGAGCTCCTAAGATCCTTATTGTTGAGGTTTTAGAGAAAAGGGGATTGGTATTAGAAACCTGAATTTAAAGGTGAACATTTTTCGGTGTGGCCTGAGACTTTGAGGATTAGCCTTTGAATTAATTTCATAATATCACTTTTCTATTTAGTGTTATCGACATATGATCTCGAATAAATTTGTAGGTTTGTGCAGAACATCATACAAGCTGGTACCAAGCTGGCAATAAATAGTGCATACTCATTGCACACTAATCTGTAATTAGAGATAAATGGATGATTCATCTTGCCTGAGTCAGTGGCATGTGGTGACATGGTGAGAATTGTGTTAAAAACAGTAAAAGGACACATGGTAGGAGTAGAATTAGCGGAGGCATCAACCCATGTAGTTTGTATTCACAATCATGCATCGTGTGTCTTATCTGTGTGCTGCAGTCTTTTCAGTTTGACTTCTTTGACAATGTGCACAGCTGAGGTAAAGCTATTACGGGTTAAATTCATCCCCCCAGCAAATCCTGTGATTTCATACAAGGCGATACACCTTTTTTTCAGGGAATTAATGGATTTCCACAATCTGTCTTAAGCCCCCCTTTATAAGGGCTTTGGAAAAAAGATAACAATAAACACCATCCTTTTCACTTGGGTTTAATGCTGTCCAGATTGTTGATGTATAGTTTGCGCAGCAAGTGAGATTGTTATCTGTAGTTATTGTGCTTTTCAATAGAAGGAATTGTACCACATCCTTGTAGGTTCAAACAGTTCAAAATTCATTACTGGGGATTAGGATGATAAAGGTTTGTGTTATTATTGTAAGCAATATTTGGTACAATAAGTAAAGTGACGGAAACTGTCACCGCTTTTCATGGAATTTAGGGACCTTATTCGATAAAAGCCTTTTTTTTTTTTAACCCAGAATATTCTCGTAGCTACAATGGAAAAACACAACATAAAGCATCCGCAATCACAATTTCACCGTTTTGTTTTTGTCTCAACTAATATGCCCTTTGGGTTACATGTTGGAATGAGACATTTCAAAGGGCTTTATAAGGAGGAAGTCAGTGGGAGGAAAATGGAGAGTAATAAAGGACACAAATCAAATCAGAGTTACTTAGACAGGAGACACAAGGTTAGAAACGCCCACACACTGACGGTTGATAAATGAGCTGACAACTCATTCATGTGTAAAAATGCTCTGTATCTCTGCTTGCTGCCGGTCAGGGCAACAACACCTCCTGGGAAAAAGAAAGATTTGCAGCTGTGTGACCAGGAAATGCAGAGGATCAGCCTTAAGTCTTTGGTTTATTTTTTTCACAGATGTGCGAAGACACTAGCTCAGAAAACACTAGCCAGACTTGTAATCTGTAAAACCACCCTGTGGTTGCAGAACATATAAAACACAATGTTTCTCTTTGTTATATTTTTGTCTAATAATGTTTCCATGAGCTCTGAGGTGTGGGCTGTTTCACTTTAAACATCATCCTGAAGGCTAAGACAGCACAGAAGTTAACAGTCCTTGCATAATATCTTACTCAAGGTTGTTTTCTTACCAACTGAAGAACTGGTACTCTATTTATAAAGGTGAAGACACAACCTTTCACATATGTCCTCACATAGGCATTTTACTAAATCAACAAGGTTGTTTTTTTTTTATATCTCAAATAATCTTCATTGTTAGCTCTTAACATTTTTAAGCTTATCAAACAAGAAGCTTCCTCTGATCCACAAAACATGCAACTCCGTTTCCACAGAAACCAGGATAGTTTCAATTTTAGTTTTCAGTTTCAGTCCCCCCCCCCCCCCCCCCCCCAGTTACATTATTACACAGGATACAGTGTAATGTATAATGTAAGAATTCATCCATCTATTCATCCATCTTCTTTTTATCCTTCCAGTCACTGTTTTTAAGAGAGGGGATTTCCCCTGGCCAGATCACAGGGACAGACTTGCACACAGGGTCACACTTATACATTCAATTTAGAATTACCAATAAATCAAACACAGATGTCTTGTGTGGAAGACTCTGTCAAACTCCATGCAGACAAACAGAAAGCATACAAACTGCACAAAAAAACAATGATTGCAAATTACTTTAATCTTACTTGTCACTTAAATAAAGCAAAGATAAGTTGCCAAACACTTCTGAGTGTTTGTTAAAAAACTTTTATCCATCCATCTATGGGTTTAAAGGCAATTTTAATGAGATTTGTAAATGTTTTAACACAACCTATCATCGCTTTGATATTTCTAATGATGTAGGCCTACTGAGGTTTATGTGGATTATGGTTAATTCTACTAGTTACTTTATATTTGTTTTGTTTTTCCTACCCCATAAGTGTTTCCCGGCATTTGCCAGGCCAAAACTGTGAACAAGAATCTCTTCTTAATGTTTTGCCTGTTAAAACAAAGGTTAATGAATAAATGAATCAATATATTTCCTCGTTTGTCATAAATCAACCCAGTGGCTGAAGCTGGCACGGGCAGACTCTGATCAGTGCGCCCCCCTGTGTCTACCAATTATAATGCCAACTGTTGAATGGCAGAGCGACACGCGCGGCAGGCAGCCCGCCACTCGCGATAATTCGCGCTGGAGCAGCAGCTGGGCGGAAAAGGCGGGAGAACACTGCCGCTTCCGCGTCCGCGCAACAGAACAGAAACATAAAACACAAGGCGAAATGGACGATAAGTTGATATTGGCTGTATTTAATTTTCCAGAGCTGTTCAATATCACTTTGCCAAATTATCGCTGCACGGAAAGTCGTACAAATGCATGGAGAAACATCAGTATCGCCCTGGGTATCCCATGTGAGTATTTGTTTATTGTTTATCACAACTTCAGTTATTATTTGCTTAGCAACTGTCGGCTTGTGAGTCTGAAGAGACATAAATTAATGAATAATTGCTTATGGGTTGTGAGGGTATTTCATAAAAGTGCTTGACAATTTGCAACCTTTTTGGTCCCTTTTCCCCGCTTCTCTCTTCTGTACATCCCGTAGAGTGGATGCAGCCGCACGCGGCGTGCTAGCGGTAGCCGCCGCAGCTCGCACGCCGTAGGCCGCGTTGTACTTAACGGCACCGTCCAGGTTTACTGCACTGGTAGCCGCGTGTCCAGCACCGCACGGTGGATGGGGAATGCTGGTCGGCAATACAGAGTCGCTAATCAATTATTGAGCCCGTTCCGTTGACGCTCGGAGCTCTTTCTGTGGGTTTCGCTGTAGCGGCAAAACCGCGGCGGCGTGTTGGGCAAAGGGGGAACAAGTCCCTCCCTCCTCCCCGCCCGGTCTGAAATATAACCAGGTGTGCGACCTCATGATCGGGAACGGGACGGAAAAAGTGACCCACGAATGTTCTGTACTACAGTACCGACTCAAAAAGAAAATAATTAATAAAAGAGGCATTTTTTTTTATTCTCAGCAGCTTTACAACCTCGAACATTTAAACACCAAAATATACTATAAATAAGACACTTTATTGTCATTACAAATTTGACCAGGCGAAATTCTGTTGGTAGCAGTCATATAGCAGCAACAGTAATTAAGAAATAAGATAGCCTAAACATTATTTATTTATTTATTTATTTATATATATATATGTGTGTGTGTACAGATACATACGATATAATTTAGAATTTTGAATGATGGTAATGAGTTGCAACACACACAAAAAAGAATAAGAAACAACACATTTGTGTTTTCTGAATGATGTAAAATCGTCAATATGTAACTTACTAAAATGTTTTCCTTTCTGAAATATTCGATCATGCAACTGGGGAATACTCCAGTTTTGCTGTTTTATTACCCCATCATAATTATGATAGCAATCACAAGTTTTATGACAAAATATTTGTAAATTGTGCTGAAATTGTGCATGTTTTATTGTAATGAGATATTAATATGCGAGTCTTTACAACTATAGGTCAGTAAAATAATGTAGAGATGGACTTGGATTATGGATTTTTTTTTTAAACACAATTGGTTGATCATTGTATAGTCAATATCTCTGTAACATGCAGAAGTAATTACACTGAGATACAGATGCTGAACTGTTGCATTGATTAAACTTGCATAAAAAACTGTTTGGTTACTCAGCCTGAGAACTGTGTAATGGCACACTCAAGCCATTTTGCCCTTGTATTAAATTTTCCTACCACAAGAAGGCCAACAAAGAATTTGCTGTGGAAGTTCAATAATCTGAATGAGGTGTGTTGGAGTAGGAACACATCTAAAAGATGCAGGGCCAAGGTTTCCTGAGGACATGGATTGAGAAACACTGATTTATGTGTACATAACCAAGATCCAAATCCTGCAATGTAAGAAATGGCAATACTTTTAAACCTAAAGACCAAATGTGAGGAAAGTTCAATTTAATTTCATGGCTGAACATAAGTGCAGCCATTGGAATTATTTCGGTAAGTGGCACTGTGCAATGTCTTTTCTCGGGGCCTCTCAATAGTCTGTACCCTTATTATTTGTGCAGGAGACTGCCATGCTGTGCAAAATGTCAGGAAATAAAGTTTATTTTAACCGTGTGGACGTTGATGCACGCTGCTTCATCTTTGTTTTTGGCATTTGCATTATTTTTCTGTGATGTGATTCTTACCCTCTTATATTTCTACTTTTTAAGCTGAGGAGTGCAAAAGAAAATGGAAGAACTTGAGAGACAGGTACCTGAAGGAAGTCCGAATGGAGATCAAAAGCAAGAAGCAAGGAGAAATTGTACAAAGTAAATGGAAATACAGACAACTTATGAACTTTATTGCACCCTTCACTGGATCAAGAGGTAGCGTGGCAGATATCTGTGGCAACAATGACGACGACCAGGACAATCCTGACAATGAATCTGGCAGCACAGAGGGAGAAACCACTTTCACCGAGTCAGTCAAATCACCGCAGAATATCACAAAGGTCCCCGTGACGCCACCTGAATCCAGGCCTGAGGGGGCATTCGTTACACAAATATCTGCACTGACTCAAGACACACAAGTGGCTCAGCTGGCTGTTGTAGCCAAGATGCCATCAGTCCCACAGGTAACCCCCAGCAGTAATACTGGACGTAAAAGGAAACCCGGACCAGAGTCACTGTCGCCGCCTTCTCCTCAAAGTACACAATCGCCAACAAAATGGCTTGTCAAAGACAATGGTGCCTCATTTCCCTCTAGGATACGCGATGAGGATGAACTATTTCTGCTGAGCTTCGTTCCAGCTCTGAAGAGACTTGCTCCACAAAAAAGGTGCGAGACAAAAATGAAGATCCAGCAGATTATGTATGAAGCAGAATTCAACGTTGTACAGGCAGAATTGCAAGAGAGAAAGATGGAGTCAGAAACACAGGACTAATCAAGATGAATCTTTTATACTTTTTCTAACATCCTCTTCCACAAAGTAACTCTATTTTTCTCTCTTTGTAATACAAAGCAGACAAGTTGAAGTTGAACAGTTTTTCATGTAGATTGTTTTGATTTGTGTATTTATTAGACAAGACTTTTATTAGTAAAGTCGATAGTTACAATTTATAAAAACAAAAGTATTAATAACTTCATTTATAAAGCTTTACTCTCAAAAGAAGAAATTCACATTTAGAAAAGTTGTTTCATGTCCAACAACCAGTCTTCATTTGAACTCTGTAATTTACAGTATTTTACATTTAATAACAGTGATATACAGGAAACAGCGCAAAATAAAAGATTATACATTTAGGGAGGAACACTGCTTTAAAATGAAGTTTTAATCTGCTTAACGTGAAAAAAAAAATCCCCAACCTTTTAAATTTAATCTGAAATAAAGTGACATCTGTCATTTGGGTCATTTCTGTTGGAGAGTCTTCATTTGTAAACATCTTGAACAGAAAAACAATATCTTAATGTTCACTCATTTACAGTATAGTTCATTATATCTACCCTAATCCATTTGTGATCTGTAAAACTCAAAAACTAAAGGAAAGCATCCATGACATGTACAAAGCCTCTGGTAACGATCCCACAATGAGTGCAAGGAGGCTGTACAGATGTGAAAGTGACAGCTGTGCAGCTCAGTTCATGGCAACAAGTCATAATTAGGATGATTTGTGAGTTTTTCAGACACATCCACAATAGGAGAAAGTAGATTTAAAAAAAAAAAAAAAAGACCCAGTTGCCTTCTTTGCAGGGGTTTTGCATGAATATGCCTTCTTGTTTTAAATGCCACATTAGGAAAAGTACAAGTGTAGATTCACCAATGCCACACCTTTACATGCATATTATAAGAAGCAGCAGGAAGTTTCCATGACTCGATTCACCTTAACAACTCAGTTCAGATCGCTGTTAAAGTTAGATGACTGCCATAGAAAAAAATATTAAGAATGTGGTACTTGAATAACACATTCAAACCAAAAATAACGAAACACCATAATGCCTCACCTCTGTGAAAACCTTTGACAGTGCAGTGTCTTTCCAGTCATCTATGCAATCAGCAGCCAAAACATAATCACCAGAGCGACAAACAGGAAGAGTCGAGACAGAAACTGTTCATCCGTGTGCTGTGGTGTCCCAGGAGCTGCTGTTTGGGTAATAGTTTAACAGAGATTAATTGATACATTGTCGCTAGAACACACACACAC
>JAOXYM010000020.1:13372905-13409746 GCA_028567055.1 Leptatherina wallacei | reverse complement strand
GAGGCAGATGGCCGCCCTCCCTGAGCCGGGTTCTGCTGGAGGTTCCTTCCTGTTAAAAGGGAGGTTTTCCTTTCCACCGTCGTCTTTAGCTGCTCAGGATGGGGATTGGATCGAAGACTAGATTCGATGCAGTCTGCTAGTTTCCTTAGCTAGGCTATTTGTTATTAATTGGCTTGTATGAATCAATGTATGACAATCAGATGGGCTCAAACTGATTGTCTGTGAAGCGCCCTGAGATGACATTGTCGTGGATTGCCGCTATACAAATAAAGATGAATTGAATTGAATTGACTATAGTGTCTGGAAATTAATAAAAAAAAAATTCTGAAACTCTTTCTCTTAGAAGACTGCCTTTTCTGGACTGCAAAAACCCCCAGTGAACCTTTCCACCAGCCAGATCACTGCAATTTTTCTATTCAAAATAAATCTTTTTAGTCACGGATATTTCCTGCCTGCTCCTTCCTGGGTCCGACCTGTCTTTCCCAATTCCTAACATATTCATTTTGTACGATTTTCCTGGTTATTTTGGAAGAACTATTCAGATACTTAACGTTGGTAAAATATTGTAATGGAAGTGTTCAATCACATGTGAATCAAACTAAACAACCGTTGCCATTAAAATATGCTTAAAATATAATAAATAACAGTAATCATTTGGTAGAATTGAGCTATTTGCAATCTTCACCACAAACTTATTGAAGATATGTATAATTTTTGTCATCCTGTGTTGCATTTCCAGTCCAGTGTGTTGTCCATGTACACACCCTGTGGTTCTTCAGTGGCTCCATCTTTTCTTCCAGAATGAAATTAGTAAACTGATCGTGTGAATAAAAGAATATGATTCGTTCTTTGAACAAAACTCTGTAAGCTTACAAAAATAGAGACCAGCTGCTGTAGCTATGAAAAGTATTTCCCCATTCTCACTTGATATGTGACCCTAGCAGCTCAATTCCCCAGTCTTTGTTCATTTTCTATTGCCGTCACCACCACAGACTTCTAGGAGATATGCAACATCTTGCTGTAAACCCTGAATGACCTGAGAATCATCAAAAAGTTCCCTTTTTGCACACAGTCTAAGTGTTGGAATGCTAGTCCAATATGTTGTTCTTGTAAATTGTAAAGGTATTTGTAGCTCTTCAATTAACTTCTTCTTCCAGGATAGAATTAGAGTTCCACTTATTCCCAGTCCTCTTTACATCCATAATGCACAGTTATTATGATTATTTCATGATTAGTAGGATTATTGTGTTATGGTAAAACCCTGAATGAAAATATTCTGCTTAAAGTGGTTCTAAAAAAAAAAACTAACAATAAACTGGGCATGCGTAGGTCTTATTAGTTTAGCTCCTCCCCCAGGTCGTTACGTCTGCTCCTGGCTCCTAGCTGCTGTTTCAAACTGCGCCATTCGGTCAACATGGCGGGTACTGTAGCGAAGAAGTGTCTCAGTCCTCTGGCTTTCATCACAAGGAGGCTCTCAGCTCCGGAGTTTATCACTCAGTGTTGCTACCACGAGAAGGTAAGATGTCATGTCTGTTAAAAGATGTATGACATACATCACATATATATATACAGTCATTGATCACATATCACGTTTTGCTTGAAGCTAACTGTGATGTAGCTGCCTTCCGGCTAATGTTTACAAATATTTCAATGAGGTTTGCGTAGCTTTATTACTATTTGAGCATTATACAAGTTCCGTGAGCAAGTATAAGTTGTCACCTTACTCAGGAAATTAGATGAAGGTAGTTAAATGTCTTGCCAGGGCATAACCACAAAAAAGTAGCTTATATATGTTTAGCTGGACAAAAGCCAAAAGTTACATCAGTCAGACTTCATCTCTGGGTTATCACATACAGAGGGATGAGTGACACAGAGATACACAGTCTGGCATCAGACACTGGGAAGTTGATCAAAAATATTTATCAGAGATATTTTTTTGAAGCAGTTTAAGAAGTTGAAGACTAAAATAACGTCACTAATCTTTCTCCCAGCTGTCCACAGTTTTAATTCTTAAATCACATCCGATTAATACGCGTTAAGTGATTGTGTTGGAGCACAGTGCTCTAGAAACAAGTAAATGTTCTGTAATACCTGAGCTGTAGCTTCTTCGTAGCTATGTCGTATCTTTAATTTAACTTAACAGTGATTTGAACGTGTCTGATAAAAAAAGGTTTGTAGTTGTTAGAGTTAGAGATGTATTCTAAAGTTGTATAATTTTGAATTTGTTTGTGTCCCTGATTGTTATATCTAATTGTTTTTGGCTTAAAGGCATTGTAACCATCAGATGTTGAACCTTGCTTCAAATCTGACTACCTATTTGGCAAAGCAGCTGTACATTGGCTATTTATTTATTTTTTTACAGAAAAATGATCTAATGGATATTTTGTAACTATTTTAAATAGATTTGAATCCAGTTTACTTGTCTTCTGTGTAATTTAACCCTGCATTGATATGCCCTCTTGTCCTTTTGTTGTCTTGGTCAGAATGACTCAGCAGAAACTAGAGCAGGGCAAGGCTCAGGCGTTTGTTCGGTGTTATCCAGTCTAATTCTGTGTAGTTCAGCGTCTCTTTTACATAAGGGAAGAAATTTGTGGTTGTGAAACAGTGATATGAGGACATGTGGACACTTTTTTAAAAATGTAGATTATGCCATGTTAAGATATCTCTGCCATACAGCTTCTGCTCATTTATTTTGATATTCTAAAGAGGCAACAATATTGCATTTAGTCCTTCCTCCACTTTTTCCCTCTCTGTTGTCTGAAGGTGGTGGATCATTATGAGAACCCAAGAAATGTGGGCTCATTGGACAAAACCTCCAAGAAAGTTGGGACTGGCCTGGTGGGTGCTCCAGCATGTGGGGATGTAATGAAACTTCAGGTATGATTGTTACTAAGTATAAATAGATTGAAGATTTTAACCACTCTATGCTATTAGGGACTTGTCTATAAATGTGTAACAACAATACAAAACATCTCATGTATTTTGTGGTTTATTTATTGATGGAAATACATTGTGTAAAATTAATCTGAATTGTAAGTGATTTTTTTTTTAAAAATCCACTGGTTTGTAATAGAAAGGATAGTGTAATTTTAATATATATTTGTACAGTGATGTATGAGTTATTTTTCCCCTGTGAAATTGGAATAAAAGGAAAATCCTCTTGCAGATTGAGGTCGATGACCAGGGAAAGATTGTGGATGCCAAGTTCAAAACCTTTGGCTGCGGCTCCGCCATCGCTTCAAGCTCTCTGGCAACCGAGTGGGTGAAAGGCAAATCTGTGAGTAACAATTCTGTCTCTGCCTTTTGGAATAGGTCGTGTATTGTTTTTCCATCTTTGACATATACTCTACTCTGTCCACTTATTGTTGGCAAATACTTTTTTTTTATCGGTTTCTCTTTTCAGTTGGATGAAGCTTTGGCAATAAAGAACACGGACATTGCCAAAGAGCTCAGTCTTCCACCTGTTAAACTCCACTGCTCCAGTAAGATTTTCATTAATTCAATCATATAAATGTTCCTCAGGAGTTTGTAAAATTAACAAATATTTGTTGCTGTCCTAGTGCTTGCAGAGGATGCCATCAAGGCAGCTCTTGCTGACTATCGTCTCAAGCAGCATGACAACCAGCAGGAGGCAGTTCGGGCCAGCAATTAAACAAAGCCCTCTCCCTTTGAGCTGGACGCCGTCTGCTTCCTGTTGCCAAGAAGAGAAGTGGCAGTAGTCCAGCACCACCAGTTCACTTTCCAGCAGTTATGACGACAAGTACCCTGTGGTCAACCCACTGTTAGAGTTCTACCAGGCTTTCTGTATTAGTCAGTGGTCCTATAAACCTGCCTACTGTATCTTTTAGCCTGTCACGTAAACGCACAATATAAGCAGTGGAATTTATTGGTACAAAGCTGAGCCTTATGTTTTTGTGAGCGTATGTTTTCTGATTTTGTTCTGGAACAGTGTTTATTTTGACAAGTATGGCGGAGGTCTTGATCCTGATTGATATGCAATGAAGTGGCTTCAGAAAAAAAAGGTGTCCAATAGTATTGTGTAATATTTATAAATGCTTTAAAGTCTGCAATAAAAGTATTCTCAATCCTACTTTTTCAGTCCAATTTATTAGAGCTCGAAAAAGATTATTTTGAGATTTTCTTTATGGGAAAAATTCAGGTTAAAATCTTTATTGTTTAGTGTTTAAAAGTAATTAGTTTAATAATACATATTTCAGACAAATATACTAAATATCCTAACCAAAAAAGAAAAGCATAAAATGGCTATATTATGGAAATTGCATAATTTATTGAGTCAGGGCTGCGAGGCAGCTGTAACTGGGCTATCTGCTTTGAATGAAAACAGAATATAGCAAAATATTTCTTTGGTGGAACATGTCTGTATTTGCTTAACAAATCTCTACTTTTTTATTCAAAGTATTCAGTTTTGTTATTAGAAGGCAGTTTTCTCTCCAGCGATGAGCTGAAGTGTTGCAGAATCATTGTGAATGTGCAAAGAGGAAGGCCGGAGACTCCTGCCATTTGAAGGCTCTCCTGAGTCCTCCCCTGTATTTAGCTGCTCTGGAGGATCCGGTTCTGAAATAGCTGCTGCTTCGCTTTCAGAAAGCTCACTCGACCCCTTCTCCTCAGGGAGACTCTGTAGCTGCTGGTCCAGGATGCTGCCATCTGCCTTCGAGCCGTCCTCAGGACTGTGGTCTGCTCCTGCTTCCTGACAGGACTCACTTCCCTCAGCAGCCTCAACAGATTTATTTGGCGTGCGCAGACTCTTGACAGCCCTCATGATGTCAGCCTGGAGCTGCTTGTGGGAGTCCACTGGCTCCCTTTGCTCCTCAGGAGCAGCTTTTTCTTGCACTTCATTAAAGGGTTTAGCACCTCCGGTTTTGTCCTGGTGGTCCACATACATTTTCGAGGGGAAAGAGGAAGGGTAGTAGGCATTGACTTTGCGCCTGCGGCTCATGACAACTGCCCCACAGATGATAAGGAAGACAAGGAGGAGGAGAGTTGTTGCAACAAGGATGAGGAGCATGTTCTCCTCCAGAAAGTTAATAAGCTGTTTAAGGAAGTCCGTTTCCTCTTGGACTGGGTCAGCTGGTGTGGTTTGGTACTCAGTGGAGAGGATTCTGGTGGACGCAGAGGAATTAATGTAACGGTGTTCTTCCTCATCCGTACTTCCCTCTAGAGAACTGTAAAATGGTAGTGGTGTGGCCAGGCTGTTGGTAACGCAAAACACCACACACAGGCTGAACTGATGAAGGGCCACAGGGAGCATCTTTCCTCTCAGGATCTGCAAAGAAAACCCACTTGATGTCAGTTCCATATGGAGAGACAGTCTTTTTTTCTTTTTTTTTGTGCACATTTAAGTCAAACAGCATCTGCTTTTCTTAAAAATATAAACCTGTTCAACTAAAAACGCAGCTGCAGTTTAGGCTGATTTTCCAGCTTACTTGAAGACATTTCTGACCATGTGGACAAGAGAATATTTACCGTGCTTCACAATGAAGGATTTTATCAGCTTCTACAAACTAGCATGCTGTGAAATGTAAATAGAACAAAATGATGATTTGGAAATGCTTTGAATTATAATGACGCTTAAAATGTTTGAAAGTGAATAATTCAGTGCAGTGGTTGAATGGGAAATCGTACATTTCCATTTACTTGAACCCACTTAACAGGAAAAGACTCCAAAATGAGACCAACGCTCACTAAACGACTTTGCACCGGACACTGCGCACTCGTTAAACCTGAGATTGATCAAACGAACGCTTGAAATGTGAAGAACATGGAGACTCTCTGAATCTAATGTCAGCAACATGAGTCAAAACATAGAGGCGGACGTTTGCTGTTCTTCTTTTAATACAATCTGTAAGCATTTGAGAACTGAGCTTTGAAAAGGAAGCATTTCCCCCATTCTTGCTTGATATATAACCCCAGCTGCTCAACACCTATATATGATTTCTGAATGTGACGTATGATATGTAACACAGATCAGAATAGAAAGAACCAATCATGTATACCTGGCTTCACATCAAGTAGATGTTTGACAATGTTTTTTGCAACTTGGGTGGACTAACCCTCTAAACTCTGTTTCAACTCTGCTGTGTATGTTTTGTTTTTTAAAAACTTGGATCACACTGTTTTTGCTCAGTGTGTGTTAACTGGCAGCAGCTCCCCCACTTTTATCCCCGTTCTGCTGCATCTGTGTGCAAGCTGGCCCACATGAAATTCTGCCCTTAACTGGAAAAGGGGGTGGGATTTTCTCATTTTCTTTTTCCAAATGAATCACCCTTAGACCACATATACACAACCACACATGCTTGCAGTCAGACACAAACATATGGACACGAGGTGGTCACATACACACAAAGGAACAAATCTTGACTCAGCAGATTTTTGGAGATGTTAAAATCGAAAATGTTTTCTTTAAAAAAAACACAAAAGAAGAACGACCCAGTTTCTGTTGTTGGCTTTTAGAACCACAGCGGACACCAAATATTATCCCAAAGTTTAATAATCATGCTGTCACCTCCTGAATCTGGATGCTTCTCGGTGGGCGTCCTGATGCTGTCATGTCACCTCATATCAAACCATTGCGTGGGCTGACAGTATGTAGAGATGCTCCACTGTTGTTTCAGTACATTGTGGAAAAACTAAATTTAGACTCAGAGACAGGTGAAATTACACATTTTACTCACCATACGATGTAGGAGAAGAAGTGCCTCTGTTGAAATCCCCTCTGATGGAGGCGACGTGAAACCAAGAAGTGATCTTAGAGGGAGCACAGCAAAGACTGCATGCAACGGCTTGGTGAACCACCCCACTTCTGCAGTTTCAGGTTTCACTGTGGAGGTTTGTCTGGATAGTACAAGAAAGATGTCATTAACCATGAGTACAGATCCCTCCTTCTGCCTCTCCACTGTTCTCCTCCCCCTCCAGTTTCCCCAAAAGTGTCTGGGCTCGCTGGCCTGCACACAGATTGTTCTTGTTAGGTAGGAGTTTATAAAAGTGCTGTGGGGGCAGGGACCTCCTCTCCTGTCTCCTGTGTGGTTTACCGGATGTGCAAGGCCAATACAACAATAGATATATACATTAAAAGTTTTACATATCAGTACTTAACCATAACAATTTCATCACATCGGCTTGGCTTACTCATGACTAACAGGTAACCTCCTGTGATTTGTTAGAAAGAAAAAAAAAAGTGAAAGAGAAGCTTGTAGGAGTGACCTGTTAATGCAGGAAGAGGTTAATGTTTCCTGTGTGGACAAACACCCGTAAGAACAGGGGGGGCACGTTCTGGAGACCATTACTAAACAATGTGGCGTTATTTATTCAGAGACAAGCAATTAAACTCACACGGTGTGAATGTGACCACTTTAGGGAGGGAGTGTGACTCTGCAGGAGTGAATGCTTTTTTTTTTTTGGCAAGTCTGCTATGTATGTGTTGCTCAAGACAAATCTAGCTTTATATGGTCAACAGGAGCATGGGATGAGGTCCTGCATCCACCAGGTTTACATTTGACTCAGATCTGTGGATAGTCATGACTGTCTATTTCAGTTCCACGAAAAAAGGGCCCGATAACAATCCAGAGAACTGTTTTGTTTTCAGAAGAAGGGAAGTGAATATGAAATCCAGTCCAGTGCGGGAGGAAGGGCCTCCTGTGTAGCCTTTTATAAATAAGGTAAGTGACCGAGTTGAGAGAGCATCCAGTTTTATTATGTTTATCATTTACATAAATATTAAGACATGTTACACACAAAAACAAACATTTGAAATAGAAAAATAGCTCCGCTTTTTGACATTTTTTTGGGCAAATTAAAACAGTGCAAGGCCGTATATTCAATCTTAGACTGAGAAGCATTTACAAACTCTGGTAACATAAGTTTGGAAAATGCAATAGTTTTGTCTGGAGTAACAAATAGGTTGTTCAAGTAGTAAATTAAGAGATTTTTTTTGTCTCTTCAGACCATCAGACGGATTTTTGTTCACATAAAGAAAAAATCCTCAAAAAGTTTTTAAAAGCCCAAAGGAAGTTCTGACCAAAAATGTGCTAACTTAAAACCAAACTTCTTAAAGTCAGATTAACACTCCCAGACAGTTTAGTGGGAGTTGAATTACTCCTGCATGTACACACTCAACCTGAGCCAACTGGTCATCAAACTGTTGATGCATAGAAGAAATGGCTCATAACAACAAAGAATAACTTTTAAAAAAAAGGGATAATGTGCATCTTGTAATTAGTTAGCAACACTTGACTGTGCTGCTACCAACTAAGCTGTCTGTTAGTCTAATTGATCAATGATGTTTTAGTAGTAGAGAGCCCACTACTACTAATAGTAGGAGCAAGTAAACATACTTCCTCCAAATAACAGCTGATAACACGCCAACAATGTGTCAGCGGACGTTTCTGAGGAAGGCTGCAGGTGTGTTACAACATCTACAAATTGTCTGAATAGAGGAAACAAATATTGTATAAACATACTGACTGTTACTGAAATACCAGGAACATGTTTGTGGTCCAGACCTTTCATTACTTATCTACATCACCTTGTAACACTATACTTCCTACCTGGTGGCTGGTCTGCCACGCTTCTGTGAAAGAATGAGCACCTGCTTTGCTATCTCCTGGGCAGAATGAGGCACCTTAAAGAGAGAGTACCTAAAAGAAAATATGACAAAAAGGAGCTGCAGCTATGTACAGTATGAGAATCTTTCTTTTTTTTTCTTTTTTGTTTTTTTTAGTATGTAAACTTTTGAAACCCTTCAGATAAAACAAGCAAACGACAAAAAAAACATTCATTTGTTAATGAGCACACCATGGGCTCTTTAAATTCCTATATTTCCAGCACTCCACATTTTTTTTCACTTGTTCTTCAAAAAATAAAATAAAAAGACATTCGCATTATGAAGAAGCTGCATCTTTTCACAAACACTAAAATCATTCAAAATCCAGCAGATGCACTTTTAAGCATTCAGTCACCACTAGACAGCTTATTTGGAGGAACAAAAGTCTCTTTAAAAGTAGCCTAAAGTAAGCCTTCCTGTCTCCTGCTGCAAAGTGAAATACCATCAGGGCCCTGCTCCGGATGTTTAAAAGAAAAAAACTGAAAAACTGCTTTGATAACTCTGCATCCTGGCTTAAATTGTCCAGTTGGGGGTGAGTGGAGTTATGCAAAAAGTACAGACTCCCCCCCCCCAAAATCCCCATCACCTCACCAAATGTTAGAGACAGTTAATGATGGTTGAACATGAAACAGTTTTTGTCATTTCCGTCTGTTCCTCCGCAGATAGGGGTGCATTGAGGCTAAACCTCAAACATCAAAGAGGCAACCGTTTCCACATCACTGACTCTAGACAGTTCAGAATGACGTGAGAGAAGTATGCTTCTCTTTATAAATCAATTCAAACATAGCGGTCATTTTCTGGAAGAAAACTGCTGAGTGTGAGGTTATCTCCTCCATCGTCATCGCTGTCCCCACCCCCAGGCAACACCAAGACTCCATTCATGATTGGATTGCGTTGTCTTGTATAGGTATGATTCCTCTCAGGTAGCAGAGAAGAGATGCACATCATCTCGGTGGCCGGCTGATGTCTCCTCACCTTGTACTTCCTTGCTGAGAGCTTGGTGCAGAGAACTATGGTAGAAACCATGAAGATGGTGGCCACCACAGCCAGGGCGGCGATTATGATGAGGCACTGCTTCTCAACACTTCGGGTGGAGCAGGGCTGGGCCTCATTGGTTGGGAAGCTCTTGGATACTTCATTTGTAGTTGCTGGAGATGGTCTGGTTGTTATGACTGGCAACCTCTTGGGTCCGCGAGGGTCCAAGATTCCTGCTGAACTGTTGGAGATGGCAGCGGTGGAGCTGGGAGAATCAGCGGAAGTAGAGCTTGATCCTGCTGTGTCAGGAAACTGAGATGAGATGCGGATGCTTGTGGCAGAATTCAAATGAGATGTGGATGAGTGTTCAGCCCTGGTGGATGTTTCAGCCTTAGAGGGGCGATGATAGGGTGCTTCCTCAGAAGTGGGGTTTGCTGAGTGTGTGGCTGAAGACGTGGAACTTCTTAAATTCTGAGTGAAATTAAAACCCATCTGAGTAGACTTTTCCATGGAGGAGGTGGAAGCCAACTCTGATGCACTTTCAGGGTGAGGGGATGTAGCGAGTGGAGAAGAAACCGACACTGTTCCGGCTAAAACAGTAGAAGCTGGGGCAGGAGTAGTCATGGAACTGGGGGTGGATGGTTGACGGGAACGATTTGCAGCAATTTCAGTTGTGTCTGTGATGGTTGTACTGTGGGAAGGTTGTGCTGCACCTGGAGCTGTGGTCACTGCAGGGGAATGTTGAGCTTTGTTTGCAGATGTAGTCACTGCAGGGGAATGTTGAGATTTACTTGCAGCTGTGGTTGCTGCAGGAGAAGACTGTGCTTCAGTCTTAGCTGTGGTCTCTGCTGTTGAACTAAGACTTTTGGAGCTGGTGGTAGCTGCTGCTGCAGTTCTCATGGTATCCTCGTTTATTTTAGTTGCCACTTTGGGTGACACCGTAGTCTGTGGTGCTGCAGCGGTGCTAACTTCTACATATCTGTGCGTTTGACTCAGAGTTGCAGATTGTGGCTCTTTTACATGTGAAGTGGTGGGCCTGGTCGTGCTGTTCAACTCAACAGGCATTTCAGTGCTGGTTTCTGGTCTGGACGTTATCATAGACTCCGCAGAAAACAAAACACAGAGTCCCCATAGCAAAGGAATGTAAGTCTTCATACTGGAGAGCATCATTGTTGATTAAAAGCTCTAAAATGAAAAGAAAAAGGTTCAAGTTTACTGGTTGTAACTCAAGATGTTGGTTAAGAAAACTATTTTAAAAAGCTGATTAAAAAGACGAGGGGCTAAAAGAAATTCTCGGTCATGTGTCAGTCACTGACAACTTACATATGATGAAACAATCATGTGCCTTCACCACACCCTTTACTTCATTTTCACAGATAAAAACAGAACTACAGATTCGTAGAGAAGCTTTCCTTAATACAGTCTGTCCAGAAATCTATTGACTATGTAAACAAAAAGTTAAATCTATATACATAATTAAAATGTCCACGGTTTCTGCATTGTTGTGTAAGTTTTAAAAAGATGTGTTTTAAAGAAGAAAAGGTAGAGTGGATCCTAAAGCTAGAAAGATCCACCCGGAGCTGACACGCACACGTCATCATCTTACCTTGTTTCTGGTGAAGCAGAAGGACATACACGAGGTAAAAAATTCAGTTCATTTCAACTTCTCTGGAAGAACATCTTCGCCACTCTGACATGCTGGCTATTGCTCTGCCTCAAAAAGAAACAGGAAATGATCAAAGTTCTTTAAAAAAAAAAAAAAGTGCTATAGAACATCATATATTGAGACACCTCAGAGATACAAAAAAAAACCCACTTCCTTTTGAAACACACAATCTTATCTCACATCAGCAAGCTTGTTTCCCCTAAAAATTTTACTTTTGAAGACATGATGACTTAAAAATCAGCTCAGCTTTTAGATTTTAAGAACATATATTTATTTATTTATTGGTTTCCTTACCTGAAATATGAAAAGCAGACAAGAGCTCAGGTTCCTCTGTGGGGAGCATTTTTTTTTGCATGTCCTGATTACTTCTTTATTTAAAGTAGCAGGAAGTACGCAGTTCTGTAAACTGCTAGAACGTCTGTCGCATGTCAGCTCTTGATCATAGATTTAAAGCCGTCATGTGGGTACAAAGCAGCAACTTGTGGATTTCAAGGGACAATGAGAGAAGAGCAGTCACGCATAGGCAATATTATGCACATTAAATGCATCATGTGGATAGGGGGGGGGGGACCAGAAAGTCCAAATCCCCCTCAGACTGTGTGATGATGGATGAGAATCTCAGCTTCTCAAGGGTGGTGCATCATTACAGTTTTCTTAATATGAAGCTTGAACTCCCCCCCATTTCTATCCTGTGTGGTATAGACTATGCTTGTCTTGTGGAAATTGTAACTGTCACTTCCTGTGTCGATGAGTCACCGAGATGTGGTTCTAAAGAACATTCAAAGTCACAGATATATGCGGTTTGTTTTTTGTTTTTGGAGGTGACCATGTTGTGACGTAGAAAATAAAAAAAATCCCCGCTTGATGGGTACAGTACATTTTTCCAGTGATTATTTATACTTTGTGTACTGTAGACTATGTTCATAAAACTATATTTTCTTCATGCACTGGTTAGTTTTAAGATTTATGATTCAGTTTATGTCTTGCATCAATTTATTTCCTACTATTATTTAAAAAAAAACAATCTTTAGCCCTGTTTCACCCACCTGAGTTTCTCTTCTCCGTGTCCCTGGTCTTACCTGCTCCTTGTCCCTCAATCAGCTCCCCTTCATCAGCTTACTTATTGACTTCAGCTGTGTTTAAACCTCCAGGTTTCCATAAGTAATCTCCTGATTCTCTGTTGTAAGTAGCTGAATTTCCACGCTGCAGGTGCAAGTATCAGTCAGCCTTTTGTGGCATGTCACCCTTTCTCTCTGCCTTCTTTCCTTTCCTCTGTTGATATTGGTCACTGGAGCCCACAAAGGTTCTATTTGATAATATCCACATACCAAATCTCATATTGTGTGTTTTAAACAAGTAAATTAAGCATCTTTGATCACACTGTGCTTTATCACAAGAGATTACTGAATACTGAATATCACTTTAATTAACCCAGAGATGAAAATTATGTGGGATTAATCACATGATTAATTTGATGCCTGTGGATTATCAAAACATGGCCACAGTTTTGAATTGCCCTGTATGGTCAGATAGTCACCACTTGGATTTACCCAAACTAATGATCTTGGACTTCCTCTGTTGATTAAGTCTATAGGTTCAGCATTTGTCAAAAAAGAAAAAACTAAGTTTTTGTGAACATATTTTCCTGCGTATGTATTGACCTTGATGGTGATAATTATGTATTTTCATTTCATATGTAACTCACTGTATGTATTCTTGTCCATTTCTGTTGATAATGTACAGCCCATTGAGTTGCCTTATGTATGAAATGTGGTACATAAATAAATTTGCCCTGCACTTGCCTTGCATGTATGTTTTTAATAGTTTTTCTTCCCTGATCTCTTTGACATATTATAAGATGGTAATGTCAAAATTCATCGTCCCTGAGGGGCTTACCTTCTTTATGGTGAGATCTCAAATCCCTCCCAAATGGCAGAACAGAAAGTGATCTCGTGTAAAGCTGATAAGCAGGGGTGAAATCATCAGAAATGAAGGGAACAAAAACAAAAGTTTTCATGTGTAAAATCTTTATTATGTGCACATAACTGTTTTTCAGGGGTTCAGTGAAACACAAGCTGTGTGAGTGTTCCCTTCCCAACACCAATATGCACCACAGAGGACAACTTTGCTTTTGACCCCTTAACAGTGACAAGAGGCACCACTACATTCGCACAACATTTATACCAGAAAGATGAAAACCCTCCCCTCCCTCCCCCCACCTTCCCGTCAAAACCCCAACAATAAATTTCAAGCCCAGAGGAACAGGAACAAAATGTTTTAGAAGGATTTCTTCCACATTCATAAATCTAATGGATGTCAATGAATGAGCAAACTGGTGGGAAGAAAACAGTTCAACAGCTATTGTTCATTTAAAAAAAAAAAAAAAAAAAAAAAATCCAGTTTGACTATATTGTTCTACCAGGTGGTGACTGGAATGTACAACAGGAAGAAAAATAAATGTAAAAGCAGTGCATTAAAAAGCACACAATTCATATTTGGCAACACAAAAATAACAATGGAAATACTGATGCTACATACAGTTTTTGAGCAGTAAGTACAAACTTCACATAAGAATGTTTTACCACAGTTTGAAAGTAAAAACAGATAAGACTTCCTTCAACAAAAATGTCTGTTTTTTCAGATGTGTACATCAGCTGCAAGTTTTTTTTCCTTTTCTGTGTGTGTGTGTGTATGTGTGTGTGAAAACAGAGGCTTGATGAGCAAAACTAAAGTTCATCTTGGAATGTGGGCTTGGCCTCGTCACAGAGATGACGCCAAGCTTAGTGAAGCCGAATCTTGAGAATTTGGCCACTGCTGACCCGGTCCAGTCGTTCTCTCCCGAACAATCCGATGGTCTTACATGGCAACCTTGGAAACTTGCTCTTCCAGTCTGGCAATCCGACGGTCTTGAAGGATGACGCGGTCCCTGAGTGACCTAAACTCTCTGAGTACTTCTTCCAGTTTGTCCTCCATTTTCTGGGGTAGAAACATGGAGAAAGTTGTTTCCACAAAAGTTATTTTTGCTGCTTAGGATTTACAGAACAGTCTCAAAAATATTCTACAGGATAACAATTTGTAGAGTGGACACATGAAACACAAACTGTTTTTAATCCTGGTTAAGTGAGATAGGATCAGACAGGCAATGAGGCCCTATGGCTGTTAACATTTTCCCTTCATGGTGCACTGAATTGTGACCCAAATACCAGAGTGTGTGCTGATCCATAACTTTCTTACAGTGTTCCAACCAAAATAATTACTGCGAACAAGGGAAATGTCAGGAAAACCGCATAAGTTTGGAAAGTGAACTTTAAGATATTATAAAACAGTTCTGCTTACAGAACATTGTAAGAATGAGCCGCGTCAAAGATAAAAAAAAAAAAGAGTCAAATTTGCCATTTTCCACAACTTATTTCATTCAAACACTCACCACTGAGGACTGTGGAGAAGGAGAAGGAGAAGCGTGCTTGTGGATAGTTGAGATGGTTTCTGCTTTTGGAGCCGGCTTGCTCTCCAGGACATTCGACTTGACCACTTTCAGGTCCCGGTTCTTTGTGGAGACGTAGCCATCTTTGAGTGAGATTAGGATTGGGCCTCCGTTCTTACCCGCAAACCACCCCTCTGCTTCCAGAGCAGGATCAGGACCGGCTGTGTCTGGATAGAGGTCATCCTGGAACAGATCCGACTGGGTACGTGCAGAGGACACAGGAAATGTCATCAGGAAAGGCAAGATAGATGAAAACGCTAAGTTATGCAAACAGGAAAAATGCACAGCATACAGAGAAACCATAAAAGAACAGGAAGTTGAAATAAGCAGACTTACCTTACGTGGGACTGTCATGATGATTGGTTCACATTTTCTCTCGTGTAACTTGTAAAACCTACAGAGATTATTAATATGAGGTATTTATTTTCACAGGGGACAGTACGAGTAGTTAAAATTTCATAATCAGATCAAACAACGACTGAGTTGTTTGGCCACAATAAGCAGAGGTGTGTTTGGAGGAGCAAGAGAACCAACTGTAAGGCATGGCGATGGTAGTATCATACTCTAGGACAATGCAAAAAGTGGAAGGAATAATAAAAAATGAAGACTACCCCAGAATTCTTTATCATAACTTCAAACTATCAGGTAAAGAGTAGAAACTCGACTATTAGAAGGATCGAAGCAGATTGTGGAGTAGATTTAGGATGCTAACATTACAGCTTTAGAGTAGTCCTTCAAAGTCCAGACCTGGGCCCTCCTGACAATGTATGGACTGTGCTTACAAGTCAGATTAATGCCAGGAAACCAGCAAATTTAACTGAATGCTCTCTTCTCATTAAACCATGTGACCCCAGAAAATAACATCTTATAGAAAACCAACACATAGAACAGTATTATTTCTTTGCCTCTGTACCTTGCGATTTCACATTTGTTGACATCCAGGCCTCTCTTGGGCATGTACCCCATACCCCTCTGCGGCTCCTTTGTGGAAAAGGTGTTGAGGTAGTGTACAAACGGTGCCTCATCGGTGATCTCAAAGTACCGAATGCTGCTGTCACCCTGAGGACGTAGTCACAGGGAAAAGTGGGTGTTTTTAAATCTTGCCTTAGAGAAGTGGAACGACAGAGCTCATATTTTCCCCTCTGCTAAGGTGCAGAGGTTATGTTTTCGCAGGTGTACGTCTGTCTGTCTGTCTGTCTGTCTGCTAGCAACATAACTCAAAAAGTTATGGACGGATTTAGATCAAATTTTCTGGAAATGTCAGAAAAAACAAGTGGTCCGGATCACCGCCTGGATCCAGAATTCTTTTTAAAAGGATTATTTACTGTGGAGAGATCTGGGTTAAATTTGCCAGTAGAGCTTCTAACTAAAAAAAAACAATACAAAAAAATCATTGGCAAAAAAATAATGACAATGGCATGGCAGAGGTCTGCACTCTCTGACTGCTTCTAGGTTACATTATAAGGTGGCTTACCTTTCCACACAGGTAGACTATGTTGGTGTCAGGGTCATAGAAGGGCAGCAGAACTCCATTACTAGAGTCCATCTCTTGGACACATATCGGCTCATCCATGTTATCCTGCGAACAGAAACATGACACACTTGAAATGAAGGCTCTGTTCAGAAGAACCTTGAGCACCATCAGATAAAAAACACAAACATATTAAACCATGTCATCACAGAGGTCAAGTCTCTGGGTAAGTGATACACTTTGTATTTGATGCCCCCAACTGGAGCCATGGTGTTACAGCCTCAGTATACATATAGAAGGAAAATCTCTCCTTGTGACGGCATGGATAAAACATGAAAAAAAATCATCTTCATGTAACATTTGGCTAAAATATGGAGTGATTGAGAGTGCTAAATAAGTCTAGGATATATCACGAGGTTATCAAGCTCAAGTGGAAAGAGAGATAAATCTGAACACTACCATTAAAAAAAAAAAAAACCCTGTGTGTGATTGTTTGACCTACAGCATCGTGACATGATAATTCTCATGCTCACATGATGGAAGCATGATAATTCATTCCAAAAAGACTTTCATCACATCTGATCCTTACTACTTTGTTTAGAGAAAGCACGACCAGGAAAAATGTTCTGACATCGTCGAGGTAACGGGATATGCCACAAAGTGCCGTCCCAGTCCTATTAATACCGTTTGGAGTCCATGCAGTCTCTTTTACACTCCATCACTTACCAGGTGACATAGCTTAAGCATGCGAGGGTTTAGTGATTAGGGTGGAGATTGGTATTTGGCCAGTGTGTTTGTGGCCTATCAGTGTGTTCGGGTTTTAAATGAGATCGACAGCAGTGACATACAGATTTCCACAGGGCTAGCTGGCGCTCGCTCATGCGGCTGAATCCAGTGGTGAAAATGTTTCCATCTGCTAAAAAGATCGCTCTCATTGGTCGAGCTCCCTCATGAGCTTTGTCCTTCTCCTAAAAACAGAAACACACTTGTCAGACATGGCAGCTACGGCTGCAGGCTTTATCAGCGTCTTGCTGTGCTAAAGGAGCGATTACACCACATGCAAGGCATTCTAGCCATGAACCTCTTGAGGCTTTCACTTACCGCCACAACCTTCTTTTTACGGGGGTCGATGACGCGGACCTTCTTGTCCTTGCAGGCGGTGCACAGCAGGCTGCCATTGCGACTCCAGCTGACACTAAAGATAACATCAGGGTGCATGTCCTCCAGGTAGATCATGGCCTGTCCCGTGCCCACGCTCCAGATGATGATCTGGTTGTCACACCCTAAAATGAAGACACACAGTCTGAGTGTACACCCATTTCTATCTAGGTTTATATTTGGTGCTTTACATCATTCAGAATCGGCCCTATTTGGATGTCAGCAGCGAGAAATGGATAAAGTACAGATCCAAGTATTTCAATAGACAGCAGTAAAGCTTCGGGTAAAGTTACCTGCACTGAGGAGAACGTTGCGAGCGGTGGGATGCCAACACACAATGCCGACCCTTTTAGAGTGGCCCTCCAACACGACCACAGGCTCTGACAGGGAGGTCTCAAGTCCGTTCTCAGGTATCTGCCAGACCTGTTAGTCAAAGAAAAAGTATGAGCTACGAAAAAACTAACTTTGCTGATAAAAATGATTTTCACAGAACTAAAACAAAACCATAAAAAAAAAAACAGTCTAGTGTAGGGTATCAAAGCACTCACAGGTCTGCTTTTTTTAATAGCACCCTGTAAACAAGGAAAGACTCAAAGCTCATGTGAGCATGTAGAGATGACCCGCGTCCTTACCATGACTGTGCAGTCCTCCGAGCCACTAGCAATGACAAGATCATTATGAGGACACCAGTCGATGTCCAACACCGGGCCTGTGTGACCACACACTGTCGGGTACACCTTGTCTATACGGCCAGTCTAAGAGACAGAAGTTAAGTTTGTTACAAAGAGGACGAGGAGTGTGAGCTGACTGGCTCTACCAAAGAAATAGAACTATAGAAGTTCAGTCTTTTGCAGAGCTACAGGACTCTTTTCTCTACTTTGTGGCGACTTCCTTGCAGTTTTGTCTCACACAAAACACAACATAAAACACTTTATGATACAAAGAACTGACTTGTGGTTGTCGGCCCAGAGAAGAGAGGAAGTGACAGGACTCCAGTTCAGGGGTCTGATCTATAACTTCAGATCATTCCATCAATAATCATATTTACAACAATGACCTTATCCATTATAGATACATATCTGCTATGTCCATCCGAAGATCTTAAAGTTTCAGCAGTTTCTGCAGAAGCAGGACACCACGCAGCAAATATAACTCAATTAAACCAGCGTCATCGATTATCTATGGTGTTAACTACAAATCTAAGCCTCGGTGAACAGCAGGATCAGTGCTACACCGAAGAACAGGCCTGCACAATTGATTCACCGCACGCTCCCATTGCTATAATGTGATATGATGCAGAGCATTGTTATGACCCTTGTGCCTGTTGGCATGCTTTACACCTTCAGCATCTAATTTCAATTCTCATGGGTCATTGTTATACACAAATTTCTATTCTTTCTGCTATTCTGCTCTAAAGCTAATTGCTTATTTTGTAGGGGATATGTAGAACACTACTACTGCCTCGGCTTAGCATGTTGGCACACACATTTGCTAAATAGCACTAAAAACAAAGTATAACAAAAATAGGGACAGCTACAGTCTATCCTGAGCACAAAGGGAATGTCTGTATCAAATTTCCGACCAACCCTTGCAGTAGATATTACACCATTTAACTCAAAACCACAAATGTGGACCTGCAGGGGGCGCCGCAGGCGTCGCTAAAGCTGTGAAGATGCAACCTCTGATGAAGCCTGTACACAATGTTTTAAGTTCATTCCAAAATCTGCTCCGATATCTCAGAGCGGACAAAGAGACCGGACTTCTTTACGTCAGGACCTCTTAAATTGTTTCTAATATTATTTCTATCAACTTAATGGAAAGGTTAAAAAAGAAAAAAAGAAACCTTACTAAAATTACATTTTAGTAAGAGTTGGCCTTGCGAATGCACACCTCGAGTTCTGGTTGTTACTCTGTTGATCCAGATTAATGAAAGTAAATGATGGAACTATATCAGTCAATTCTTTTGCCTTGTGGCTGCCATAAGTAGAAACCTTTTGAAGGTTTATGCACAAAGTTCCATATTAATATATGTTTTAGACCTTTGTTCAAAAGCTTTTATCTGTTCAGGGCTGCAGTGGCTCTGGTTTCACAATCATGAGTATTGGCTGCAACTTGGATACTGATGTGAGCAGTATTAAGACTTGGGAATGTTTTACTTTACTTTGCATCACATATATACATATGAAGCAGGTGCATCAAAAATGCTTTTGATCATAATAGTAATGCCGAAAAGTGAACAATTATTTCGACCTTAACTGTCTAAAAATGCAACATTTTTGAAATACTTTCTTAAAAGCTGCAGTTCATAGATCTTCTGTACTAAAGCAACAAAGATTCTTCTTCAGCTTTTCCTTGTAGGAAGAGTAAATGTGAGAATATCTCACCTTGTGTAGAGGAAGGACGAGAAAGGCCCCTCCTCCGCTTGCCTCAATGATGATGGCGACAAACTTGGGGTTGACAGCACAGAAGGAACTGTCCCATGTTACCCTGGAAACCCTGATGTCATCATAGCTCTGGTCATTCCTCACAGCCTGGCCGAACACATGACGGAACTTGCTCTGTCGCACAACTCGCCGCAACATATCTGCAGACAGAAATCAGAGCGCACTAAGTCACCACTGTTTTTTTTTTTTGCCTTAAGTCAGAAATCAGAGCGCACTAAGTCACCACTGTTTTTTTTTTTTGCCTTAAGAGACCAATACATTTTTGTAAATACAGTCAACAGTGATGTCTTAGTCCAGAGAAATCTGAGAATGAGCCTCCTTCAGACACATACTGAGAAAGGTTTGAGATTTTAATGCTGAGATTACGTTTATTAACTGTGGCTGAGCTTGTTTTTGTAAATGCAAAGGAAAAAATGTCAGCTGTCTGCACATGATACATTTCTTCTCCATCTGTGTTTACGTCCGTACGTCGGTGTAAATTTCCAGGCTTGTGTGAGAATAAAAGAAAAAAGCCCCCAGCTCTGTGAATGTCGTTGGGTTGTAGCTGCACTTGGAATTATTCTAGTTAAATTAGCTTTTTCCTCTTGAGTATAATCTAAGCCAATAGATCAAACTTTTCCCATATTAAGCAGCTGAGCTCTTTTAGACAAATATTACATCTATTTTAGTCCAACTCTAGTCCTACACATGAACAACACTGTATATTTTAGGGACAATTGATCAGGATGCAGTGATGAAGGCTCAGAACTGTCACAGCGGATATCATATTTTTAAAGTGCTGCATCAGTTCCTGTGAATGCACCACAGATGGCCTGTTGCTGCTCTAAGATTATGGAAATGATCTCAAATGTTGCTCCACATCTAACGATCACATTATGGCTTAGAGTATCTTTAAGCTGTTTCTTATTCTTAAACTCTATTCTGCTTTAAGCGTCACGAGAACTTAGTCATTAAGGGGAGGACAACAGATCTCACTGTTGGCATTTTGGATTTTGAAGTTTTGCAGGGGAAACATGTAAAAAACATGTAAGTAAAAAATATAGGAATGCTCTATTTATTTTAATAGTCAAAATACTCCATTTAAATACCTTTCCATCATTTTAGTAACAAGCTCATGTGGAATTTACAGTAACTCGGAGAGATCATTAAGCATGAAGTGACATTCAGAGTTGCAGTTTCTTTAGCTTCTTTCCAGTCATGCACAGGTTTGTCATCAGCAGACCACCTGCTCTTTCTCATTCAGTCAGTGGATTTTGAAAATGGAAAAGCTGACTCATTGAGAAGTGTGTGTTAAAAAAAACACACAACTCAAACCTTCCTCTTCAAACTTTGAAGCACATTTTACAAGACTGCAGTGAGCTTAATTGCACTTGTACCATCAAAATGTGTCTTTGTCATTTAGTCAAATAGCTTGGTTGCTTGTGCAATTTCTTTAAACTCCTGTAGTGTCAAAGCTTTTACATATACACTGAACACCCACACTCATGCCAATTATTTGGTCTATTTAGACTTTATCTCAGGACTGTGTGGGTATGAACTGAATAACACTCTTCTTTAGTTTTGCCACATCAGGTTTCATTATTTAGTTTTACTTCAATGTGTTTGTGCAACATTGTTGTGCATCTTAGATATTTACCCTGCAGTCCATGGAGTTCAGCAAATATTTACACACCTTAATGATGTGAAAATAAAAAGGTTTGATGAAAAATTGCACTACTGATGTAACACGCAACTCTGAGGTCCATATGATCCAACATGTAGACATCTCTGTACATTTTCTTTCTCATATACACATCTTGTATAATCACACTGTATAACTGCTTTTTAAAGTCTTTGTTAATTAAAGTATCATCTTTTGCCCTAGATTTTTACAAGTAGTCATTTAAAAGCACTTAAATCTGTGGTTGTTTAATGTTACCTGTGACTAAGATACGAGAGAAACAATGTTATACCCTTACTATACATTACCCTTCATCGTTCACTCATATATATTATGAAATAATGATATGCTTCAGTCCTGCAGATGGACAGATTATCAATGAACCAGTCCTTGAGTGAATACATGTGTATGGCTTAACCTATGGTTGCAATATGTCCCATTTTTTTGTCATACAATTTGGTTGTTATGCAAATATTTGTATCCATATGATGTGGTTAATTCGTACCTTATAACAACTGTTTCATCTTGCATTTGACTAATTTAGCAACTAGTTTGGGGATTTTGTGCTTTAAGTAGGGACTTTGTGTCTCACATGGAATATATGCATCTTGTCACTTTCATTTGGTCTCATTTTGGTTATTTGCACCTATTTGGAACAGGATCTTCTGTCTCATTGTTCATCTTCTGCCAACAAGTTTAAAAAAATATTTTTATGGTTAATGAGTCTCATATTGTTAAAGGTGACTGAGGTCACGTGTTCCATAACCTTTGTATTTCTCTTTGGGGTTATTTGGCATCACTTCATGCTTAGTTTGTGCCCCATATTTGTTATTTTTCCCTCCCTTTGTTACAGACTGCATTTCATTGTGGTCGTATAGTCTCACATTTTTACTGTTTTACATTTCTGTATCCCTTCTCTCTTTGGGTCATATGCAAAATATTTAGCATCTCATTTGGTCATTGTACCCATTCTATGTCTCTGTGGGCGATTTGTCTGACATGGACTCATAGATCTCTTTTGAATATCTTCATTTACAACTACACTCTTTCGACTCTTTTGGACTCTATTGTGCACAGACCCGGCCAGGGTCCATGTGTGGGCTGTAAGAGAATTCCTTACAGATAAAGAGCTGCAAGGAACCTTTCAGAGATTTCACTGTCGTGGTAATTAGGCTAACGATTTGTGGGTGTGCGTCACGCCACCACATGTACATATGACCACTTTATATCAGCTTTAACTACCAGTATGGTACACGTCTGTTAGTCTTCAGTGGCGGCTGTTGCTCCACAGTTTAAACAATGGTAGCCTGCTAACGTTAGCTTACATCACAATGATGCTCCCTCGTCCCCGTAAATGCAAGGCGCTTGTTACAAAACAAAATCACCAAAAAAACAAACAAAAAAAAAGACCAGGGATGGGTTGGGATTTTAGACAACCCTGTCAGTGTTTACCAAACCAGGACGTAAGTGTTGTAAAGCTAAAGCCAGAACCTTTCAATGCTAGTTAAAGTTAGCTACGTTAGCTAACCTCACAGATACTAAAAGCAAGGGGTGGAGATTTGTGTTTTGGTGAGCGCTCTCCAGATGTTGTCTTTAAAACAGCAGAGCGCAAAGTCTGCAACGCTTATAGTTGCAAGACTTCCAGATAGGATGATTTAACAGATATCTAACGCTATAGGAAGATTGGAAGATCACAGAACAGCTGGCAGCTGTGCCGGGGCTGGTCCCGTCAACAGCGGCGGACACGATCAGGGAGGAGGCAAAAGAGGGGGATGATTATCTCTAAATATTACAGAAGTGTAACTTAATGTTCAGACAAACGTCAAGAGGTACTAATGTGTGCTGCTTTGCATGGGCTGGAATAACGCGGCTTTATCTGCTTTTTCTAGCCTTGCAGTGTGTTTTGCATCCAAACTGCTGATGGGTTAGCACGCTGCTAGCAGTTAGCTGCGGTGGACCGCTGCCAGCTGACGCAAGTGCAGATATTTCCACCCGAGGTTTCTGGCTGCTCCCATTCTCAAATCCATCCATCGAGCATACATGGATGCTGCACAACCCGACGGATCAAATACTAAATGCACAATGCAAAGACATCTTTCAGGCTTTCTTACCTCCTAAATCTATGCAAGACTTTCCTACGCACAGGGGGTTTTCACACTCAACACATGAATCTGGCAGTTTAGGCGCGCCCTTATCCTGCAGGACGTTGCTTGAGTATCCCTTGACTTCACGAAAAAAAAAAAAAAAAAGAAGTCCAGTTGCAATGCCCCTTTTCCCCCTCTCGGTTGCTAATATTTGCCGACAGCCAGTGTTTTAAATCTTTTCCAGGACGCCAGTTCATAAAAAACCCGCGTGCACTGTCCGTTCCTCACCTGCGGAAGACTACCAATACTCTATTCTCATCCCGTTAATAAATTCAGTAGAATTCACTGACGACTGGCTACGGCACATGCGCAAACGAAATGTCTGATTTCATTTCCCAAGGATCTGAATGAGGATAGAGCTGTGGAAAATCTGAGCATCACACCGTGTCCTCATATAAATGTGAAGTTGTTATGATCTAGTTAAACTATGGGAAAAATTGTATTTCTTTATCAGCAGCATCTTTTGTCTGAGGGTCTCTCCCCCCCCCCCCCCCCCCCCCCCCCCCCCCCCCCCCCCCCCCCCCCCCCCCACCCCCCCCCCCCCCCTGCCCCATCCCATTGCACCCAGCCTGTCCTGTCCCAGCACAATGAAGACACCCCCCACACATTGATAGTAGCTAAGTGAGGTACCCATTTCACAGGGAATCTAAAAGTATTTAGGGGAATCATAACTAAACATATTTGCAAGATTTATTTGATGCTTGTGATCTAAAAACTGAAGTTTGTATCATAAGTTCTAACATCTGGCCAACTGGCAAAGACATGGGACATCCCTTTTCTCACCAAGCACTTAAGTTGACAGACAATGCATTTTGTGGTAGCATTATGTCCCTCTGTTGTCATTTTGCTTTTCTTTATGGTTGTTCCATTAAAGCATTTACACCAATTTTCTTTTTCTCTGTTTGATATCTGGCTGTTTTGTGTTATATCTAGTCATTTTCATTTACTTTTCTTTTTGTTTGTTTATCTTTTTTTCCCTCTTTTGCATATGTTTTTGGTCTTTTGTATTAAATGTTGCTGCATTCAGGTAATTTTTCAATCACATTTTTATTTTTTTAGCTGTATTATATGTTTTTTTGTGCCATATTATGAATATTTAATGCTGTAATTCGTAAATTGTCTTCATCTTTGCAGTCATGCTGTGTCTCTTTGTTATTATTCTGGTCATCTCATTCCACATTTTGGACATTGTACCGGACATTTTGGTATTGTTTTGGGTCACACATGATTGTTTTGTATACTATATCTTTCCTAGCATTTTTCTCTTTGTGTAGACATTTTGTCATCTGCTTATCCTCTTTTCCTGTCATTGGGATTGTTTTGTGCGTTTCTTGGAAATACATTATATTTCCAAGATGAGACCACAAGTCCTTTCCTTTCATGCCCCACCAAGAAATCTGTTGATACAGCTGATCTCTTTTATAAATTAACTCTTTTTTTCCACACAAGTTAAAGTTATCTAGAAATATCTGGTGACAAAAAACAAAAAGACACATTTAAAATCCACAAATCATTTTGGATATTATTGTCAATGTCTGTGGTTGTCACGGTACCCATGAGAACAGCTGGCATCTATATTGGTTCATGACATGTAAGTAATTGTATGACTAGACAATCGCAATACAAGCTGCACATACTACCTTTCTTTCAGGGCTTTAAATCACATGACACTGTCTTCACTAGGGTCTAGACTGAATTCTCATTCCAAATTTATAAACCAATATAAATGGGACATCCCAAAAAGTATAATGGCTTAAAGGACCAAAGGGTCACATAACATGATTGGCACCTGTAAATGAATGAGATATAAAAGTGGAAAATTTGGTTTATTATATTTCTTTTTCTTTTCTTTTTCACCTGCTAGTATCTTTCAGGGCCGGAGGTTTGGAGCTCGTCCTAACAGCAGTATAGGTTGGAAAAAGTAATGGACGGCTCCCACAGGGAAACTATCATTGGGATTATAACATAGGCAAATATATTAACATTAATACTCACATTAACACCTAGGGGTGGAATAGTCTCCCGTTCCAGACCCATGATAGAATTAGGCTCACGAATGTACAACTCTGGTTCCAAAATAGCTGGGACACTTAATAAAATGTAGATAAAAGCTGAACATAAATGGTACATCATTAAAGCCTATAGTTCTTAGAAAACAACATAAATACAACATATATTTCATTTCATACTGTGCTACATGTTTTCAGTGTCAGGCCAGGACAGGTCTTAACTGAATGCAGGGTGGTTATAAGCTTCTAGATTATTTTATTACAGAGCCATGCAAGTGTAATATGTGCAGAATGAAGTTTGGCACTGTCTCGCTAAAATGTGCAAGTCTTTGCCTGAAAAGGGGCTTGGCATATATGGATGGCATCATATGTTGTTGCGAAACCTTGATCTTTCTGTAAAATCCTTCATCTTTCAGAGTTGTATAAGTTACCCATGCCACGTGCACTGTCTTCCTTACCGTTTTCAATGCTGACTTTTGAGCTGTGCTCTCACGTCAGGCTGCATGGCCCTTTCCCTCTTTAGCCCAAACGACTGCATACATGAGTTCCAAAACAAAGAGTAAAACTCTGATTTATGAGACCACAGGAAACGTTTCCAATTTGCCTGGGTCTATTTTAAATAAGCAAGCGACAAAAGAAGGTGGCAATGTATCTGGAGATTTTTAAATACATGATTATTTTCTTTGCATGTTTTAATCTAGCATTTTGGGATGCAGCAATGAACTGAGCAAAAGTAATGTTTTTTTTTGCTACAGTGCAGTGATTTACACAGCAGAATTGTATTTAATGTAGAGTTCGGTGAGTTTTCAAAAGTCATTCAGTGTGGATATTCTGCTTTGTTCCATGTGTACAGAAATTTCTAAGGATCCTTTTTACTCTGTAATGATATTATGTACACAGACGATGAATCCCTATTTTGATATTTTTCTCCTTTTTTTTTCTCAATTTTGTGTTGAGAATTGTTTTTCCTAAATTCTTGATCTATATCTTTAACAAATTCAGGAGAAGTGAACATGTCTCCGTCATTACATCTATGTTTCACGGCCTCTGATGTTTCTGCACACAGTATTTGGACAAACTTGATCTCATCATGACCATTCATTTTTTAATTCATTACAGCTATTTCTAAAATATTCCATGTTCTAAAATTAAAACATAAATCCTTAACATCTTAGATTCATTGGCTAATTGAAAATCAAATTGAGGCACAGAAAACCTACCTTTCTTCTGAGGTGCTTGTACTTCTGCTGGCCTCTCGGATTTTTTCGGGATGTCAAAGGTGCTTTTCATTTGGGATACTTTCACACTCGGGCTTTGCTCTGCCAAACGAACCTGAGTTTTGATGCCTTCAGGTTTGATCCGACCCTGCTGTTTCTGCATTTGGTTAGTTTCTCTGATAATTTCTGCCACAGGCTTGTAGGAACCTACGTCACTGCCCCTCCCTGTGTCTCTTTCACTACAGTGATCTGTAAAACTTTTAGGATCCCCGTAGTTACTGAGATTGTCATTACTGACCAGCATGCGCACCCTTTCAGATAGGAGCTCAGTGTATATTTCTTTTTTCCCTGAAAAGGTAGGTCTTGCACTTTGAGTTTCATCATCTGGTGTAACCTCAGGTATATCACGAGTCTCTGTGCAAACGAAGGATTTTGGACGTTTTTTTGTACCAGAGGGAGGTGACCATTTACGCCTGGATCGTCTCTCTAGGAATACTCTTCTCTGCAACATGTCTAGGTTTTGAGTCTCTTCCTCCTGAGACAGTTCTTCCATACGCATACAGTAGTCAAAATCAATCATATCTCCATAGTGCTCATCCATGTGTCCAAGAGAGAGCTGTTCCCAAGGGCTTAGGTCAACTGAGAGACGACGATTGTTAGTTGGTACGGTGTAAGTCCCCCTTTCATCCCATAGCATGCACATGTCCTGATTAGTTGGGATGCTGCATGGAGGGTCTTTGTTAAAATGAAAAGTGTGTCTCCTCTTGACCCTTTCTTCTGAACGCAGATGATCTTTGCCTCTTCTTTGTACATCAGTCGACATTAATTGTGCAGTTTTAAGCTTTATAAATGGGTTCTTAGGCTTTTTGGGGACAGGCGGAGGTGGACCTTTGACTTTAGGCTTTTTTGTTGGCATCAGTTCATCCTTAGATGTGCACAAGGTGGATATGGCATCTGGCACTGCTGGCAAATTGACAGAGCTTCCCATGGTTGCGTCTTTGTTAGGCATCAGATGAGTTAAAGGTGGAGGTGTGACGACAGCAGAGAAGCAAAGAGGCTCACTCTCCTTCTTTAAGCTTGCCACCTGTACCTTTCCATTACAACCTTTGTTTCCTTTCAGGGGAGGACAAGGCATTAAGTCACATTGTTCCTGTGTAAATGAGGGACTGTCTTGTGGTTGTGGTATTACAGAAGGAGCAATGATTGCTTCTTTCTTTACACATGGTAAAAGATTGCTTGCAACCCCTGCTTTAGCCCTCCTCGACACAGCTCCTGCAAACTTGTTGTGATGGCATTGATCCCCTTGTTGTGGTTGCTGTGTACTGAACCCTGAACTGTGGCTGTCCTGACTCTGATTTTTAGACTTGTTTTGTACTGACAGGGTGCTGACAGGGGCAGCTAGATTTTGTTCCCTCTCATCTCTTCCACCAGTTGTCTCGCTGTGAGCAGCTCCAACATGACTTACTTCTTTTAGCTGACACCTGCTGCCTGTCACTTCAGCCAAATGTTGACCCATTTCCCTCTCAAAAGGGGCTTCGGGTGAACTCTGAGCATGCGTACCAAGAGTGACAAACTTTTCTCTGTTTTCATTCCCATTACTCTTCTCTTGAGGACTATCCCTGGAAAGTTGTGGAGGGTTGTCATTCCAGGATTGAGAAGTGTCTTTTTTTGATTCTCTTTTCCTATGGCCAAAAGCACTGTTGTTTTCTGCATTAGTTGGCATCCAAGTTTCATCCCTCTCTAGCACCACAAAGTCGTCCTCATTGGTGGGATTGAGTGAAGTTGTTGGACCCCTGGTCTGAGTCTCAGGACGCAACCTGCTTCCGTCAGCCTCTGATGTATTTTGATTCCCCTGCTCTTCCATAGCTGTAGTCCCAGTCCAGGCCACAGCCCTATTCTCAGAGCCTCGCTTTTTGTTAAAAGTTTGTCTCGTCTCCTTAGGGCTCAGGGCAGTTTTTGACTCCCTTACAGTTCGAGTGACTCTCTCCCTGTCTCCTCCCACGCACTCTCCTCTAGTGTTCACAGGGGGCTCCTGCTGACCCAGAGGCCTGATTGGCTGCCCAGTTTGGGGGTCTGTACGTGCAGGAGTGACAGTGAGCTCCTTTGGGTGCCCACTGGCCAAGCTGCTGACACTAATCCTGCTAATCCCACCAATCTGATGGGTCGCAGTAGCGCCATCCTCCTGATGTTTGCTTTCATCATTCTCTGCAATATCTGACTGAAGTGTGTCTCCAGTTTGCTCGGACCAGTCAGAATTATCAAATGACTCCTCATCGTTTTCTGACAGCTTGTCCAGCTTCTGGCCCATGGCTGTCGTTCTGTCTAAGCAGTATGAAAAGAAACACAAATGTCAAATTACAGCTGCAATTTATAGGCAAGTCACACTGACATAATGATGATGGAGTGCCTTTCCATCCCAATGAAATTAAATCCCACAACAGGTTTTGCTGTCTATCTTTAACTACTTTGAATCTTTTTGTGTATTCCTCGACACTGTTCACACTCGCCTCACCGAGGCTTGACTATTTATCTCTCTATTCTGTCAGGAAGGAATGCTGCGGTGGCTATAATTAAAGTTGGTCTGACTGCTGCCAGTGAGTCAAGAGGCCAAAAAGGAAACAAGATAAGTTAGATAAGAGGTCAGCTGCCAGGTGCCAAGGTCAGACAAAATGGCCAAAGCAGAAATGATCTATTATCTATTTCCAGATGCACAAATTCTTAATAGTGTAAAATCGCTTTCCAGTTCTTTGAAACTACCCAATAGGGCTTGAGTTGCATCAAAGCTTTATGCTGTTTAATTTGTGAGTTTAATAACTCATGTTGGAGCAACATTCCCCTTTATGATACATCATGCACTGTCAATTACAGCTTTGGCGACAAAGCTGGTCTGTGCTTTGCGTGCCTCCCCTCAGACTGTCTGAATGTTTATGATTGTTTTGGTGACGGGCTCTACAGAAAGGTCATTCGAAATACGTGATTCAAGTCACAAAGGCTTTGACTTGCAAACTGAATCCTTTGTCCAGGGTTTGCCGAGAACAGTTTAACTGCAGCCTTGATGGATGGTGTATGGGAGATTAATACAAAGGGAAAACAGCTCAACAGGCTTTAGTGGCATGTGGCATGTGGGATAGGTATTCTTAGCTCTCAAGGGAAGAACTAAATGTAAAGGAGAAGCAGAAAGTACTGCATCGATGCATGTTATAGTTTTGAATTCCACAAGAAGTTAATTATGCTTAAAATCTCTATATTTTACTTCAAGGGATATAGTGTAACTTTTGACCCAAATATCAGCCCAACGTGAGTAATAATGGATGATTTCTGGGGTACGCGTGTCGGCACTCTGAGGGGGCTGTCCTCTTCAGAAACCAGACATTGTAACTTTGCAGGAGCGGATCCGTCACTCATGGAATCATGTGACCTGGAAGTGCTTTGCTTCACAGCTCTCCCTTCTTTCCTCCTCTTAAAAACGAAAGTTTGTCATGATTGAACAAAGAATGTGAAAACAGTGTCTGAGGAGGCCAGAAAGAGAAAGACTATTTAATTTTGCAACAGTGTCGTGGGTTTGTGGGAAGTTACAGGTTTAGTACCCCTAGTGGCCAAAAGTTACACGGTATCCTTTAAATGTTACAATGTTTTTTGCTTTGATTTATTATTCTACCAAGTTCATTAAAATATTTGTTATAACTTTTTGGACCATTTTCATTTATTTATTTAAAAGATGCTAAAATGCTTATTCTTGTTTTTACAACTGGGATTTGTAACTGGCATCCTGAAAAAGTTTCTATAAAAAGTTCTGGTTGCCAGACACTAAACTAAAACAAAAAAGAAACAAACAAAATGATCTTATTACCTAGCAGCTTAAGACACTACAGTGACCCTTTTAGAACAGATTATGCTCTAAATTATATTTTCCTCTGCTTCAGAGATTCATTGTTCACATTTTTTTCTTGCCAAATCACCAAAATCCTGCACTGTTTTTCCTTTTGTAAATTCCATTTGTCTCTTAAAAGTTCTAACACTTTTTAAAAAAACACTTTTCTTATTCATATGAGAGTAGTGATTTGAATTTAAGATAATTTTACATTGACAGATGAGTATTCATCAGACTCAAAAGGTACTATGTGTCCTCATGAGTCATTTTTATTTTTTACTGACTTTTGGGAAATTGCTAAATCCAAAATACCCCAACGAATACCCTGTGGACTGAATACTGCTGTAAAGATAACATAGTCAGTTGAACTGTTCTTCTCCCCAAAGTCAATTTCTTTCCTAATAAGTGTATCATTATTGTATAGTTTTATTTTCAAAAAATATTTTTTTGCTTGCTTTGTCTTTATGACTGCAAGAAAGTGGCTTTGTAGATAAATCTGAGTAGTGTTGATGATTCTTCTTCGCTATTAATGATGATTATGACAGTATTGAAGACTGCATGAAAAGAAAAATGACTGAACCTTTCTGTCCTGAATGTGTAACTCTTTATCCTCTCCTTCAGCTACATCGCATTAAGACAGTCTTCATTTCTTTCAAGCCCATCTACATAACAAACATAAGCATAGACGTTGAAGTTTGGCCCCTGTCCATTTATAAAATGTGGTTATATTTCCCACAGGGGTCACTTCAGTTGAATTAAAGCATGTGGAAAGTCTGTAGAGTAACTTTACCAATTTAAATTGATTAAATATTAATACGATCTGAACACGGAGCTGTATATTCACTTATTTAATCAGCCGTAGCAGCTGAACACCATGTACTGTCCTGAGAATAAGCTGAAAGCAACCATAAAACAGGAAATTAAAGGAAAAGAAATAGTTAAAATATCTAAAGATAATGGCCAAGCAATTGAAACAGTAATCTAGAAGTAACTGGCTGTGAAAGGGAGCTCTCTGATGGAAATGTTGGCATACTCCCTCATCTCTTTTCATGTTATGGCCTTTCATCTTGGAATCAGCCAACATTGTTTAACAGCAGCTCTGGTTTTCTAGTGTGTGGTCAACTACAGTCTAATGACCCGATAGATGCATGCACATGCAGCTTTAGTGCATCTAAAGTGTTATTTTGAGATGGGTGTGTTATAATGGCAGCGGTGGGAGGTATCTGTGGCATTGGCTTGTGAAATCCCCTCACTCTCTCTCTCTGTCCATTTCCCATTTATGTGCCTGTCATGCTTCCAATAGTAAGCAAACAGTTTATAGGAGACTTGTGACTAAGAGTACTCAAACTATTAGCTCTGTCTTAAGATAGACCTTTATGTTCCAGCAAAATGTTGTGCTTTTCTGTTGTAGCTTTATACTGTTTGCTGAAATGTTAACCATTCCTCTAGGTGATATTCAGATGTGGAATCTAGCTGGACTGTAAAATTTACATAGTGGCATACAAGAGAGGATGTACAACCATAAAAAGATAAAAAAAAAAAAAGTGCTGTAACGTTGTGTTGGCACAGTGGATTAATGGGGTGTAGAAACTTATTTTAAGCCATTTATTCAGCTTCAATAACCTATTTCCGTGTACATAACCTTAGATTTGCTCAACTTCAGTGCAGGCACAGCACTGCTTCACACCTCAAATGAAAACTCTTCTGTTCATAAAAGTGACATTAATATTTTCTTCCATTCCAGTCAGATCTGTCACGATAAGAGGTTTCACTGACATTACAGCTTGTAAAAACCTGACGGACAACAAGATAGAATTGAAAGTTACTTACGGAAGCTGATGCTCTGCCTGCCTGTTGTCCTGCGGGACTTCGCTCTGTCTGAGAGAGGTCGACTTCAGAAGTCACCTGCTCTGTTATGTCAGACTGACTTCATTTGACTAATTCAATAAGATCGCTTTCTGCTCTGTCTTTTTTGACCAAGAGAGCAAGTCTAGTCACATCACCAATGTGCTGTAACCTCAGAGTCAAGTCATTTTTTCCCTTACTGTAGTTAAGATGGTTTAGAAAATGGATGGATGTAGTTTCCCTGTTATAAACGGACTATTCAATATTTGTTAGAGAGATTGTACTTACCAAAAATGTATTTAAAAAAGAAATTTTAAGGGTAACCAAATACTGAAGTCCTCAGTGACCAGCTTCTTTTAGCCTAAAATGTGGAAATTTGCTGCGTTGTCCATGTTTGATGCATCCAAAAATCTACCCATTATGCAGAAGAAATCGTTTATTTGCATGATAAACATTAGACTGGACACCATTTTAACAAAATGTAAAAAAAGAAAAGTGCATACACATGAACATTGGCAATGTACAGTACAGTACACAAAAGTCAAAATCAAATTGTAAACATAACAAAAAAAAACTCCCAGGGAGGTTTTATATTTTCTTCATTTTCCATTCATCTCAACCTCACATGCTTCAGAGTAGACTTGTGCTCAGTAAGTACACTCAGAAAACAACCAGACCCTTTTAAATTACATTATGTTCAATGTCCTCAATGCTTTCTTTACCACGATTGTCTTTTTGATGCCTGCTACCTGCCTGGGACTTATGAACTAAAAAACTTTCAGGTATTTTTAAAGGGGCCTGAAATATTCGCCCAAAATAGAGGTTAACTAAAGTAATTTAGCTTTAGTTTGAACACAAAAAATCATGAAAGCTTCTCAATACACGGTAGCATTTTCAGTATTTTCTTCATATTAACCACGTCTGCAAGCTGATGTATTCAAATAGCAAATTGTACCATAGAGGAAAGATATGTACAGACTGGTAAATGTGAAAAAGACAAATGCATCTTGTTTCATATTTTGATGCAAGTAACAGTTCTCATTCCACCAAATAAGGTTCTTCAGTCAGCTATTGAACCAATATAATGTACCACAGGTCTCAACAATATCAAACAAATACAGTATTTTTATATGCTATTAATAAATGGAAGTCCATCAAATATATGTGTATTGCGGGAGAGGAGGCTGTGGTGGATGAGCTTATGTGTGTTTGCATACAATATACTGTATTATGTGCCAAGTTAAACATTGCAAAAAGCATTATTACTAGGAGTGAGGGTAAGAAAAGTACAAAAAGCCAGACCACCAATACACTCACAGAAGCTCTGCAAAGGCTGTTATGCTTTACAACAGAGCGGCGGCCAAAGTTAAGGCACTTAAATACAAAGCAAATTCAAACCATGAAGCAAACAACCAAATGTAGTGCTGCGGTCTGGAAAAACAAGGATTTTACATAATCACATTAGAATAAAATCAAAGGAGTTGTCTGACCCAATCTTAACTTTATATGATTAATTGCCCAATTTGTCTGCAATGTAAGATTTATTAGTTTTACAACAAAGGCTGTAACATTGTAAGAGGTCTACATATTTTGGGCATATTCTTGAGGGTTTCTTAGGGAATATGCTGTTGATAAATTGAGTTTTATAACATTTGGTAACATTCAATTAAAACTAAAGCTATATTCACCTAAACATAATTAATTAGCAATGGAAAATAAAAGGAAGTCTTAAAATAATTAGAAGCAAAATGTAAAAATAATAAATACATAAATGAATAAAAAATGCTGTACTGACACCAAACTGTAAATGAACCCCACTCTTTTAGGTGAAAGTACTTTTTCAACTCAAACCTCTACCTCCTCAGGGAGACTTTGCAGCATTTTTGAATGCTCAAACAGAAACTGTCAAAGAAAGAAAGAAAATCATATTTGTGTGTCTTCAATATTGCAGCCTCTTTTGTGAAACTAATACACTCATACTTGCTCTCTTGCAGAAAATGTAGTTGCTAGTTAGCTAAAGTAAGTATAAAAAGGAGTAGGTTTGGAGTGGCAAGGATAGTTGAATGCATTCAAATCTGAAACTTTGCCAATAGATGTCACTAGATGTCACACATTGCTTCTTTAAAGAAATGAGATGTTTGTGAACTGCAGAAGTGAAGGTTTTTCTGTTCTTAGTCTAGGCTAAGCTAACCGGCTGCTGATTATAGTGTCATTTTAGCACAGACAAAAGTGAAGCTATGATCATTAGCCAGTTAGCTTAGCCTAGCATAAAGACATGAAACACTCACTTCTGCAATTCATAAACATGTTATATCTCATTTTTGGAGCAATGTCTAAGATCTAGCAACATCTTGTGGCAAGTGTTGATTAATACTATAGGTATCATTATGCAACTTTGCCTAGGAATCACTCAATCTTACACATAGCTCCTTTTAAGAAATTAAATATAACATGTTCATGAACTGTAGAAGAGGTGTTTCCTGTCTTTACGCTAGGCTAAGCTAACGGGTGGTTGATTATAGCTTTATTTTAGCACAGACAAAAGTAATATCAATCTTTTTATCCAACTTCTAAAAGGTTGTGTAAAGATTATTATTTCCCATTTGACTTTTCAGTCATTAGCAGTTTTGGAATTCCACCATCTTTTAGTTACAATTTATTTTAACCCTAAATCTCTTTGTAATATCAGCTGCTTTGTTATGTTAAGTGCATGCTCAAACAGCCATATGAATGAAAGATTTTTATGGAAAATCTAAATATTCTTATTTAATTTATAGAGGAATCCTGCAGCTCTCTCGGATAAAGGAAGGGAAGGAACATCCAATGTAGAATTTTCTATTAACCTAATAAAAGAAAATCTAAATAGATAAAAAATATACAGTAACACCATCGTTAAAGATTTGCATTCATCCTTTGCACAGTTTTTCTTTTCACCTGAAGTGTGCAACACACATTAATATAAACTTGCTTGTGCTTTTCCTGCTTACAAACAGGCATCAATAAGTGACATTCAAGCACACCCAGCGTGCCATAAACTGTAAGAATACATCATTAACCAAAAAGAAAAAAACCTGCAGTATAACACCTTGTGGCAGAGCAACCTGGTAATAACGTGTAAAAAAATATGCCTCAGGCTGTTGGGACATGCAAAGATATTCGAATGAAGTTAGTTAAAATATATGAATGAACATGAACATAATTGAAGGGATTTCAAAACCAGCCGTCTTGATACACATGCTGCTTTTAGATATTTATTATTAAGGAAATAAAGGCTTGCAAATGGATACTTTCTAATTTTCACATGATATTTTTTTAAAGTTGTCTTTTGTTTAAAAAACTGTTTAGCAATAGATTTTACTGCAGGGCATGCTGTTGACTCTTAGCCATCTGGTGGTTATTAAATCAAATAAATCACGTAAACTATGCTATACAGAGGTCAACTCCACCAGTTGTTGGAAGCAAATAATTTAATAATTTCTTTGAAACATGTAGATATTTTATAGTTTCTTTTATGGTTTGGTGTGCTCTAATTAATTTAGATTAAATGTTTATCAGATGTATGTACCTATGAAATCCTTCTGTGCACTGAGTAAATGAAAACTGGAGTTGTGCACAGAAGCTACATCTATATTTACATTTGTAAATATTTGCAAATTTAGGGGAAATTAGCCCTAGGCTTTTGTTTTTTTTTTAAATAAGTTGAGGAAAAGCTGAATGCCTGAGCTATGCTGATCACAGAAACATTTGATATAAAAAACTACCCAAATGCAGAATGGGTACAAAAAGGATGTTATGGCTTTGGTCGCTTTGCAAATGATTTCACCATGGGTTAAATTTACACTCTTATGCTTATGTATGAAAATTGTAGCATCCTCCTAATCATTTTCTTCCATCATTCTTTCAAGACAAGAACATTTTTTAAATCCTTCTGATGAATTGCTGCATGATTTGTTATTACAAATTTAATCTATAATGCCAACAATCAAATGCCAAAAACTTTTAGTATGGTAAAAAAAGGTGAAAATCAAAGACATGTTGAGCATGTGTTTTGTAATATTGCACACTCATGCATGGGCTAAACTGAGTTCTTTAAGTACATGATAACATTAGCTTTAATGGAGGAGTTCAGGTTGAACCAGCCACTGAGCACAGAGAACAAAACAGTCTTTGACCAAAACAGTCTGAGATGCTTGTGGTCTGAGGTATGACTCTTTACAAAGATATGTATATATATATATATATATATATATATACATATCTTTGTAAAGAGTCATACC
>JAOXYM010000020.1:13327524-13372857 GCA_028567055.1 Leptatherina wallacei | reverse complement strand
TAACAGGAGTGAAGTGACTGGTATTGTGAGAATATAGTGGATGGAATAGAACTGTGAATATTAATTTAGCTCCCTCATGGATACAGTTGTTGAGTTGGACTGAAAACATACAGCAAACTGACAAGAGCATATCATTTCAGTTTTTTTTTTCTTTTAGACAACATTAATGTGCTAACTGCAGCAAAATCAGACGAAAACAACACTAGATCTTACAAACCACTGCCTTGCCAAACCCGTCTGTTGAAGGTAAGACTGCAGCATCCCCACTGGGATGTGGGGAAGTGTGCCTCCATCATATTTGAGGAGCAGGTCAAGAGCATCCAGGCTTTTAAACTCATGGTTAAAAACAAGCAGCTCCACCTGGATCTAAATTCCAGATGTGCATGGCAAGAACTCTGTAAATGAGCAGAGAGCTGCTGCAGCCTTAGAAAATGGAGCTACGAGGCTTGGATGTTCCAGAAGTCAGCACGCCCCATTATGTCTGATATGACACTGCAGAAGTGGAAATTGTATGTTTCACAGCCATCATAGCAGTTGAGGCAGTGGTAAGCCACCTCTTCCATCAAGTTGATGCATGAGTTGCTGTATCAAGGCAGGGGCCCCACCGGAAGCTGGCCCTCCATGGTCATGCTGGGCAGCTTCTCATGCTGCTCTGCCCTCTGTCGCATTAACTCAAGACCAAATTGTATCCCTAGTCCTGGCATTTGTAGTTGGGCCAGCGTCTGCTGCTGGAGCTCCACTCTATCACCATGTTGTAGTTTTAACCCCTCGGCATCAGTTACGTCGATGGACTCAGTACTCCGCCTTAATATCTCTTCCCCAGCGTCTCCACCCTGCAGTATGTACATGTCCTCTGTATCCTCACAGTTCATGGGTGAAAAAGTTTTTTGGTGATTGGTTTGAGCGGCAGATGTGTCACCGAGGGTGCAGGTGGCACAGTTGTAGAGATGAGTGGAGGGCTTGACCAAGTTAGATGGGACGACTGCAGAAGTTGGCAAAGACTGAAGAACTGGGGTGGAAGGAAAATGTGTCCCTGGTGGATCTATGCAAATGGAAGGAACAGTGCAGTGGCGGGAGGGGTTAAGGCGATGGGAGCGGCCTCCTGCTGGACGGTCACAGCGCCGTCCTTGCGGTAGACGCATGCAGTCTTTACAGGACTGATAGGAGGGCTTCACTTTTAAAGGGTTTCCTGTACTAGTACTGTCCTAAACAGATCAAAATAGGAACAGATACAGTGTATGGTCAGTGATATACAGAATCTTTAAAATTAAGTTTACAGCATAAAATTTGCTTCTGAGATGAAAAACAGTTTTAAATGTGTGATTTTACCATTTTATCAAGTTATATTTTCTTAACTCACGTCAAAAGCTGCAGGGCAGCTGCGCTTGGCAGCTAGGCGGTTGCTGTTGTTGGTGTTCAGGTTGGCTAAGCCCAACCGGCTCTCTTCACTCCTTTCAGCCTCCTCACCTTCCTTCCTCCCATCTGAATTTCCAGGCGTTTGTGCCAAGGCCGCCATCTCAGCTTCCTCTTTCTTGGCCTCCTCTTCATCTTCTTCCTCCAAAGTACTGAACTCCAGCCTCAGTCTCATGTCCTCCATGGGATCAAGGCGCCCACAGGTCTGAGCTGCCATGCCCTCACCAGGTAGGGTTAAGTGGGCCATGGGGAAACCCTCATCCTCTAATAGGGCATCTCTCTCCACATCTTCAATCTCAATGAAAACTCTCTCCATTCCTAGCAGAGGGGGTCCCCGCACTGGAGTGGATGGCTCACTGTCAAGTGCAGAGTCTGACAAACGTCTGAAGTAATAGTTATAGTTGAGGGAGTCTAGAGGTTCCATTTCCAAACCCCTGCAGGGAGAAGCCCCACAGCCTCCCCAAGCTTCATCGTCTCTGGATACCGGTGTCTCTTCTCCACCAGTGCAGTGACCAGATGCTTCATCTGATCCCTCGTCATCAGTGCCAGGCCTCCACAGCTTGTTGTGACGCTGTTTACTGTGGATACAAAGAACACCTTGGTGTGCATGTGGAATAAAAATTGACAAATGCACAAAAAGCTTCACTAAGTACAATCATTAAAGAGCAGCTTTGACATTCTGAGATCTTGCTTGAACCAAAGTACAATTCAGAAATCACCTAGATCAGAGTTTCTTAATTCCGATCCTCAAGTACCACTGCCCTGCATGTTTTAGATGTTTCCCTACTCGAACACACCCACCTCCTTGTCAAGTTCTTCGCAAGCCTGTTAATGAGCCATTCATTTCAGCCAGGTGTGCTTAAGTGCAGAACTATCTAAAACATGCAGGCCAGTGGTACTTGAGGACTGTAATTGAGAAAAACTGACCTAAATGATTTTGTGCAGCTTAGAAACATGATAGTAATGGTAGATCTGCCTACCTGGCATCCAGGATTCCTTCATATTCTGCCAACTGTTTCAAGAAACCAGCATTTGGTTGAGCTATACTCCGCTTCTGTTTGACAAAGTTGTAGGCTTTCTCCAGGGACCAGCCATACTCCTTCATTGCATAGGCAATAACTGTAGAGGCAGACCTGCTGACCCCCATCTTACAGTGCACCAGGCACTTGGACTTATTATTCCTATTGGACAAATAATGAAAAAAAAAAAGGATCTTAGTGCCATGCAGAAGAATGTAAAATGAAATGAACAGAATGTATGTTCAGAATACACAATTTTCAGAATTCTGACAACTGGATTATGCTCCATCCGGTATATCATCCAGACTCAGTGCTGAGAGCTACGTTTCTCCAAATAGATTCCTACAGCTTTTTAAAACTATCATTCCAACTTCTGATTTTTAACTGCATAGCTTTTGAATTGTAACTTTGCCGTAGGGCCTGCATCTTCACAGGCCTGAACAACCTAAGCTAACAAGATGAAGGGGGGAATAGAAAAAAAAGGAATAATTTTCCTTTTGCTAATTACTTCTTATCCACCAAATCATTTCATGTGACTGCGGTCTCTGTATTTTGGCAAGATGCAGGATGATGTGAGTCAGTAAAACATGACTAAAAACTCCCTCTTTTTAAAAGCAAAAGCATTTGCTGGAGCACAGTTCTGCTGTTCAACCTCCAATTCAAACGCTTCTTAAATATCAACCTAAAATTAAACTGATGTTAGTTTGTCTTTATCCTGTTTCATGGAACCCTAAAGCACAAGATCAATGATTTGCTTTCACATGCAGAGTCTCACTTGGCTTTGACAATGAAGTTGTAGGTGTCGTTCCAGTGGGCAAGCAGGTCAGTTGCGTCCTCATCGTACACACGGACATTGTGATAGGAAAACATCCCTGGGAAGAAGTTGTCGATCTCTCTGGTGACATTCAGAATGTAACCGACCCTGCAACAAACAGGAAAAAGGCCACTGCTTTCTTTAACTGTTATATAACATGTGAAATTAGTCTCATTTGCTGCTGTACTGATTGCATTACACCCTTAAAGCCATGTGCCTATGTTTTGAACAGGTATTTTATGCTCTGCCTGCCAAAGACTAAACTGTAAAATTGAAATATGTTATTGGATTTTCCCAAAACAGTGCAGCTTTAGTATCTGCATATAACCCAACACTGTCTTTTTGTAAGGACTTAAAGCTTGGATTAATTTCACATGTGTTATTTAAGGACCAAAGATCACAAAGTATGAAAATGTTTTTAAGCTAAATTTTGTATCCAGCAATAAAGATATCAGTTGCGTTAAATTTTGTAGTAACATACTTTATCTAATCCAAGAGGAGACAGATGAGTGCATCAAGGTGTATCTATCCAAAACACATAGTGCACATATGCCACATTTAAATAATACTTTAACACTATTAAATATTTTGGATTTACCCAATATATATTGTCTGTTCATAGTGAAATAAGATCTCACCCGCAGTCACGTAGTTCTTCAAGGTTGGAAGCGTTCCACTCAGAGCCCTAGAGTGGAAAGAACACAGAAACTTCTTCAGAAAATCCATTAGTTTATTTTGTAGCCATTTTAACTTCTTCAGGCTTTAATCAGTCCTTTCTGGTATTGAGAAAGATGCAGGATAAACCCAGGACAGTTCACTACTTCATTACATAATAGAAAATAACCATTTGCTCATTTAGGCCAAGTTAAAACCTCAAATGAACCTAGAATAGCTCTCCTTGCTATTTGGGAAGAGCATCTGGAGAACTGCATTGTGGTGTGGCACATACCAGTAAACCAAAACAAGTTTTTTAAGTATCATTGTGGATAAAAAAGCCAAAAGTAATAAAACCAAAAAAGTAAAAATTTGGTTCAGACAGCAGATTACCATATTTGTAGTCCGGCCAACCAGATTGCAGCATAACCACGTTCAAAACAAATAAACTAAGATTTAAAAATCATTCACCCTAAGTAGCCTGAGAGAAGTGCAATATATGATACAACAATAAAAGAAAAGAATTCTTGATGGTGCTATCCCATCATAAAAGGTAACAAAGAACCAAACAGCAAAGCAAAAAGCGACTCACCAAATAAACGTGGTCAAAAATAAGTGTAGCCTTATCCATTTGACCCAGGATCAAAAGCATCTCGTTGTCTATGAACTCCTTGTATTCTTTAAGGTTACAGCTCATGTGCTGTTCCAGCTCATTACGGATCTGAGGAAGAATAATTAGTATAATTTCAGATTTCCTAAAATAAGGCTTCAGCAGACACTCACAACAAAATTAAATAGAAGTACTTTTGATCTGAACTTCTGATTCTGATTCTATTTAGTTAATCTATGCAAAATGCAATAAAAGTGTTCATAAATATATTTAAAAAGAAAAAAGGACATTTGTAAAATCCATTTCTGTTTAACAAAACTAATTTGCACCCTAAAAATATTTGAATCTTTATATAAAATTGTATTATTGATAAAACCACCAGTTCAACAACCTGTTCAGCTGTTGATGTACTAACCTCCTTTGAGGTGATGTTCTCCAGGTCTTGAAACATCATGATGTTGCGAAGTTTGGCTTTAATAACACACTCGGTTCTCTCTCTCTCCGTTGGCCTGCAAAACGTGAGTCAGTACATCCGTGCAGCTTTCTGAATTAAAAACATCTCAACAGTGAATACAGTTTTCATTAATGATAACAAAAGGGCAGCAACGGCTGCCTAAATCTCCTGTCCTCATTGATGACATAGACAAGCCAAGCATGTGATCACCCAGCTGGTCTGTTTGGTCACATGAGAGGAAGTTTGAAATCAGATGGGAAGTACTTGCTCATACCGCCCTCCCAATACAAGGTAATTACATAAACTGGAAGTACAATAATACCCAAAAGTAATGCTAATATGTCACACTTCAGTACAGACTTTGTGGGGTCTCACCGGTCGACAAACATGGTGGGAGAATCAGACCGGGTGGTCTCCAGGTCGGTCATAGCATTCCACTCATTAATGAAGCTTTGCTCTGAGGTGATGCAGCTCTCATAGAAGGCCATCCATGTAAGAGCAATGCCCCCTGGAAAGTAGTTGAAGCGGCGCGATACCTCACATGCTTTATGGAGGACCTGCAGGGCAGACCTGCAGGAATACACATTTGTACTATCAGCAAAGTGCAATGTGATAAAGCAGAGTGGGGAAAACAAAAAACCTGCCCCCGATGGGTCGGGGAGCAACTATGTGGTAGGTCTAACAAACGACCAGTAGGTGGCATATGAGTGCTTTTTCTTTTAAATTCTAAAGGGATGTTAATCTGGAGGATGCAGGAGTGAATGATCCTGCACAATTTACTCTTAGGTAGATGACACATTAACACCAGGTCTGTTCATGTCCGGGTGGAGTGAACTGTCCCCAGTTCAGCTAATCTGCTGTAATTCTAAGAGGTTAACAGGACAAGATTAATGAAATCTGTCTGGTTGCTGAATGGCGACTAACAAAGTACATGAACTTCAGTGAAAACAACAAATTTTAGCAACAAGGACACTGAATTGATGTCCACCTTTTCTGTTAAAATGAACCCATGAGAATGAAAATAAATTTCTCTCTTCCAAACATAATGTATTACTACTCATTATAAACTCAAAGAACTTACTCACCACATGGCCTGCACAGATACAGGCTTGAAGACATGTGACCGCCCTGCTGTGTTCACACTGAAGCCTCTGGGGAAGAAAAAGAAGAGGAAGAAGAGGGGAAAGGGGATCAGTTTAGGCCTGGATCGAGGGCGATGAGGGGATATAAACACACGCTGGACAAGGCTCGCTCATGGGACTATTCAGTGCACCAAACGGTGGAACATTCCTCCGGCATAGAGAGACAATGTTAACAGGTCAGCAAGAACTGCTCTCAATTCATTTCTCTGCCACTGGGGGGCAGGAAAGTCTACAATGAAAAATGTCTTACTATGAGCAACATTTGAGACTCCAGTATCACACAGAAGGGTGCTTTAAAGTGTTGGCGCTTGATCAACCTACGTTTTGTAATTTTGATTGGCACATCTTTTATGTTAGGAATAACTGAAACTTACCCATCACCATCCAAATGTATGTTGGTGTCACTCCACAGTGGCAGCACCATCCCAATAGAGCAGTTTTTACTAAAGATAAAAAATAAAAAATACATTTAAAAAAATTGCTTTATTTGATTAAAAATAGGCTGAATACATGTTGACAAAAAGAACTTACCTGTCCTTGTCTGTAAAGTCCATTCCTACAACAACATTTTCTTCTGTATCTTGGTGGCCATTGGTATAGATGACAACCATGTAACGCACTCGATCTGACCATACGCTCTCTAACCGCACAGCCTGTGAAACAAAACGAAAGTTTACAAAACAAACTAAACTGCACCATTACCTTGAACGTATTGTGTATATTGCTGCATGAAAACACACAAAATGTGGCCACATTCTGGTGTTATGCCCGCTTTGGGTAATCTGCATCTTGAACCACTGCTGCCTTCTGATTTTTTATGTCTAAAACTCAGGTGTCCTTCATCTCAGATGTTGGGTAAAGTAAACAGAGAAAAACTTAATTGTTGACAGATAAACATAAAAAACGACCTTCCAGGTGGACTGGACAGTAAAGGTGGATTAATAATGCCCAAAACACCTGGAATAACCCAATAAATAAGAGAATCAATACATTCCTATCAAGATTAATGTTAGTTTTAGCTCAAAAAGAACAGTCCAATAAATTGAAAGTGGCTCGTTAGGCTTGCAGCATAAACATTGTAGTACATGCATTATTAAACTAGGCTTGTATTGTGAAGAACAGAGAAGAAAAATCTACAATTATTCACTTGGCAGTAGATGAATGACATAAATGAAGAGAAAGCGTACAGTGACGAGGGGAAAGCAACACAGCGACAGATCAGAGCATCTTTATACTGACCAGCTTGATGCGATCTTCACTCCGGAGGATCTTAAACATGACCTGCAGGTGCTGAGGTAAGTCACCTGGAAGTGAACCGTTAACACTTGTCAGATGACTGATTACTGACAGAATGAATGTGCAGTGAGTCTAATAGTTCAGCTTTTTAAATCAAGTGTAATGGAAGTTCTAAAACACATTTTCTAACCTTATACACACAGTTTACTTACATTTCTTTAAAACCTGGCACGACTAAAAAGATTTCTGGTGCACAACTGCAAGTTACTTCAGGCCAGACCAAACAAAGGAATGGCTCCACACACAGTTGAGAATAAACATAGATAAACTCACAGAGAGAAAAGCTGCAGCACATGCAATGTAGTTTTTGTCTGAACCTCATCTGCCCAGAGAATGGGAGCTTAAGAATGAGAAACAAAGTTTGTGTGTGTTTGTGTGTGTTCCTACCTGCGTGTTTGTGGTGAGCTGGAGTTTTTGGTTCTTGTGAATTGCCACCCTGCTGGAGGAAGAGTGCGGCTCCTTTAACCATGAAGAAGCTCTCACTGAGACTGGAAAAAGACAAAATGCAAAAGAAAAAAAACTCAGTGATACTCGCATCTTGACGTGAGTAAATCAGATATGTTTTATTAATTCATCTGTTGTTATTTTTGCTTTATTCCAACCTCTAAAATCCAACTGTAATTATGTTGTTTCCATTTATCTTTTCAGAAGGGATTGAGAATTTACCCTCCAGCTTTGTCATAGGGTAATACTGATAACAACAGCAACAGTAATAATGATAATAATAGGAAGGCATTTTTTGAAATCACTTACTGTGTGGATAGTTATTTTATTATTTATCTTTATCAATCATTTGTTTTTCTAAAAAAATAGAAGAAAATCTCTTTGAAAATGAAATGAAAACAAGAAGACAGGGTTTGACTTAGGACATTCACATAATTGACAGCAGTGAAAAGACAATGGACACAGCAGATCCAGTTAAAGTGACGATTAGTGAGATTATGTTTTTCTTTAGTAAATTGCACTTATTGAGGGGGCAATAAAACCCTTGTAACATAGAAGCCAAAGTTCTTGTTCAACAAGATAAAACGTAAAGAAAGGTTTTGTTTCAAGTCAGAAGACTCCTGATCCAGCACGTTTACTATTTTTATAGCACAAAGATAACACACCTCACTTGACTGGGAGTGCTGACATTTCATGGATCACATGTTACACCACACCCATCCACCCTATATTAAATGAAACACTCCTGACCTAAAACGTTGATATGAGGGTTGCTGAAGAAAAGCTTTGGTGTGTTTTTTTGTCACGCAGAATAATTCCTCATTCAATAGAAACATACAAAGCATGGTGTGACTAAGTGAAACCATCACAAGGGCCTTTGTTTAAACTCCTCTGTGACATGCTGACATTAGATAAGTTAGGACTTTTTCTGTGTACCATTTCTTTAAACAGCAACATAAATGTCATGTTTGTGAGATTACTCTGGAGACCACGTTAAAGCATTGGGCTAAGAAGACACACATCAGAACTTTGTGCTTCAACCAAGAGCTACATTTTGCATCCCACTATCGGAGGATGCAAGGAAAAGAAAGACAGAATGTTACAGAGCAAGAGATCAGACAAGAGTCAACATCAGACTGGCCTTTATTCACTGGAGAGAGCTCAGAGAAGAGACAGGATGCAAGGCAGATGCCGAGTTAGCCTTCATTAGGGGTGACAAACATATGCCTACTATATATTACAGTGGCTATTGCTAGCAGTACTCTAGTAGTGCTGCATGTTTATGATAACAAGGCTCAGAGCATGCATTTGAGCAAAAAGCCACATGGAATCAAACATGAGCGTCCTCATTCATCTATCAGACAGATGTCAAATCTATGTACAATTACATAACCAGGTGACAAAAATTGGATTTGAAAATCTGTGTTTACACAGACTTAGGAATAGAAATAAGAAACCAGATTTGAGTCACTTCACCCTGGTAATGTCAATGCAACCAATGCAGTGGGGTATATTACATATTGGAAGGGCAAACAAACAACTTGGGTTTTACTTTTGTTACCTTTGCTGTTAGCATTCCTTGTTTTCTTCCTTCAGCAATCCTGAATTCACATTACCTCTTCATGTTTTTGCTTCTTTAGCGAAGTTGATTCATGTGCTGTTGCCCATACTTGTATTATTTGATTAAATTATCTTTTACATCTTAAACTTCTACAACTCAAACTTCTCACAAACCAGTATCTACAGCCACTAATCTCTTGTGTACCTTTCATGGTGGCATTATTGTTCTGTGTGGAGGGACCAGCAAACATAGCTTTAAGATTCATTCCAAGGTAATAAAAACAATTAATTTTTCAAAGTGATATAATATTGATAGAAACCCACTATTCAAAAATACAATACATTTTTGTTAGTATTAGACGCTGTATTTAAGCTCAGTTGTGATGAAAATCCTCATTCATTTGTTGCCAACATTATTGAGGATGCAGCTGAGTGTATGCATGCTTTCAAATCTGAGATTAAAACATGTAAGATGTGAAATTAAATGAATGACACATTTCAACACCCTATACTGCTGTTACATTCAGAGTTTCTCTACATCTATAAAGTTCTATAAAAGGGTCGGCTCTGAGAACTTACATGCGAAAGATCTCCGTCTCAGTCAAATCAGCTTTCTCCACAAAGTGAGGCAGCATGGACAACATGGCTTTCATCCTGCTGGTTTTAGTATTTACAAATCACCTCCTAATAAGCCAACCTCATCCAAAAAAGCCCCTTCTTGCCAACCCCCTCGTGTCCATCTTCTCCAGCTGTGTTTTCCTCTAACGCAGCCTATTTTGGTTCAACTTGTCTAGTCTCAGTCTGGCAGGTCCTTCGTCTTTTCCTCCCACAACTTTCAGTCCACCTTAAGCCCTGAAACATCCATGTCTGAGGTGCCGGGTCTGCTCGGAATCAGCTCCAGTTCTCAGTTCTCCTCTTCACAGCATGTGATTCAGCAATCAGCTCTCCCTATGCGACGCTCTGTAACAATGCTATCATTCATGCAGGATGTGCAGGCGGCGGGAATGCTACTTGGCTTCAGGCTCATGTTTGACATGCAGAATCCTAAATCAAGACTCCACACCAATGGATCACAAAGCATGACATGGCCATTTCAACTGTGGCAAACTCACATACACAATCGGAACAAAGACAGAGTCTGTGCCAAAGCTTTGCTGACTCTTGCCTTAATTTTGTGACGTTGAGTTGGTCAAAGAAGAGCTTTGTGATTGAGCAGGGACAATTGTTTATGTACTCTGTTATGTAACGGAGTACAAGAATATTTTTCTTTTTACTCTTGTCACATTGAATAAACTCTTTCCACAGGTTCATCTCCTTGACAACAGTGAGAGCCAATGCAGAGAATAAACTACCAAACTGAAGCTGCCATTAATCAGACGCACTAGCTCACAGTGATAAATCTCCAGGATTGAAAACAGGACAACCACCTCATTACTTCTTAAGATAATTTTTAATAAACAAGGCAAACTGATTGCTTGAGAGTCTAATGCCTCACATGCAATTCATTCTACATCAAATACATGAAAAAAGTGATTGCAAGGACAAAAATCTGATTTATTCTGTTCTTGGAAAAAAACATTCAGCATTTTGCTTGATGTTAACTGTCCTGATGTTTAAAACTCTAATTAATTAATATGATTATATCTAATCCTGCAGAAAGCATTTGGAAGAAACACAACCAACAAACACATATAAGCAGGACCGTAGAAAGTGGAAATCTAATTTAGAGCTAAGAGAAAATTAAATATGCTGAATTCATGATGACAATTTTTTATTACATGCAAAACAGTTCCGTGAGAGCCGTTCCATTTTCTGTTGCAGTATTTACTGAACTGCTTGAAATATATTCAAATCAGATGGCACTGAAACTTCTGTTGTCCTCTAAATGAACGTTGAGATTTTTATGTTTGGATGTGAACCTTTGGTGGCCATGATGGTTTTGTTAAGAATCTCGGTGTGATTTTCTTTTTTGTGCTCCTCAATTAGTAAAAACATCAATGTCAACACTTGGAGGTTAAAATGTTGACATATTTGCAATAAGCAATACGTAATGTCATTGTTGAACATAGCAGATTATAGAATATTCTCACCTGATGAAAAGCTTATGGACCTGTGTATTTGACTGTACATGATTCAAAACAGTATAAAATCAGCCAATGAGTATGCTGACCTTGAGAAATATTGTTCCTATTGCAGAACCTCAAGTTTCTCCTCGGCTGCTGAGTAACTGCTTATTGTAATAAGAAGCTTTTCATCAGACCTGGTACCTGAAATACATTCCTATGTTTTTTCACAACTGAGCTCCGCTGTATCCCATTTCTGTCAGTGATCCTGAAGGTCTTTCCACAACTTGACAGAAGTCCACCTAATCAAATTTATTATACATCACTACTAACACATAATGACAACGGCCTCCATCATTTCCAAATGGAACATAATGAGAAGAGTTCCCAGATCTGACTGTCTAGCAAAATAGAGCAATCATGGTAGAAGGAACTATTTAATGCAGGAAACCAATGATCAAAAAGGTGTGAATGACATCCAGAGCTACTTTGTGAACATTTTTAAACTTTCACTAAAACCAGAAGCTCAGGATTCTAACAACTAAACTTTCTTGTTAGAGTTGCCAGACAGAAACTATTCCTGACTAAAAAGCACATAACAGCTTGCTTACGATTTTCCGAGCAAGAAATGGTCCTATCTGATTGAAGACTTTGGTCACTATCCCAAATGAGTATCAACTCATGAAGAGGACCATCCTTAATCAAACATGAGAGTAGCGTCATTCTGTGGGGAGCTGGTAGACCTGCTCTCCTTATGAATTAGCTGTCAGGTGAAAGGTGTATATTGTGCAGAAGCTTCAACTAACAGCCTTTATGTGAATGTGCACATAGATTTTATTGCTATTTTTAATGTGCATTTAGATGTGAAAAGGTGAATGGAAATGACAAAATAAAAAACTTTACTGATTCACAGGATGGTAAATAGCCTATTGCAAATCAGGTCTGACCTGGCAATGATTTAAAAAGATGTAACTCACCAGCTGTTTGTGTAGGCTGGCAAACAATATGCTCATGACACTGACCAGTGTCTTCCCTGGTATGATATTACATTACAAACATGAGCAGCATTGCCCAGCTATTATTGTAACACTCTTCATGTCTGAGGGGAGTTTTAGGTCAATCCAACAAAATACACACAGACACACACAAATAAAGTGTGGGTGTGTTTTAAACTTGCTTTGTAATACATCCCTCATCTGTTTTGATGTATGACAGAACTTAACATAAAACATTGGAGCAAGGAGGGAGGGTTGTGTTGTTGCACATTATTAAGTGCACACAGCCCTTGGATGCAAAACAGGATGGACATCTGCTGTTTATTGTTAGTATATGACTTGGTGTTTTTCAGGCTTTTTTTTTTCTTTAGCGTGATTCAGCATCAAAACTGCAGAATTTAAAAAGCTTCAGTTTGTGTGTCTAGTCAGCAGAGGTGTGCTGACACCGAACTCTGAAACATCACAAATCCCTTATTTTATGCTCTCCTTACATCTCCGAAATTGCACCAGTTACATAACTGAGCTTAATCAAGTGTTAATGAAAAAATAGATAAAATAATATAGAACTTTTTAGTAACTCAGGCAAATTTGAATGTGGTAGTTAGAATATTAATCATCATATTTGAGTGATACAGGTTATGTGCTTATTTTTATAATAGAGTAACTAAGATCTGATCACAAGATGAGGATTTTAATCTCAGGTGTGAACAGATAGAGCTGTCCACTTGGGATTGGACTACATGATAATTCCAGGTCTGTACATTGTTTTCTTCAAATACATAGCTTTTTTAACGTAGAAGTCTTACCTCTGATTATTTTTCCTGTCATCGTCACTTCCGAAATCCTGAAAGACAAATACAAAAGCAGAGAATGTGATTTTCTTAAACGGTAATAGTTGAGCAGCTTAAAAAAACGGAATAGTTCATAAGGTCTTTGAGAGGATTTTAGTTTTATCGTTATTGCTGTGCAAGAAAAACATTATTTTAAGGGAAGCAGTTTTTCTGATGCAGTAGGAGTAAAGCTTAGCAGCACCATCTGCTGGTCGGTGTTATTATCCGACCTGCTCTAAATGTTCTGAAGAGATGACAGCTGAGTCTTTAGGACACAATCAAACTGCACAAATCCAAACATCACACCAATTCTTTATTCCTGCTTGCACAATAATGAACCACTGTGCTGAAAGTGATATGGAGGACCCACTTATCTTCAAAGGAGGAATGTCTCACCTCATTCCAGACAGTCTACTTTAGAGCACTTAATCCAGTTTCCAAAAATGAGAAACTGGAGCACTAACACTGATGCTGTGATTTCCCTGGAATGTAGGACCTGAACCTCAACAAAGTCCGTATTAGTTCTCATTAGTCTGGTGATGAACATGATGACAGCCAATGTCAATTTGAAACTTTAAGTTTAATAACACTACCAGTCTACAGACATATGTAACAAACTGACTTAATTGTTTTCCTGTGTGCTGCAGCATACAGATTGGGTTTAGACTCTGGCAAAATGCCAGTTGGTCTTTCACAAGACATGTGACAACCCACCATCTCATCATGCAATTCTGCGTCTCAGTTTTTCTAAGATCTCTGGAAGTTTATTAAAATTTGACAGTGGAGCGTAACACCAAAGTATACATTAATCTTAAAGCAAGTCTCCTCAATAGTCTCCAAAAACTGGGACTGCAGAACTGCAAATGAAATCCCAGTAACAAGGAGGGAGAGCAACCTGAATGCAACGCAGCAAAATGAGCACTTTGTCTTCACAGCTAAACCCAACAGCCCTCCCCCCCCTCCCCCTCTGCAGGATTTTGTTTACAAATCCGCTGCCACATTTGCCACAAAAAAACAAGCAATAAACTCTGCTGCAACAATGCAACAATAGCCTGTTAAGTTAATAACACACAAAGATGTGGAAGTGAAGTTAACCCTTCTCTGCAAGATACCAAACACCACCCAGTTTGTATTGGATCCTGCAGGCGCATTCTTGGCGTTTCCTTTTACCGCGTACACAAAGACCCAGCCCCGGCTTTTCCACTCACCTCCCCCGCGCTGCTGTTGGACGAGGATGCTGCACTTGGGGTGGGAGAGCGCTGCAGAGTCACCAGGGCCATGGTCGGTGGTCTGCAGCCGTGGAGGGCAGGAGAGGAGAAGGGAGGGGAGGAGGAGCGCCTATCCGGGAAGATGCGCCGCTGTGATTGTCTCTGTCACCGGGTAGAAAATGCCTAGTCAGACTCTCCTCCAGCAACACCTGACTCCGCAGCCCCGGCGGTGCTCCCTCTGGGTTCTGCTCCGTGCGTCCTCTGCGGTTACCGGAGTCCTCATGAGCAGAAAGTGATGCGAGACTTTCCCTGTTTGTATCGAGCCAGCAGTCCCGGCGATTTCATCTCTGGTGCGCCGACAGACAAACAAAACACGGCGCAGGTTGCAAGCGGGGCAGAAATGACACGCAGCCTTGCCGGACGCCTGTGATTGGCTGGCCTAGTTCGCGTGTGCGCTGTCATTGGGCCAATGTTGTCAAGGTGACAGAACAGACTAGGAACTCCCATACAATGTTGATGGAATTATAATCTATTTATTCTGTTTCCATTTATTTATTCTATTATTTTTATCTTTTCTAATTATATTAAAACTAATTCTATTCGTTGGATGAATGTTATCACAGTGTTTCTGGACTATCTTCGATTTAAACAGTTTGGTACAATCATTTCTCTATCAATACTCTCCTTGCCATTATGTAGCTATTGATTCAGCTGTCTTCTTTTGTTTCACCCACATTTCAAAACCAATGCACATTTTCAGAGGCTCAAGCAAATATTTGGAGTCAACTTCTGAATTTTAACAGATATGTCTTTCTTTTATTCCCAGTTCATTTAACAAGTTAATAAATGTTGACCATTTTACATACAGTTTACAATAGCAAAATGTTTCTCTTTCAAAGCACAAGATAATTGCTTCACATAGGCTATTAAATCCGTGGACCAAAAGGCATTATGTTGACTGTCAAGTTGACAGAGACAATCCTCACATTTGAGAGGCCCCAAATCACTTAAGCCTATGATAATACAACTAAATTAGATTTCAGTGCTAACAGTCAATGTCTTGAATTTCCTTGAAAAACAATCATGTTAACTTATGAGTTCATGAGACCTCGTCAAATCCCATATCCTTCTTTAAATACTTGAAGTTATGAAAGGCAGTTTGACCATCAAAGCTCAATTTAATCAATTCTGCAACTGATTATCACCTCTGCCATGTTGCTCATTGTATAATGGAATTTATCAATACTAGTTTCACAAAACCTAAAAGGATAATATTAGCTAAACCCTTGTTCCATTACATTTGTCAGTAATCATACTGATAAACCATTATGTTGGTTGCAAAGTAGAAATCTTTAGTTAATCAAAAATTCACATTTTCTCTGTTTACTGTCAGATCTAACTTTTAGGGGTATTTTGACTGCATGCTGTTGAAGTTCTGTACTAGTTAAAAATATCAACACGAAAAGTAGAATGATTAACTTTCTGACATCAAACATTTTATGGTAGGGCAGTGGACTATATTGCATTCAATAAAGCTTGCAGTAAGTGTTTACTTTTGTCTCAACATAGTACAATGAAACAAAACAACAATCTGAACTTACAACCCATGGAAAATATGAAACACATACCATTTATAATAAATATAATAAATTTGTATTATCATGTTTTTTTTTTAATACATCAGAACTAACTCCATAAGAAAAGTTTCCAAAAATTTTCAAAACATAAAAAAGTTTAACATGCCAGGGAAAAATGAGCAACACGTGATAACAGAAACCCAAAAGAATTTAGCTGAAGGGCCAAATTCTAAAGGATGCTTTCAGTCGAGCTTTAGGATTTTACAAGGTCTCAGATGAAATAGAAGAGCTGCGTGAGTTAAACTAAAGGGAATGAATTATGACATTCACAAAAAAAAAGAAAAAAAAAGAAGAAAATGATCAGCTAAAGCACATAGCTTTATATATAAATAAATACAAAGAAAACTTTCAAATCAATATGTATAAAATAAAACTCTCGGTCTCTCGAGGTTTAAAATGTTGTATCTGCACATTTCAAAATGCTTTTCTGAAAATGCCCCTCTGTTGCCTCTGACGGCCTAAATAAAGAGCTGGTAAACAAAACAGTCCAATGACAAACAGGATTCTGCTCTCATTAGACATAGGAAGTAGGCCCTCAATTATTACTCGCAGCCTGTAATGAGACAGTTTCCTGCTTCATCCATCATCATTCAGATGATTCAGCCCATCATTAAACTAGTAAATGCAGCAACTTCAGGTGTCTGGAAGGTGTAAATTTCTCATCTTGGTTGATCTATAACTGCTCCGTGGAGTCTGTGGTACCATATGTCTGGCTGGTTGTGTTGGTTGTCTGCCCTTCAGCCTCCCCATCAAGACTAGACTCCTGCAGAACCCTGCCCAATGTCTCAACAGGCAGGATTAAAGATGCAATTCCAGCAAGCAGACAACAGCCACAGTAGACGGACAGGGTCAAATACACAGACGTCCTGAGCAACACCTAGAAAACATCAGATCTGAGGAGTCAATGTCTATTACACTTTGCTTCGTGATACCCTTAATTATTGTTAAAATGTGTAAAGTTAGAAAAACAAGCAAAAAAACAACAACATCAGTGACAAAAAAACAAACAAAACCAAAATAGAAAATTCTATCTACTGTTATATTAAGCAACTTGTAACATTTGTTTTGAAAATATATTATCATGATTAATTTATGAGCAAAGAAAAAAACCAAAATGCAGGATATCAAAGGAAAATCCCCAGCAGGGAGATAATCCAAAGTTACAAAGTTGACTGAAAGAGAAACAGGAAAACCAAACGGAAATGACTGGAAAGCTTGAGAACAGCACACCAATCTGACCAACAAGTGAATAACCAAAGAACATAATGAAGAAAACTGGAAGAAAACAATCCAAAACCAAAAGTTAAACTGGCTGAAATGTATGAAGTTTGGCGATTTCAAAAGGAAACAGGAAGTCTGTAAACATAGGCTCATAATCCTATGTTTACTCCTGATAACACCGGAAGACCATCACCTCAAAACAACTGGAGTTTTCTGACATTTCACTCCAAAATACCTTGATAATCTTTTGATTCTATCATTCCTTTGAGACAGTCAGAAGCAGCAACCCCACAGGATGACAGAACCGCTACCGTGTTTTGCTAGATTGTTTTCTTCATAATGAACTCAGTTTTGTAGCCTTTCAGCAACTCTTGTTGAAATATAAGCAGATGTGACTTGTTTTGTGGTTTAAGTCTTCTTTTAGATGCTAAGATAAATTAATCAAATATATTAATAATTGAATTCTGTTTTTCATTTACTATATAGAAACCTTTGTGATGGTTGTAATCCCATGCACACAAATAATAATTACTAAAATAATCTAATAAATTCTTTACTTACATTTGAGGGTGGTACATTTGCTGATCACTGTCTCAAAGGTTCCCTCTTTACATTTTGGTCTGTGACAAAGTTTCTTCGAACTCACAATCAGATTTGCACAAGATTTGCTGCCTAAACCAAAAGTTTTTATTACCCTCCTCCACTGACCCCAATGTGGAGTTGTATCATGAACAACGTGTCCTGTTGTAGGCTTTCAAAGAATTTACTCTACAGTTCACCTGGACTTCTCTGAAAACAAGAAAATCGAATGCTACTGCATACCTGTGCCACGAAGGGTGTGATTAAAGCACCAATCCTGGCCATTCCACTGGAAGTCCCCATTGCTAAAGCTCTGGTTTCTGTAGGGAACACCTACAATAAAAAGAGAGCACATTTAGTCAAAAATCAGCTCATCTTTAAATGTTTCATTTAATAAGGAAACATACTTCTGGTGTGTAAACAAAAACAACTTGGTATCCTCCAGAGATAAAGGCTCTGGAGATGAAGATAAAGATGGTCAGAGCAATCCTGTGTGAACAAAAAACAGAGGGACACAAAGCTTTAGCGATCCAGCAGGATTTGGTGTTCCAATGCTCTGCTGCTGTTTCAAACAAGACTCGACGAACTCACCTTCCAAGGCAAGCAAACAACGGTAATGTGAACAAAGAAAACATGAAGAAGCACAGCGCCATGCTTTTCTTCCTGCCGATATAGTCGACAGCCAGAACAATGATGAAAAGACCTGAAACAAACAAATACAAACCAATTAATAATTGTAAAGGTGTTGAAATAAATAGCAAGTCATCAACCTAAACAACTTCTCTCATTTTCACTTGAGACGAGTAATGTGATGAGTGGCAATCAGCTCAACAATTCTTTATGTTTTTTACTGTTATATATATATATATATATATATATATATATATATATACATATATATATATATATATATATATATATGTGTGTGCTGCATACACATCAAGATGTATGCATTAGTCAGAATTTGACCATTTCTTATGGTTCCTTAGTGTAGAAGTGCAACAACAAGATTCAACTGATCTTTAATTTTTTTGAAGAAAATGAATCTCTGCGGTCGTGACTTTATTGCTTCATTTTTAGCAGAAGTATAATTTCACTTGACCGACTGTGAAAACTTTCAACTCCAAAGTTCATACACTGTAGTTTAATGTAAACAAAAAAAGAAAAAAGGTGCAATTCATCCAACAACAGCCATACAACCCAGCACATAAGAAAAAAATAAGTTTTAAAGGATTTAATGGATATTTTAGGGGTTGAAATAATTCTTTCAAAGAAATTTCCCTGGATTTAATAAAACATAAAGAAACTTAATTCAACTATTCAAATCCACGCAACAGTTACTAGCAATAGCATCACGCACTGTCCCCTTTGAGTTTTAATGGCACACCACAACTTGAGGAAAGCTAATAGGGAGTTTTTTTTATTTTTTTACCTGGGAATTCAGCCAAGGTTGTCCATAAAAGGTCCTTGTAGTCCGCTGATGATAAATATTTACATTCAAGGCTGCAGCTCGGCTCAATCTTGGCTCCTTGGGTCACTACAGGATGTAAAATAGCTTTATATTGATGTTTGCTCCAACTCAAGGCACAGTTGGTCACCATACAGGAAGCAATTACGCACCTCCGCATGAATCTCCTGCTTGGAACAGCTCAGTTGTCAACAGCACAATCCCGTAGTAAGAGAAAGCATTTGCAAACCTTTGATGAAATAATAGGACAGTTATTTTGGAAACTAAGTTGTGAGAATAATGAACAAATAAGCTGATTCTTTTTTTCAGGTAACCCGTCATGACCAGAACAGACAAGAACTACACAAGGACATTATTTAAAGTCATATTTACAAAGTCACAAAGTCCCTTATAACAACTTATCATATACAACAGCATTAAAACCATACATTTCTTATCTTTCCATGTCACTGGAGGATTGTCCCAAACTTATTTGCACTTAGTCCACAAAACAGCTAATGCATAGTAAACGTTTGCACAGCTGGTGGTAATCTTTGATTAAATAATTAGATTTGATAAAGATGCCTGATTAAAGAAAGCTAAGGGCAAAGGACAACATATGTTACTGAGACTAACCATATAAACCACAGAAGAAGAGTAGTCTTCCTGTACGTTGGAGAGAAGAGATCTTTGATGTGTCCACGGTCATTCTGTGAAATTGAAACAGAAAATATGTGTAAATCTGAAAGACTTTCTGTTGTCACATTAGGATCAAATGATTTATTTTTAACTTCACCTGTTTATAATGAACCAACGTCCCCGGAGGCATAGCTTTGCCATTCTCTTTAGCGATACGTGTTAAAGTTGCTATGGCCTTTTCCCTTTTTCCTGTCAGCACGTCAAAACGAGGACTTTCAGGCAGCCACTGCATAACACAGAAAAACTGAGTTGAATATTTGGCTGCAGCTGGTTTTACTTTAGGGACCTCTGATATTTACCAACATACTCACAAAGCAGAAACACACAAAAATTGCCACTGGTATGGTGGATAGGCCGAGCAGCCACCTCCAGCCAAGAGTGGGCATTATCAACAAAGCCAGGATGACTTCAAGCACGGCACCGATGGCCCAGAAAGCCTGAAACACACGTGTCGGGAGGGATTTTTGTGTCGTAGTCTCAGGGGGAACAGAGATTAAAGTCTGAAATACAGTAAAGCCAACTCTTTCGTTGACAAAAATCACCACAGTACACCAATAAGCATGATGCAGACGCCTCTCGCCTTCACTGGAAGGAACTCAGAATATAGCGTCACCCTAAAAAGGAGAGTGAAAGTTAATGGTTACTCACACACCTTTTCTTATACTCATTAAGGATTACTTATTTGATTTCGTATATAATAAAGAAGGGAATGAACTTACGACTGAGGAGCTCCACCAATGCCAAAGCCTACGAGGCCCCGGAGGAACAAGAGCCAGCCGTAGACTGGTGAAAAGGCACTCAGCAGGCCATACAACAGAGTCCAACACATACAAACTGTCAGACCCTTTAACACAGAAACATATAAAGAAAATATGTGAGGTCATACACATTCATTAATTAAATCATCCATGAAAAAACCAAATGGTACACTCACTATTTTTCTGCCGTACTTGTCAGACACATTTCCCCATACAGGTGAGCTAAACCCCATCCCAATAAAGACCACCTGATGCAAAATAACAAAAAACAAGAAAAAAAAAGGTGAATTCTGACATTAGCACAGATTACACAAGTTCCAGAAAAGCACAGTGTATTTACCGATGTTATGAGCGCCACTTGATAGCTAGGGAGCATCCACTCACAGTGCAGCTGAGGGCCCAGGATGCTGAGGATCATCATCTCCATGGCATCTCCTATCTGAGCCAAAGCAACAAAAGAACAATGTGAAGCATGTGAATATTAGAGAAATGTTGCTCCTGTACCACCTGAAAGTGTAGTCACCCATGCCAGTCCACTGAGGAGTGAGATTTTCCATTGAAACACTCCAAATCCAACGGCTTCCAGCGCATCATCTACTGTAAAGGTTTCTGTAAAAGGTGCAAATCAGTCACAGCAGGATCAGTATAATGGGTAAACATGTTGTCAAGGATGGATTATTAAAGCCATTAACATATGGCATTTTTCTAGATTCAACAACTGAAAGTGTATGTATCAACACCTGGCCCAGTTGTCCATGTCAGTGTTCAGCAGCAGAAGCCATTCAGTAACAAGATGTACACAAGCAGTACTTTTACTTTGATGCTTCTAAGGATTTAGCTGCCAATGATTACATCAAATGCACAATTTTGACTTGCAGTTCAGCTCACATGACTTTATCTCACTTCTACTCCTGTAAATTATTTGAAGACATCCAGATCAGCTGATGCTTACAGTGCTTCATCTGTATATAAACTGTTTCAATTTTACCTCTGATCAAAGTTGGTGTTAAAAAGAAAAAAAAGTTTAAACTACCAACAGCAGTGCTTTACAAACCTTCAGTTTTATTAGCACCAGTGCTGTTTGCAGACTGCCTGTCCCCAGATTCAACTTTGGCTGAGGCTATTGTGCAGATCTCATTGTCTGCACTCTGGTCCTCATCAGTCTGACCCACAAAATCTGTCTCGTCCCTAAATGTCAGCACACAGAAAGCAGATATTTAGGTATTACAAAGTACAAAAAGTTGATTTTACTACATTACACAGTTTATTGTAACTCAAATGTTTCAGTGAAGACACTGGTAGCATTAGCTGTAGTAAAACTTACACACACACACTTGTTCTGTCAGAGAGAGAGTTTCCTTTTAGCATCACAACTTTTAAGTTAGAGAAAAATGAATGACAGAAGTTTAACTATTTTACCCCTGTTCAGCATTTCTCCACCGCTTGTAAGTGACCTTAGTTGTCTTGGCCCAGTTGTCCATGTCAGTGTTCAGCAGCAGACATCTGAAAGAGGCGCTACAGCTGACAACACACTGGTCATTTGTTGTCAAACCTGCTCGTGCAGTCACTTCAGGTTTCAGAGAAACACCCAATCAGAAAACAATGCCTGAGAAGACTTAAAGGGGTGGGGCCAAAACAGGAAACAAATGTGCTATTTCAAGCACTTGTAAGAAGTCAGTTCAACAGGTTACTAGAAAGGACATAAAAGAAAACATAAAGTAAAATAGAAATAAATGGACGGTCCTGTTATTGAACAATCAGTAGTCATTGAGATGAGACTGATGGTTTTATGGGGATAATTTCTCAAGTAAAAGAAAACAGAGGATACTCCCAAATGCAGAGGTTCAGTGATTAATGAAGTGAAAAACCGAATAAAAAATGACCAGCACAATCAGAAATTTTGCTTAAACAAAACACGTGTGATTAAAAGAAAGGAGACTTGCTTTTTATTATTAATTTGGTTTTCATTGTTATGAACAGGCCAATCATAAAAAGTCTCAGAGGCAAAATACCTTGACTGACCTCTGAAAATCCAATCAATACAGATTTTAATTTTATGCTGTAAAAGTCCTGATTCTATTTTCCCAGTGATCTAACTGGCCCAGTGAACTAATAGTTTTGAGGTCTGGTTCTGACATTAGTTTTCTCTGGTTGATTAAACTAATAACAGCAAAGGTAAGATAAACATCCTTCACTTCTCTCCCTAAAGACTTTTCACATCTATCTTCCAATTCAGATTACGAGCAGATATCACAGTAGAAGGGGCTAAAAAAAAGAAAAAGATAAACCCCCAGTTCATTCAAACTTTGGCCACTTTGATTCAAAGTGGTGTTGAAGCATTTTGCATAACAAAAAGAAAACACTGAAAGTTAAAAAAAAAAAATCAAGCTATAGTAGAATCACAATTTCCCATTATCATGACTATTTAAAGAATAATGGCTAAAAATGTTGGTGGAGTTAGAGCTGAGTAAATGAGGTACACTCTTCAGTTACCCTCACCAGCACAGTGGTTCAGCGTCTATCATAACCTGTGGTTGACAGCAGGTTGTGCTCTCTTCCTATTGTCTGTGGTGTTACAGAAACAGCCATCACCAGAGGTTGCTGTTGTCAGTACTTCACTGACAGTGTGTGCACGTTAGTTCAGTTATTGGGTAAACGAATGCGGTCCAAAAGCAAAAAAATCACCAGGAAACTCTCGTAAAGGAATTTAATCAAGAGGAAGTACGTTATTTTTCTCTAAATACCGTAGTACCTTACTTTGTATCTATGAGGACTTCATGGAACTTCAGCCCAAGCTTTCTGCTCCTTTGAGGACTCTGATTTACTTTCTGAATCCAGAATAGATTTTTTAAAAAGTAAGTGAGTTGAAAGCATACAATATTATATTTTCAAATTAAGACAAATAAAGGAACTGATTCACATTTCATATAAAATGAAGTGGAAATATTCAGGTAGAAATTTATTAGACTCCACTTCTCCTGACACATATTGCACAATCATACTTATTAACCATTTGCAGAGGTGTATCATCTTGGTGACCCAGACAACCAATGCATAAATGAGTGTAAACTTAGAGAACCTAAAGATTTTCTTCTCAAATTAGTTTTCTATAGATTTTGGCGTCACCGGGATATTTAAGTTTATCATCTAAGCAAGAAAATAAGGTCACCCTTAGAAGCTGTAGAAAAGTAGGACACTAGAGGACATGCTGAGGCTGCTGCATTATGGGGCAGCCATAAATACAGTACAGGTAGAATATAAAGAACATCCCCTTGTCCCCTCATCAGCTGCTTGGTCAGGCTAACAGAGAGCAGTGCAGAATCTCAGCAGAGCTTTTGGAATTTGTACAAGTGTGACATGGACTCAAAGGTAAGATTGGATATCTGCATGCACTATGCCAAAAAAACTCTATTATGATTAGAAATCTTTACCCTGTTGACACAGATTTGATTGCCATGTTAAAACGGAATAGTTTGAGTCTACCAGAGTTTGCCTTGTGATGCTGTACTTAAATCACTGTGATTTCTTCACTGGATGCACCACTGCTGGAATAAACAGCAGAGTCCTGCCCTAGTGTCAGGAATCTATTTTCTCAATGAAAGCAGAGTTAGTTGAACATTTAGTTGTTTGGGTATTACTGAGACTGTGAGTGTTAAATTCAAATAAAGGTGAATAACGGACTTCTAGCAACATAACCTTTCTTTAGAAATAAGATTTGACTATAACTTGGAGGAGCTATGGATGAGATAAGTACAAAAGTGAAATCTTTACTTGGATTGGATACATGCATAGTGAATACATATGTGCATGCATACACTTTCTGCCCCTTATCCGGGACCAGGTCATGGGCCGACAGTCTGTGCAGAGATACTCCCAGTCTGCCTCTCTCTAGCAACCTCTTTTAGGTAAACCGAGATAATCCCAAACAAGCCAAAAGGCATGATCTCTTATTTGAGTCCTGCATCAGTGCAGAGGCCTCATCTGGATTGAACATGTCAGAGGTTCCTCCCAAAACAGAGAAAATAGTCTTAAAACAGTCAAAACAGAGCAGGAGAATGATCAGATGAGGGCAAGGTATACAGTGACGTATACTGGTCAAGACCAAAAGAACAAGATTGTGAATACAAGCAGGTGATATGAGCTTTCACTAGAAGGGTTCTGGGTGCCCCTTTATACAGTGAAGCACTTCATCAACCAGGAGTGGCTCAGAGTACAGTTGATGTTTAGACTCACCCAAACAGTCAATTGATGAGGTTTGGGTATCTGGCCAGGCGGCTCTACAAAGGGAACAAAACCCCAAGATATCGAAACTCCTCCAAGGCAGCAACTCCTGGGGTGGGTGGGGCGGGCCCTTTTCAATCTGAGGACAATGGCTTCAGACCTGGAGGTACTAATGTTCAACCCAGCATTTTCATGCTCTGCCCCAGTAAACTGAAGATTTTGGTCATAAAGGCTAATAGGCTCACGTCATCTGGGAAAAGAAAAAAATACAATCCCTTGGCTGTCCATAATTGATAAGATTAGACTCATTGACAAAGAGCAGCCCTGGCGATGTCCAGTACCTACCGGAGACAATTCTTACTTACAGGCAGCCATATGAGCCACTTCCCTACTTCCTTGGTCTTGTATAAATTCTTTAGATGTATCATGGTTTTGTAATCCAGGATTCTTTTGAAGTTATAGCATTATTCTGAACGGGTTTGTGTTTACTGTTTGCAAAATCTAAGTGGACTAGTACTCTTTAAAGATTGAGAGGATCCTAGGAATCCCCCAGTATTTACATAATGAATTACATTATGCTAATGACAATTTTTTCCATCATCCTCTCCTGTGTCACTGTGTGTTTTGGCCAATCATGAGGCAGTAATGTAAGATGGCTTTGTTGATTCTTTCGGGAAGCAATGTTAAATATTAAACAGATAGAAGAAGGCAACATTACATAGTCTCTCACAGCTGAACCACTTGAAGTAAAAGGGATTAAAGCACCAGATGTAATCTCTATTGACAAAGCGCAACATGGGTAGTGCCTGTTGGAGTGTGTTGCGTCATTCCTAAATTTCTGTTAGCTCTATGTATCCGATATCATATTTATGAATATTTAACTTATTATTGCACATTTTCAGAAAACAGAGTTCATCGTTGCATCCACCAAACCAAACCAAAATTCAAGATTCCATGTTGGATGGACTCAATCTATGGGATTTGAAAAGGATTCAGAAACTCTGACTTCAGACTTCTTTGTGTTGAACAATTTTTTTTAAAAGAAGGGAACAGTTCTGCCATCTGTTATATTTAGATATTATTTAAACGTTGCATTCTCAGAAAGTTGTGGATGCTCCATCATCTGGCTTAAAGGAAGGGGGACCACATAGTTCAAAACCCTGCATCCGTGATGATACTTGGATGCATTAGAGCTTGTGGCATAAAAACTAATACTTGGCATAGCATCTATACACTTGATAGCACAACATTTATGCTAAATACAATCCACAGGTTTTAGAACATGTGTTACCATTTAGTGATGTAATTTTCAGAGAAGGTCTTGCGTATTTCAGCAGGAAAAAACTAAATAAAAAAAAAATAATCCAAAAAGCTGTCAGGGAAAAAAGAAGCGTGACCTTTTGAATGACACATGGTTTAAATGGTTTGCAAAAGAGCTTTTTTTTTGTTGTGTGATGTTGTTTAAAATGTTTTTATGTACATTTTAGACAACAACCAAACTTTTCTCTCTTTTTTTCAAATCATTTGAATTCAAGTTTATGTTTTCATTTCAATACTTTAATTGAGAAATTCTTTTGCAATAGAATTTGGTACCAAGAAGTTAATTTATATTGATGGTTTCTGTCAATGAATCGCCAGTAATTAAATCCCAAATCGTCATGTTCCTTGTGGCTTTAATGAGTTGCTCGTAATTAGTTTGAAATGCATCTGCCTAATCAAAGATCAGTAACTGAATACCTGTACTGTAATTTTGTGGGGAGCACGGTGAGAGCGGGTCTATGGGTGGGATCGAGTTACTTCATCCTTGTATTACATACATGCGCAAACACACACATCCACACACACTCTTCCTTAAACACACAGTTCAACACTCAGGCAAAGCGCTGAATGAATGTTTGCTGCCTGGACTCCATGAATATTTTTAAGCAACCCAGTGCTTCCACAGACAGGCAGCTCATCACTGCATCATTACTGATGATGCAGGAACACCACCGCAGCAGGAAGTAGCAGTTCCACCCTCCTGCACCTTGTTAGTTTTTCTGTCATAGGGTGTGGTACCATACCTCCTCTGAGATAATATTTAGCAATGATGTACTGATCAGCATCAGAGAAGAGAAAATGGATTATTGGTGAAATACCAATGCTGACTTGAAGGGGTTCCACTATGGAAGAACTCCCCACCTACTGAAGCTATTACACACCTGTGGACCAAAGTTCAGTGGAATCTGGATTTGTCGCATAAGACTGACTCAACCATGACACACATGCCTTTGGAATTTAAGGAGGTAAACTGCATGAGCTAAGCTTGAGTTCAAACAAGGATTTATAAACTTAAATAAATGTTGTTTTTAAATGATTACTGCATCATTGAGAATGATGCATATTCTATATTTTCATAAAAGTAGATATTTAGATTTTAGCATCATTCTTGATGCACTTATTGGAAGATGGAGTCTTTGTGCAACATTCTGGATTCCTTTTCTGATGTAAGTATTGGTCGACTGACTTAAGGGAGCTACACATATGGTAGTGATTAGAGAAATTTGAATTCTAAATGTTGCACATCGTGATGAATGTACCAGAATTATCACCCTCTAGAGTATTTTACTGACTTTTAGCTAGTTATTTTGATGTAAGAGTCCACATTGAAATGTTTAGTTCATTTACAAAATCCTCCAATATTCGCCTAAAACTGTTTTTTATGGATAAAAGACTTATTCTGGACTAACTATTTTACTGGACTACTTTAACTGGACCCTTGCTGATGTAACAGGACCATTTTTGTTGCAGTATCATCTGCTACTGGAGTACAGTTTGGCTTCAAAGATAAATTCCATTTGCGACTGGTTACTGAATCTACAGTTATGATTGTAGCCTAGATTGGTGTACAGCATTCAGATCTCAATAATCTTAGCTTTCCACTGATGTATAACATGTGGACATGCTTGGAAGGGAAACTGAGTAAAATACTTTATTTGTCATGTTCTGCCCATGGGATGTTTGGTATCAATGGGTTATTCCTGTTTTCAGTCTGTTTTCAGTAAATTAGGCAGCTGTTTTTTTTTTTGGCACAAAAAACACAAAGATCCTGTATTCTACTTGTTCAGCATCAAAACAAAGACAGGAGGACTGCAAATCCAGTGGATCAATGAGCTTTTCAATAAGAGGTATTTGCTAGAGTAATTTTATTATTCAAGATGTGAGGAGTTAAGTTATTCCATTTAAGATTGAACCTGAAATTAGTGCAGTAAAGTATTGTGACCCTTTGACGTGATGAACAAGGTTCCCTCTCCAGGGGTAACACATTTTTAGCCCATACCATGCAGATATGCAAACATTTAACCTAACTGAGTAATCAGTTCATAGCTTGTTAGTGCATGCTAGTGTGACACAGTACCAACAGAGGAGGTAAAGTGCTTGACTGGTGCAATGGAAGCCTGCTGAAGGTCAGGTTTCTCTAGACACCTGGAGCCCCTTAAATGTGTGTTGCCCTGGGCGATGTGTGGTGTCAGTCAATGGCCCACGAGGAGTGCTATCTCTTTCAGGAGCCTAACTGCCACTTTGTGGCTGCGTAACAGGATCCTGTACCATACTGGATAGATGTGGACAATGAGGAGCCCTCTCGGGTGATGGTCTCCTGGTCAGATAGATTTTCCTGTTCGAATGCAATGTTTACTGTACTTACCACTTTTGCATTTAAACACTTGACTGTTGTTTGGTTCGTCTCAATTTTATGACTGGCTTTGATTTAAGTCATCTGCACCATCTGCTTTAAAAATGAATGACAGTATTATCAGGACAGTAAATATCTTTCCTTTGGACTCTTAATTTTTGTAAAATTGTTAATTGCATTGCATTACAGCCCCCCCCCATCTGTTGTGTGATCATCAGATGTCACATTTTCTTTAAGTAGCAGAAAATCTCTGTTCTACTCTTATTGACACCCCAATAACTCAGATGCCCAACAGAAAATAACCAGTAAACAGGCCAAATACCGTACAGTGGACCTGGCTGCTGTACATCTTAGGTTTGATATGTTAAAAGCTTTTAAGTGTTTCCCAGACATCAATGACTTCCAAGAGTGACAATTTCTATGATAAAATTTGTTACAATTTCCCTATTTGATTTCAAATGTGATTATTTCTGCTGCTACAGAGATGACCATCTAAAGTCACTGTGGAAAATGAACTGCATTAGAGGAATTTAAATTCAATGACAAACCACAAGAAGTTGCAAGATCTACACAGAGTAGTTTTCAGAATTTTTGTGTCCTAGGGACACAAACAGTCAAATATTTTTCTTCCAAATTAGATTAATAAATATAAATAAATAATAAAAGATTGCCATCCAAATAAATGGCTATTATAGACAATTTGAATGCTGAATGAATTATGAAGTGGTTGCTAAAGAAGGAAAAATATTTTGTCTTAACAACTGATTTGAGGTTAAATGGAGTTACATTGAAACCCATTGTAACACAACAAACCATTTCAAAAGTTATGTACAGTTATGCATGTATTATGTATCTATTCACAATTACAAAAAACGGTGTGCACACACAAATACATATTTAGATTTGGATTAACTTCCTTTGTTGGACACAGAACATTATTGATAGTTTCCTACTAAAGGAAGTAAAGACTGTAATCTATTAGTGTTTCCTGTGTTCCTTTAATAAAAACGGATGTTCAGTTCAGTCCTCAAAATTATATTGGGGCACACAGATATACAAGGGACCCTCAGGGTAGGTGCATTTCACAGTTTTTCTGCAAAAAACTGTTGAATATGATAACAATCATATGTTGACATGAAGTTTTCGGAACAGGAATGTTTATTGTAACATTTTGCTGTGAATTTCTGCAGGGTCAGTAGATCAACAGCTTGTTTCTGTGGAGAAAGAGCTGTCAGACTCAGTTACTGTGACTTGGTGACAGGTCAGCTCGGCAGTGATGAAAGCCAAACGACTGAAGCATAATATCCGATGGCTCTTTCATAGCACCGTAATTAAAGTGCATTGTGCTGTTGATTATTTCCTGGCAGAAATTGTGTGTTGAGCAGCAGGACATATCTTGTGTTTATGCTTAGAATAATGGTTTTACTTGATGGAGTTTGCATTTAAGTCAGGTGTTGTTCAAACTTGTACTGTTAAAAATAAGTCAAAACAAGGCCTGTATTCTTCATCTAATGTAGTTGGCCTGTTTGGTGTTCACTTTACCTTTGCTGAAAAGAGTGATGGCTTTTTAGAGAACCCAGAAGCAGATTAGATAGTGGTGGCTGAATTTAGATTTGACATGAGTTTAAAGGATGTTGCCAAGGACACTAACTGGAATTTGTAGATATGGGGACAAACATGCAGGAAGTGAGTCTCCCATTGGGAATTTTATTCAACCTAGGTTATGAGCATGTTAGGGAATGTTGACAAGTGCTGTCAGCTTCGACATACAAAAAAAGATAACTATGAGAGAAAAATGACACAGGAAAAAGGTGGGACACGTACTATAAGAACAGCGTTGACCAAAGCAGTGAGACCTGGTCTAACAACAACATTTTGTCTGCACAGTTAGTTCTCTTCTTTCCTGATAACACCACTGATGTGCTCCTGCTCCAACTCAGAGCTTGGAGGAGCGGTGTAACCAGATCCTGAGGAACATGGAGGCCTCTCTGACTGCCAGGGACCGCGTGGGCATCCAGGATTTTGTTCTCCTGGACGCCTACACCAGTGAGACTGCCTTCCTGGACAACCTGAGGAAACGCTTCCATGAGAATATCATTTATGTAAGTATTTCCTGTGTAGTGCCATATCAGATAACCTGCATCATTCTATTATTTTAATCAAACATCATCATCCTCATCCTTCAACCCCCGATGTGCTAATGCTGCACGGCCTTCTGCTGAATCTGGCACCTTGTGATGCTGAGATAGCAGCTCTGGTTCTTTTCATTTGCAGAGTGAGCACTCTTTAGGTCAGTGCTGTCCACTGGGTCGTGACAAGTGATTAACTAAATTTATTGCTGTTGATAAAGGACAAAACTACATACAGTATGAGTGGAATGATACATGGACACAATGTTGGAAGCCTTTTTTTCTTTAGATGCCATGTGATCATTAAGAAAAATGATCTTCATTATCAAACGTACAAGAGTTGCTGACCATGCGTGCATGTCCTTGTCTTTCTCTTAAGACTTACATTGGGACTCTCTTGGTGTCGGTAAACCCATATAAGGTGTTAGAAATCTATAGCAAGAAGCACATGGATACCTACATGGGAGTTAACTTCTTTGAGCTGCCACCTCATATGTAAGTTTTTCTCTTATTTATAACTGACTTATATACATACAGTGGATTTCAATGGTAGATGAATTAGTTCAGAAATGTTTATACACATGTGTTGCTGCTTTAAATCAGTCCTAAATATCTCTAAAACCCTCTTGATACAGTAGTTGATCATGACATTTTCTGCAAAGATTCACATTTCCCTGAGGATTATCTCTTTAGTTTATAATTATCCTCTGAGTTTACCTCATGGTACACCATGAGGTGGATATTTTCCATTTAGAATGAACATTAAGGGATAGGTTTTCTGGATATTTGTTTTAGACATTCATGCTCCCCACAGGATGAACCGCAACCATATCTCAGAGTTTTACCAGTTATTTCTTGTCTCAAAAGGAGAACAAACCCCAATCTACCTGTTTTTAACCTATCACTGTATTTTCAGTTATGCTCTGGCAGACAACGTCTTCCGCACAATGCAGTCTGAGTTCAACAACCACTTCATCCTGATCTCAGGGGAGAGTGGATCCGGAAAGACTGAGGCTTCCAAGAAAATCCTTCAATATTATGCCGTCAGTTGCCCGAGCACCAAACTCCTGAACAATGTTCGCGACAGGCTGCTTCTCTCCAATCCAGTGCTTGAAGTCAGTGACATGGATATGCATCCTAAATTTGGTGCTCTGTAAGCCCGGTTTTAGGGTAAAACATTATTCTAAAATCAGACATTTTTTGCATAAATTCTTTCAATTAATTTCTAGGCTTTTGGAAATGCCAAAACTCTGAAAAATGACAACTCAAGCCGCTTCGGAAAGTACATGGACATCCAGTTTGACCATCAGGTAGAGTGAAGTTTCTGATATTTAGATGCAAGTTACAGTCACAATAATGCAAAAAAAGCACAGAAAAAAGCAAAACTATAATCTAATGGCCGAAACCATTAACGTGAACAAAGAGGAATGTTAAGGATTTCCTTTTTCCTTCAGGGTGGAGCAGTTGGTGGTCACATCCTCAGTTATCTACTAGAGAAGTCCCGTGTGGTCCACCAGAATCATGGGGAGAGAAACTTCCACATCTTCTACCAGCTGGTGGAAGGAGGCGAGGAAGATCTCCTCCGTTGGCTCGGCCTGGAGAGAAACTGCAAGAACTACCGTTACCTGGTGCAGGTCAGAAAGAAAATCAAAACTCTTTAGTTTTCTGGAGAATAAAAAGAGTTTTCTCAGCGTTTTTTCCTCTTTCTTTTAGGGGGATTGTGCCAAAGTTAGCTCCATCAATGATAAAAGTGATTGGAGGACGGTGCAGAAAGCCCTATCTGTCATAGACTTCATTGAGAGTGATATAGAGGTCAGGTGGTGGAGTTAAACTTTGATGTAATCATGCGATTTTTAGTAGTATGTTATAAGCCTTTTATCCTCTGGCTTCATGCAGCATCTGTTTGGAATTATCGCAAGCGTGCTCCACTTGGGAAACATCAAGTTTGAAGCAGACGCCCGTGGTTATGCCACTCTGAACAACAACCAGGAGATGCACTGGGTGTCAAAGGTGAAATCCAAACAAAGAGTAAAACCTTTTAACTTTTCATTAATAATCTATTATCCTACAGGACTGAATTTGCCTTGCATTTTCCACACAGTTGTTGGGGATTCCTAATCAGGTGTTACAACAGGGTTTAACCTACAGAAAGATTGAAGCCAAAACAGAGGAGGTGATGCTTCTAAATAATATAGATTAAGTATTTTAAGTTATTTGTGGTATTCAGTTCAAATAAATAACATATTATAATCATTCTGATGTTAAAGGTGCTCAGTCCTTTCTCTGTGGACCATGCAGTCTATGCCAGGGATGCTCTTGCCAAAGCCATCTATGGCCGCACTTTCAACTGGCTGGTAAACAAGATCAATGAATCATTAGCTAACAAGGTGAGCCATGAAGCAAACCACTTTTGACTTATTACATCCACTAAGCTAGCTCACTTGAAGTAGTCATTTCATTGACTGTATAATCTAATCCTAGAAAAAGCCAATTTCAAATGCCATCAAGATGTGCTTGAATCTCTCCACACAGGTCTGACAATAATAAAACCTCACTATGTCTAAACAACATTAAAAAACCTCAGATCCCCCTTATTTTTGTATATTTTGTTCAGGATTCATCAAGGAAGATGGTGATTGGTCTGCTTGACATTTATGGGTTTGAGGTTTTCAGTGTGAACAGGTAAGATCTTGCACATTTGAGCTGATTCTTCAACAACAAACATCTATAGTGAAAAATGCTTACAGCAGCTGTTATTTCGTTTTAGCTTTGAACAGTTTTGCATCAACTACTGCAACGAGAAGCTGCAGCAGCTTTTCATCCAACTGACCCTCAAATCAGAGCAGGAGGAGTATGAAATTGAGGGGATTGAAGTAATAACACTTTTATTCCGTCTACCTGATATTTATTTAGAATAAACTGTAATACAGTGAAATTTAACTCACTCTCATCTTTTGTTCCATATAGTGGGAACCAGTGCCATATTTCAACAACAAGATAATCTGTGATCTCGTGGAGGAGAAATTCAGAGGAATCATCTCTTTACTGGTAAAATGAAAATGAGAGCAGGTCCTGCTAAAAGATACAAATAAATAGATAAATAGACAAATAAATGCTCTGCCACATAATAAAATCATGGCTAAATCCTTGATGCATTTCTTACTACAGGATGAGGAATGTTTACGCCCTGGAGAGGCTACTGATCTCACCTTCCTGGAGAAGATGGAGGAAAAGATTGGTGGTCATCCACATTTTGTTTCGTGAGTTTTTACAGGGTAGTTTTCATGTATGGTGAAGAAAATGAAACTAATACATCTCATAAAAACAGCAAATTTCTGATTAATCTAAATGATTTTTTCTTCCTGCAGACATAAACTTGCAGACAAAAAAACAAGGAAAACACTGGAAAGAGGAGACTTCCGCCTTTTGCACTACGCTGGGGAGGTCACATACTGTGTTGTTGGTACTAACACCATTTGTAATGTTTTTATCACATCTATATACCAAACACTAAAATGCAGGGGAGTAGAAGTCATAGTACCAACAATGTTTAATACTACAGACAGTCTGTTAACGACTGATTAGACTAGACCAAGACAAGCTATAGCTTAGCATGCTGATATATGCCAGAGTTGGCCTTATTGTTTATGAATTCAAGGTTCTATATGTAAGATAAAAATTCTGTTTCCGAAAATTACATTTTACTCTTTGTTCGTTAATATTTCAGGATTCTTGGACAAAAACAATGATCTGCTGTATCGAAATGGAAAAGAGGTGATTGTACCCATATTCAACTAACTAGTGATTCCTTATACACAAATATATCTGAGTCATTGCATCATATACACAATGAATACTCCTGAAGGTACTATGATGTTTAGTGTTCTTTACTGCTATAAATGAATCAAAAACCAAGATTATAGTTATATAAATGTCTTGATGGAATTGTGGGCCACCAATAATTCTGGTCATTCCAGGTTTTCTTCAGGCTAATCTGTTTAGGTGTGATAATTGTACATTGAAAATACAATGATAACAAAGAGGAAAAAAGAAGACCTTCGTTCCCAAGCTTTCATGCATTTGAAATCAGCACAGAGCAAAACTGGTGCATAACTACCAAATACTCAGAAATGATATATATACACACATGTAAAATTTGTTTTAATGTCCATTGATAAGACTTAGACCACATGATTTTTGTAACTATCAACATGCTTCAGTTGCAGCTCTTGTTGGATACTTGATCTCTATCCTTGACAAAGTAGGCATAATTGAATTAAATTAGTCTGTAAATGGCCACAAAACCAACTCTACATACTGTAAATAGGACAGGGACGGTGAATGCATCTAGCCCAGCTGTTTGGCTGATTGTGGTTCAGATTTTGCTAAAGGGTTCTGTGTTCACAGGTTCACAAGGGGTCACATGTTGTGTTTTCTTTCAGATCTTGGCAAAGTTGCCATATTTCTCATGAACTTAAACTTTTCTAGAAATTGTTGATTGATTGGAATCTGTTGTTGTTTAAAAAAAGAGATATTTCCAATGTTTAATTCTATGATCCTGTTTTTCAAATCTGCATCCATATTTTTAGACTACGCAATCAAACACCCTTTTTTTATGTTGGCAAAGCCAGATTACCAGCTGTAATCAATCACTAACAGGAAACTGAGGCCTTGACAAGTTAAGATACATGTTGGAACTTTCAACACCACTAAAATAAAAACTCCTTGGTGTATTAATTTTTTTTTGTCTGAGCTGTAAGTTCGGCCTTGTGTTGACTTCAGAAAACAAAAAATAATTCAAGACTTGCACCAAATTCTTGTTTTTGTCCCATAAAGATGCCATCAACATAATTCTACACAAGAGCATTTAATAAAAAAATCATAAAAAGATTTGGGTATATATTGAATATTTGACAAAGTAGAGCTAGTAATATTTTCCCTGTTCTCCCTAAGGTCATGCGGCAGTCCAAGAACTCTATCATCCAACACTGTTTTCCCTCCAGTGAACCAGACAGCAAAAAGAGACCTGAAACTGTAAGAAGTCATTCAAGTGGTAACACTCAATGACTCTGATTTCAATCAGTATTCATAAAATTGCCATTTTCATGTTACTTCTCAGGTGGTGACCCAGTTTAAGAATAGCTTGGTGGGTTTGACTGAAATCCTAATGTCCAAAGAACCCTGGTATGTCCGCTGCATTAAACCCAATGAAGCCAAGCAGCCAGGTGAGACTTCGTGTTTGAAAAATCTGCTATAAAATCTGCTTCTAAAGATTTTAGAGTGTTACCCTGCAGTCAGCCTTCATTTGGAGGTAAACTACCAATTAGATGTCATTGTTGTGGTGTGTTTTGTAGGACAATTTGACGATGTGCTAGTGAGACATCAGGTTAAGTACCTGGGGCTGATGGAGCACCTGAGGGTCAGACGCGCCGGGTTTGCTTACCGTCGCAAATATGATATCTTTCTTCAAAGGTAGCGTAACATCTTTTGTCTGATCTAGTTCTGACCTGAACAAATGTTAAATTCAGTCTTTCTGAAACAAGACATTTAGCGTACTGCAGCTGTTCTTCTGTGCTTAGGTATAAGCCTTTGTGTCCGGACACCTGGCCCAATTGGAAAGGTACTCCAGCTGAAGGTGTGAAGTGCCTGATCAAACACCTGGGCTATAAACCGGATGAGTACAAGATGGGGAGGTATGATTGGTGCACACTCATCCAGAAAGAAATACTAATTCTTTATCATCATCATCATTTTTTTTCAAACTCTTTCTTCATCTCAAGAACAAAGATTTTCATCCGCCACCCTCGAACTCTGTTTGCAACAGAAGATGCCTTTCAAGTCTGCAAACATAAGCTAGGTAAGACTTGGCTCTGTGATTTCACTTGTTCAATAAATATCCAAAATCTCCTGGACATCATATTTTCACTGTTGTTGCAGCAACAACAATTCAGGCAAAGTACAAAGGCTACAGGGTGAAAGGAGACTACATGAAACAGAAAGAGGCTGGTAAGTGTTGGCGTGGCAAGACTATGCTTTGATTGTTTAAGTGATAGTAAATGTTATCCAGATTAAATCCATTTATGTTTCTTTGACATATCAAACTAGCCACAAAGATTGAAAACTGCTGGAGAGGTTTGATGGCGAGGAAGGAACGTGAGAGGCGAGCCTGGGCTGTCAAGGTCATCAAGAAGTGAGGTTGAAGTTATTTATGTAAGAAACATGTTTGATCAGGAAGCATATTGAGAAGTAACTGTCAGTCAATTTCTATTAGGTTCATTAAAGGTTTCATGACCAGAAATCAACCGCCCTGCCTCGACAACAATGAGTACCTGGCCTATGTGAGGCAAAGCTACCTCACACGGCTGAGAGAAAACCTCCCCAAAACAGTGCTGGAAATGGACTCCTGGCTCACCCCACCTCCTATAATTCAGGAGGTGAGTGCTAATATGTGTCATAAACCATTGTGGTTCGTAAAGGTTGCATCCATGAGTGGCCAGGTAGACAAATTTAGTATTGACTACATCCTGTAACGGTAAGACATTAAGCAGTTAATAAAAAAATTCTGCATTTTTTACAGGCTTCCCAGATATTGAAGGAAATCTACATTCGCCACATGGTACGGAAGTATGTCAGAGGAATCACTTCCCAAAGGAAAGCACAGGTACAATTTTCCAGCAAAAATATATGCAATACTATTCAGGGTGGGACATCAAATTAACTGTTAAATTGATATAACCTTGCTCTGTTTGTCTGCAGTAATATCACATTTACCTTTAAACCAAATCCTCCTATCTTAAAGAGTCCGTAATATACTCCTGTACAGACTCATTATTTTGGGTAGACAAAAGGAATAGGTTTTGATGTAGCTGCAGCATACAATCACTTCCAGTGGAAATCTTAGAAATGTATCGATCATTCTAACCTTTTTTGGAACCGCTTTATCCTTTTTAACAGAGATGGAGTACACCCCAATAAAGCTGGCTGCAGAATATTATCTGATAACATGCAGTACGTTGTACAAACACACCCACATGACTGACTGTTTACAACCAGCACTCATCGCTCTGACACGCCCCCCTCCGCCTTTGCCAATCCTGTTATTGACCAGGTTACTTGATCTCTGCCAGACTGCCACATCAATCACACTGCCATAAGCAGCTAAGAGCAAATCTGTCTAATCTCCATCCTATCTCCATATCTTACCAGCCTATCACATCTGTACAACAACTGTAAAATTCCTTCTGAATACTTGGTTCCTCAATAACAAGTCTTTCCTACTAAATGATCTTATAATGGATTGTAAACTGGATATTCTCTGCCTCACTGAAACCTGGCACAATTCAATGGACTATTTTTCTTTAAATCAAGCCACACCTCCCTTCAAATATATTGACTGCCCACGTCTGGAAGGGCGTGGTGGTGGTGTTGCAGTTATTTTCAGAAAGGATCTCAAGATCTCCACCCTCCCCATTCCTGGTCCCAACTCCTTTGAACACATTTCTTTTAAACGCACTGGACTTGGTTTGCACCTCTGGAATTTCCCTACACCAGCTCTCCAGCCTTACCTTTCATCTGTCTCACCATCTTCTGATTTCTTTTGTCAATGATATTCCAACTCTCCAACCAAAAGAAAAACAGACCATCTCCTTCAGGAACTTGAAGGACATATGTCCCACTGCTCTCTCCATCATTAGAAAAATGTCTGCTTCCTCACCTCCACTGCCCAGTGATACCTCTGATCTTGTTACTTATTACAACAATCTTCTCTCCTCCTCCCTGGACCAGCTGGCTCCTCTCAAAAAAAAAAAACGGTGTCTTTCTCCCACTCAGCCCCCTGGTATACAACAGAACTTCGCCAAATGAAAGCACAGAAGCGTCGATTGGAGAGACTCTACAAGAAAATCAGACTTTCACTTCACCTTCAGGCTTACACGAATTATCTCAACCAATACAGAGACGCTCTCACCTCGGCTCGCTCTTTTACTTATCCAATCCAGTATTATCCAGTATCATATCACACCCCAAAGTCACTTTTTTCCCACAATAAATCATCTTTTGAAACCCCATTTCAACACTTCTTCATCTTTTACAGTTGAAAAATGCAACTCTTCTTGATCATTTTTCCAGTCCAAAATCAGCACCATTTATAACCATCTGAAAACACCACTAGTGACCAGTCCTCCCCCTGACTCCTCAATCTACATTGCACAACCATTATCTCATTTCACTCCTGTCTCTTCCATCGAAGTATCCAAAATCCTGAATGGAGCAAAGAAATCTTCATCTGTACTGGACCCCACGCCCCCTGTGCTGCTCAAAGACTTCATTCCTGCCATTTCAGCTCTCGTGACCACCATCATCAACTCCTCACTCACCTCTGGTTCCATCCCAACAGAACTTAAATTCGCTGCTGTTACTCCCATTCTCAAAAAAACCTGGTCTCAACCCTGATGACATGACGAATTTCCGTCCGATCTCTAATCTACCTTTTTTGTCAAAAATCCTGGAACATATTGTCTTCCCCCAACTCCAAACCCATCTCCTCTCCAATGACCTTTTCGAACAGTTTCAGTCTGGAATTCGTGCAAAACACTCAACAGAAACTGCTCTCTTTGAAGTAACAAATGACATTTTCCTCTCTGCTGACTCTGGACGCCTGACCATCCTCATTCTTCTGGATCTCTCTGCAGCATTTGACAACATTAATCATTCTATTCTCCTCTCCCGCCTGGAATCCCTCTGCATTACTGGAACAGCACTCACATGGCTGAAATCCTACCTGACAATTTGTCAACTGTTTGTGCATATCAATGCCAGCTCATCATTCTGTGGTTTTTGGGGGGCTGGCTTCTGGTGTGGATGGGTCCTCAAGATATCGCTTCCTCAGTGCAGTGTCAGGCCTGACATTTTTATTAACTTTTACTCATTAATCTTTTATTTATTTATTTATTTATTTATTTATTTTACATTCAGTTAAGAGATAGTCACTAGGGATGGGAGCTCATGCTTGTCTAGATTGAGGTGAGGGGGGGAGAGATTACTTGTGCTCTGTGTGTGTGTGTGTGTGTGCATTCATGATTACGTGTGAAAGAGAAAATGAGGTGTATGTTTAAATTTTTTTGTTACTGGTGTATGAAGGTTTTAAATTCTTTTATTGTTTTTACCATGTAAAGCACTTTGTGTTGCTTCGGTAGGAAAAGCGCTTTATAAATAAAATTGGATTGAATTGAATTCATCATAGCTCTTCTTTCCCATGGTGCCCCCCAGGGTTCTGTACTTAGTCCTTTACTGTTTATACTTTACTCGCTGCTGCTCGCTATCATCATCCGTCACCATAGTTTCCAATTTCACTGTTATGCTGACGATATTCAACTTTACCTATCCACCAGATCCATAACCCGTTCAACTCATTCTGCTGTGAATAACTGTCTAGCTGAAACAAAATCTTGGATGCAAGCCAACTACTTCAAACTGAACAAAGATAAAAGCGACATGATTATTTTCGGTCCCAAATCCATGATCAAAACCACAGATACCATCTGTCTCAGTATTGGCAACACCTCTGTGCCCTCATCCCCCCATGTTCACAACCTCGGTATCATCCTTGACAATATTCTCTTTTTTAAGAAACACGTAAACCAAATCTCCAGAACAGCATTCTTTCACCTAAAGAACATCGGCCTTCTACGTCCATCTCTCCCATTTTCTGCTGCTGAAACCCTTATTCATGCCTTTGTCACATCTCGACTTGACAACTGCAACAGCATCCTGTATGGATCAACAAACAAAGTCCTCCATAAGCTTCAGTACATTCAGAACTCTGCCGCCCAACTTCTCACCCACACTTCTTCCCGTAATCACATTACCCCTGTCCTCCAGAGGCTTCATTGGTTCCCCATTCCGCAGCGAATTCAATTCAAAATCCTCCTCCTCACATTCAAAGCCCTCAATAATCTTACTGACCTCCTTCATCACCATATACCTTCCTGTCATTTCTGCTCCTCTGGTCTTCTTTCTGTTCCTTTAATGACCAAGCACAGAACCTGGGGGGACCGAGCTTTCTCACTTGATGCCCCTACACTCTTGAATTCACTTCCCACGGTCATTCGTACATCCTCTGATCAAACACTGTTTAGAAAACTGATAAAAACAGATCTTTTAAGAGCTGCTTTTAATTATTTTAATGATTAAATCTATTCTTTGCTGTTTAAATGTAATTGCATTTTTTTAAAAATGTTAATTGTTATTTATTTATTTTTATTCATGTTTTTATTGCTTTTTATTCTTGTTTCTTTGCTGTAAAGTATCTTTGAGTGTCTTGAAAAGCACTTTATAAAATAAATAAATGTATTATTATTATTATTATTAGCCATGTTGGTTGACATCACCTGTTTGCTAACAGTAATAAGTAACAAAAGAAAGGACTTGGCTTCCAAGTGGACATTTCGTACCTTTTTTAGTATATAGAGTCTAAAGACATTCTGTTCATCTCTCTACTTCCAGCTTCTGTTTAAAGTACAGACGAGCTCCATGTTCAAAGGGAAAAAAGAAAGCTACCCCTTAAGTGTTTGTAGACCATTTGTGGACACCAGGATCGGTAAGATTATGATTCTTTTTTCTTGACATTAAGTTTAATGTTGCGTTATGCAGTAGTTAACATTGCTTATGTTAAAGGTAAATGATAATACTGATATGTTCATATTAAGAGTTTCTGCACAATGAAATCATTCCTCTTGTTATAATATGACATGCAATTTTCTGTATGGAGAATGTTATTACACAACATATTGCAGTAATGCTACGGCTGGATGGTTGTATGTCTTATCTGAAAACTCTTTTATTGATGATCTCAATGCTCTCTCTTAAAGGAGACATTTTATGTTAATATACCCAATTAATCTATTCATTATTTAGTGTAATTCTAAATATTCTTTTGATTATTTTATCAAGCTTTAGGAGACATAAACATCAAGGTCCTTCAGATGATTCAACATGAGCACATCAAGGTAAACCAATACCACAATTCGCTTTGCATCTGTCCCTCTTTTCAGCACTCCCTGATCAATGTGTCTGTCCTCCACAGTACAGTGTGCCAGTGGTGAAGTATGATAGGAACGGGTTCAGGCCTCGTCTCCGGCAGCTCATCTTCACCCAGGAAGCTGCTTACCTGGTTGAAGAAGCCAAGATCAAGCAGCGGATCGATTACACCTCTCTGAAAGGTAACAACTGACACAACTAGACAAAGTAGGCCTCATTATCTGCTGAGAGGAACATATCCACTTGCAACTCACTGCTTTATGCACATTTTATGTTGTTTTTATGTATGTATGTATTTTTTAAGTGCAACCTTTTAATTTTAGGTGTGTCGGTCAGCAACCTGAGTGACAACTTCCTTATCCTTCATGTTACATGTGATGATATCAAGCAAAAGGTAGATCTATCCAGAAACTGAAATGTTGTAATGTTTCACATTATTGACATCAAAACTGTGAATTTCTACTGTACTTTTAAGGGGATGTTATTACTATTGAACAATAGTTTTTTTTTATTAGTAAGTTTGGATGAGGGCATTGTTTTATAATTACGTAATTAGCTACCGTGATTAGACTGAACGCTTATCTATTCATTTTTCTTTCAGGGGGATCTGGTTCTGCAGTGTGACTACTTGTTTGAAGCTTTGACTAAGCTGAGCATTATTGCAAACAAACAGAACTCCATCAAAGTGGTCCAGGGCAGGTACAGAATCTAGATTATATAAGGCAAAATGTTAATAAACAATTTAATATTAAAAGTGATCCCTGCTCAGTATGGAATTATTTTCATTGTGGATAGCGTACGATTTGACATCCAGCCTGGCAGAGAGGGGTTTGTTGACTTCAAAAGTGGTCAAGAGTCAATGGTCTACAGGGCAAAAAATGGCCATTTGATGGTGGTGAGTCTGGAGTTCATGCAATCCAAATTTATTTTTGAAGTTGGAAGCAACTCACTAAGCTCTTTGCGTTTCTTTCAGGAATCGACGAAAGCAAAGTCCAGATAAAGAGGCCAGTTATGCTGGATAATGGTGCTTATAGAAGTCTCAGAGCTTCAAATTGTGAATAAAAAGCCATGCTTGCTCTGTAGCTCTACTCAGTTGCTCAACTTATGTTTAATGTCAGCTTATTTTTACTTCAGCATCTTTATGATAATGTAACATGATATAGAATATGCTACTATTGCACAAAAACTGCCAATGTCTTTGTTGTAGGAAATGCAAACCACAGCTGAGTCTGGCCTGAGAAATGTTAAGACTTTAAATTATTTCATGAACATATAAATCTCAGTGCACATTTTAGAATATACTGCATAGGCACCTGTAAGATTTTTTTTTGTTTTTGTATTTCAATCGTAACAGTAAAGACAAGCATGTGGGTGAAGCCACAAATGTAACTATTGTAACAGCTTATGCTACACCTTTATATTAAAATGTGCTAAACCATGAAGATGTTTGAATCTTTATTCTTTTCAAAAACTGGTCCAGTGCAAATTCAACACTGAACAGATTAAGTGAAAACTTGTCAGGCTTTTTACCTAAACCATGTGATGATTCCTCATACAGAAGCTCTCCCTGCTGGACATCTGGTGACTCTACATCACCCTACCAGCAGGGTGCATTTAAAACAAATCAAGATCCCTGATTGATATTCTTAAATTAATGAAATTATCATTCAAGACAAGTTTGGCCACATTACATAATTTTGGCATGCTAATATTGGCATTAAAAACATGCTAAAATTTTACATCATTCCCATCTCTACTTTTTAAACTGTCATCGTTATACAGTTTCTTAAAAAAAACAACAACACAGTTTACTTATCAAATCACCATCTACGCGTAAGGATTGATATCAGTGATGTGCATGAATAAATGTATAGAAATGCATGTGCACACAACATTAAACAACACACTGAGCCTGTCATAAGCAAGATGATCTCCCAGGCAACCCAGACAGATACCAAGTGCAGCCTGGTAAAGACTTTATATGGCCAGAGCACACCAGGCCCAGGTGAAACTCATGCCACTTATTACCTTGGTAGCGCCCTCAAAAAGTTAACTCAAGGGGACACCTGGTGGCGGGGTCTTTTCAAACGTTACTTACCAAGATTAAAGGTAGACACGAGAGTATACAACCGAAAATAGTTACAATCGTGACTCCTGGTTGATGATTAAACAGAAGTTTGTAAATGCAGATAATCAAAAGTCCAAGGTTTAGGAAACTGCTGACCATAGAGCATAAGGAGTTGTAGAAGCCAAGAGGATCCAGCTGTGTCTTGGCTGACAATCGGACTCTGCCAGAATGGGAAGACTTGGATCAGTAATATTTCTCATTCTGGTTTCATGTGTTTGCAGAACGTTAGGCAAGTACTCATAATTTCATACAATATGTGAATCAGTCAATTCAAAATTTCTGATTTTCATTTAGTATTTTGTAAATCTGTGATTTAAACCAGATTTCTTCGGTGTTGTACAGACTCATTCAAATAATTTGTAAACCAAAACCAAACAGAAACCCCAAAAGAGTTTATAAAGATAATCTAAGTTCAGAAAAGAAGATGTAAAATAACGCTATGTATTAAAATTCGATTAAATATAAATATTTCTACTTTGTTAATCAAGGCAACTAAGCCTAATTTATAAAGTGTAACACTTTTAAATTTTCACCAAAGAAATTTGCATATCCATATCTCATTTAGGCCAACTGATTCAACAAATGTGTATTAAGTAAATATAAATAATACAAATTATCTGATTTATTGATTAGTTGTTAATTAATTATCAAGCAAATTATACTGTATTGATAAAAAATGTAAGTAAGGGTAATCGGATTAAGTTGTGTTAAGGTTACCTAAATCCTAATGAAGTCAAATTTGTTGTTTAAATGTTTATTATTTAAATGTTTGTATATGACCTATCTAATTATAGATCTTATCATAAAACACAGATACAAAAATACCCTGCCCTACTATGGGCCAATTGAACAACTAGAGCACGGATAGGAGTCATCCTGTATATTGAGGAAAATATACATTTTCTATTAAATGAAAGTTTTTTTTTTTCACTTTTAAATTTCTTGCTTAGTTTATGCTGAATTTGGGGGTATGTTCAGACACCTGGAGCTAATCAGTTAGAATGGGCTGAGTTCTTTGGAGAGAGGGAAAACCTTATGCCTGTTTTTAAGAGAAACCTGTTGATATTGCATGTGTAAATAGCTCAGAGATCGCAATTCAGATGAAGATAATTGCTTTATTACAGTTTTATCTCATGATAAAACATGAAGTAGTTATTAAACACGTGCCAGCATTACTTTCACAGTATTGTGAGAGGTTTTATGTCTAACCAATCTATTTGAATACCGTACCGTACCGTACCGTACCGTCTTCTTCCGCTTATCCGGGGTCGGGTCGCGGGGGCAGCAGCTTGAGCAGGGACG
>JAOXYM010000020.1:13261517-13321226 GCA_028567055.1 Leptatherina wallacei | reverse complement strand
TGGGAACAAACAAACAAACAAACAAACAAACAAACAAACAAACAAACAAACAAACAAACACACAAACAAACACACAAACAAACACACAAACAAACAAACAAACAAACTCAGTACCCCGAATGGTTGAGAGGTTTTCTGAAATGCACCAAAAACTTTAATCTATCATTTCTTTATTCAGTTGTATAAAACTGTTTCAAGTTTTCAATTGTAAATAGAGCTCCATGTGTCCACATATGCAATGCCCCCTGAGAGCTTGAAAGTCACATTGTGCATTAAGCAGTGGTGTCCCTCTTTGGCCTTTTATGAACTAAGATCTCTCCTGATATTTTCACAATTTTATGCTCTGTTAAAAGTTCTTTGCTGTCTTGCATATTTTAAGCAATTGATGATGTTCCATTTATATCCAAACCTGAATTTGTGTTTGCGCATTTCTAAGTTTATTTATCATGTTTTGACAGATGTTACTGCTTTGATTTCTGATATGTTGCCTAAACTTTTTGTTTGAGTCATTGTAGTGCTTTGAGAGTTTTCAGTTTTTGGTTAGTTGTTTTTCACCATGAGGACACAGTTACATAGGGGACAGAGTCATAATGTCTTATCTGCTGATGAGCTAGCTTTGACCATGTCCACCTCTGTGCTGCAGGTATGATATCCTTGTAGGTCGAAGCATAAGAATGGGAAATGCTACCAGAGTGTCATTCCAGAGTCATGTTTCTCTTGTGGAGGATCTTAAACCTGGTAAAAAGTTACAAAAGGTGTCCATAAATGACCAGTGATTATCATGTATAACTTGGCATCACAGTGTTGGTCATTGTCATTTTGTACAGTCATATCCTGTGGATGGCTTCCACCACCAACTAACGGGAAAAAACAGGGGACCACCTACTTGCAAGGAGCTAAGGTGCGGCTCTCCTGCGATGAGGGCTACACACTCAAAGGATCGGAAGAGAGAATCTGCCTGGGAAATGGCCAGTGGTCTGGAGAAGATACAAGCTGCTTCGTTCCCAGTATGAAGAAAAAATAAAATCAATAAACAGATGTTTTGATCTCCAAAATCAAAATCAATCAGTGGTGGTAAATGTATCTGTGAGCGTGTGTGTGTGCATGTGCATCTTTTGATCCATCAAATCACCTCAAATGTTTGAAATTTCATTTAAGTTAAGTTTCACATGAACATTTAAGTTTCAATCGAAAACTTCTCAGATTTATTAAAAAAACTGATTTAGGCACATTGAAACTGCAGCTAGGATGAAGGAATTCCTCAGGCATGATATATAGCTTAAAATCAAATCTGCTCTCTAGATTTTCTGAAATCAGAAAGAAAACTTAATTTGGTTAAAAATTGAATCAAAAAAGAAACATTCATGCTAACACAAACTTCTGAAGTGTTACTTTTCCACACAGCCGTCATATTTACTGGTGCATACATCTTTTCTCTTGGAGAATCTGCTTTCACTTCTGAAAAGTATTCCTAAGTATTCCTTTTACTCCCCACTCCCTGTAAAATAGGCCTATGACTAGTTTTCCATTTATTTCTTCCTGTCGGTGTGAGCAGGCATTCATGTTGTGCATATTTCCAGTGTCCAGTTCACTGAGTGAGGGAACATGTTGCTAGATATTTTAGTTGTGAGAAACAAACCTCACAGAAAAAGAGGGAACAGTTGAATGCAAAAAAGGAAATATTTTAAAACACATGCATCACAAATAAGCTCTGGCAGTGGTGTGAAGAATCCATTAAAGTATTTGAGAACTGTAAATTCTGAACTTGAACCTGCAGAGCCAGCTGACTGAAACTTCTGTACCTTTATGTCCGTTTTATACACAGAAATAGTTTTTTTTAATTTTCTTTTTCTGCATTCAAAGGTTGCACCATAACTGTAATATTTAGGGTAGTTTTTTTGTTTTTCTTATATATTGTTCCTTGGATCCATGCCAGTTGAAAGAAAGGTCAATTCACAGTAATTCAGACAATTATGATGATAAAACACAATAGCAGATTTTCCTGAAGTCCTACAAGGTTTTACATGACAGATTCAATATGAAGATATTTTATCCTTTATCAAACTGTATTCAATGTTATTCAATATATGGAAAAACAAAGGCTCAACAAAGATTCATACAAGTTTATGATGATACAGATTATTACAATTTATCTTAATGAGAAACACTTGAGCTGCTGATAATGCTGAATAAGAATCAGATTTTTGGGTTCTGAAAATACATAGATCAGTTGTAAATATGTTCCTACTGTATTAGAAAACAAGTGATTAGCTGGCCAATACAGCTAAGCTGACATCTTTAGAGCCAATGAATATCGGCATGTTTTGGAAGGAGTCCATAGTTAGAGCAATCAGACTTGAAGGTGGAAGGTCTTGATGCTTTAAGACATGTTTAAAATAACCACAACATTTTATGGTTAATTCTGATTTCTCCTGCAGTAAAATATTCAACTAAAGCAAAATAGATAAATCAGTAAATACATCTAAGACATTTTTCTGACTTTAATTGCGGGTGCCTCTTGTTAAACAATGTAAATCCTCCTATTTTAGGTAATATCCCTGGAATTGTGGCTGGTTCAGTCATTGGAGCTTTGCTACTGGCTGTAATGATAACAACATTTGTGCTCCTCTACAGAAAACAGAAAAGGTACAGTACAAGATATTTTCTTTGTTATTCACCAGAAGGATAATAATGCATCAGTACATTTAGACACATATATTGTGTTGTACTTTCCTGCACCTTTGTGAAGAGCATCTAGCGTCACTGTTTAAAAGAATAATCTTTTTATTTACCTATCTTTAATTTTTTTGGGTTACTTTCTGTTTCAGAAAATCTTCAGATTCAGAGGAAGAGGAGAAAAGTGAAGCCTTCTAACCAGAATCCTGACTGTACTACTTTAGTTACGCCGAACACATTGTGATCAGAGAGATATCAGGATTTGGGCTTGGTTGAATAGCTTTTATTGTGACTAGAAACTACAAACATTTGGTGAATTACATATTTTCCAGGCTGACAAAATGAACAGTTTATGCAACATATATTACTTTAACTTGAAATACTTATAAGTCATTCTCATAATACAGACCAAATCATGATATAGGGTTGAAAAAAAAGTTCATGCATAGTTAAAGAGTGACTTCTTCTGTTTATATGTTCTTGTAAATTCATGTAATCACTTCTGCAATTCATAAAACTGCAGTAAAGTGCTTCTTGCAGGTGCATAAACACTCCACTACTATAAATGTCATAGAGTGTATCTGTTAGGAGAGGTGTGAATGTTTGATTGAACATAGATTTTGCTCTGCTCCTCAGATTAGCTTTAGAAAGAAAAAAGAAACCACATTGACAACCACATAATTTTCTAATGAATAGTCATTCCAATACTGTGTTGTCTGTAGCTTCCTACAAGAAAGTATGAGTGTGGGACTCTTGTTTCTATTAGTCCTGCCTAGGTTTCCTGATAACTTTGAAATCTATTTCTGTTCAGCAAAAAGATATACTTTATTGTAATGTTTGAAAATATTGATCTGCACTTAAGATGATTAATCTGTTCACTGTTATTTTATTAGTTGTGAGAATGTAAAACAGGTGGACTAAAGTAAACCGATCTCTGCAGATCTCCACAGAAGCAACATGAAGATTTATTAACTTTCCTGTTTCCTCACTTTAAGGAGTTTGTTAGATGATTAGCTAAGACAAGTCACAGCCATGTTTTTATGGCATTTTGAGCCACAGAAAGTTTAGTTTCAAGGTGGTTGAGAAAAGTGTCAGGTCAGAACTGACTTGCAGTAAAAGATTGGTCAAAACCAACCATTACAAAGTATAATAACGCTCTGCTGGCTATTTCTTGTTTGGATTTGAGAAAATATTCATCACTTATGATTCTATATTGGTGTATTGTTGAAATTCAAAACATCCATTAGATTAGAAATAGAAATCGAAATGTACTAATATGCTTGTTTGTTTCACTTTACATTAAAAAAGAGAAAACTTATGTTTTACATTTTATTATAGTGTGATAAAAACAACAACAACAACAAAATAAACAAAAAACATTATAGGCTGAATCAACTAGAGGGTCAGGACCCTGCAATGGAATTACCAGGTATTGACAATGGATGGATTGGTGGATTAACAAGAGACTTACAATTATATCTAAACATTGTGACATGGTGTTTCTACTATAAAAACAAGATTTAAATAAATATGTAATATTATATATTCATATAAGTAACCTGTTTGTCTGACTACAACTTTGAGCACCAGTGAGAATAAAAATAAAATATACCACTGTTCTCCTAACGCACACTGATTTATACCTCTAAGGCCTGGTTCATTACTTGAACAACATGTCACCAACAAAGATGCAGCTGTGAAATTCCTCAACACTCCTTGAATGCACCAGTCTTTCCATCTGTGACTTTGTCCTGGCTGTAAACAAGTATTTAACTCTGTGAAATGAAATTGTTTGTCCTATAGTTATTCACCTTGATATTGTACTTATTTATTGTTGACTTCTGTCTCCAGTCTTTAGTATAGAGACGTCTGGATTAGGCAACATCGCTGTTTAGTGTGTGACTCTGAATGTACGTGTTGTTCCCTCATATAACACCCTGCTGTGATTTCTGTGGACAAAGAGCACCAGTATGTGACAGGACTGCAGAGGCCACTGCTGAATAAACTGGCTGCTTGCTGCTTCCAAAGTCATTCACCAACAACTTGCCAGAGACAGTCAAGAGATATAAATACAAATAATTGGCATTGTCCTCTTCATGTCCCAGGGCAACAGAGGAGTGACACCCCAGCTCATCACATAGCGAGGCATTCTCATCTCCTACATCACACTTGCTGCTGCACAAGTGTTAAAATGAATCAGCTGGATATATAAAGTGTGTGAGCAAAGAACTGAAGGAGCCAAAGTAGCCTTTTCCTCAGAGCTCCTCCTCAGTTGCTACAGTCTGAGCATAAAAACACAGCTGATCTATTGTGGTCTGCTTTTTGTACTTGTTTACCAGGGCGGAGCTACAGGCTTTGCATTTTTGCCTTTCCTCTCCTTCGTTCTGAGCTTGTTTTCCAGAACATGGGTGATCAAAATAAAATATTGTCCCGTCCCATTTTCCGCAGAGATGTCAGCTGGGATCCTTTCCCAAACTGGACACAGCCAAGCCGCATCTTCGCACAGGATTTTGGCCTCCCTCCTTTCCTGGAGCCCAGTGATCTGGACTGGCTCGACTGGGCGAAGAGGAGACTTGCTTCTTTCTCCTGGCCGGGGTTCACACAGACTCCCCTTTTGCCTCCATTCACTGGTCAGCATCCTGCAGCGGTTGACCAAAATAGTCTGAGGCAACTTACAAGTGGAGTGTCAGAGATCCGAACGGGTCAAAACAGCTGGAAGATTAACCTGGACGTCAATCACTTCTCACCTGAGGAGATCACTATCACAACCAAGGAGGGTTACTTGCAATTATCAGGTAATGTGAATGATCCTTTGGTGGGCTTTAAACTAGATTTATCATTACCTATGCGTGGGAACCTACTTAAAACATCATAACAATCTGTAAATTCTGCATTTTGTTATAGTTTTGTATGCAGATTTTTCTTATATTGCTCATTTTTCCCCTTCAAGGAAATCATGAAGAAAGGCAAGATGAACACGGACTCGTTTCAAGGTGCTTCACACGGAAATACAAGTAAGTTGTCTTATAATAAAACACATTTGAAACATGATCCATCATTGCTGTCTCGTGTTGCAAATACAAACAATTAGAGATGCAGTAAAGACTGAAAAATCAGCATAAACACAGATGAGACAGGATTCTGCAGTAAAGCACTGTAGGTTTTAGTGACAAATGTAGAATATTCTGTAGTCTGATGAGCTTCTCAAAATGCTTTAACATCTGGAAGGCATAATGAAATATTCCACTGACAAACTTTCCCTCACTTGTTCAAGGTTGCCACAGGGGGTGGATTTGCAGCACATCAGTTCATCATTGTCTGGTGATGGAGTCCTGTCCGTAGAGGCCCCCATCCCTGGGACTTCCATAAGCAACCCAGGCAATGAGATTGTCGTACCAGTTCAGATCAGACAGCAGACACAGGACAGTGAGAAGTGAACCAAGTGAGCTAAAAGAACAGTACCCAAAGTTGTATGTAGAAAAATAATATTGTTGCACCTTAATAATGAGCTTGTTTTCCTGCATTGAAAAACATTTTAATCATGTAATTCATCAATATCACAGAAGTACCATGACACATTCTTTCTTAAAATCAGACTCATCAGTCTGACAGAACTCTTTCTTATTTTGATGCAGATAAACAAACTGTACAGATTTGTTTTTGTGAATTTGTACTGAAACTATGTATGCTGATGTCTTCAATAATATGATCACCTTTATGAAGCTGTCCTGATATTATATAATCATCTATGAATGTATTAAACAGCTTCTGCCATATTGATTAAAAAAGTTTTCCATCAGTGTCATCAAATAATCCCAAATGTCTTTGTTTTGTCATTATGAAACTAAGATTGATCATCCAGTGCTCTTTTTCTGTAGACATGCTAAAATCATCCACAAGAGGGCACAGAAATCATATTCAGTGGAATTTTTTAACGTTAGCTTTAAGAGACATTGTCGCAGTATTTGATTTCATGTGTATTTCTTTGGATGTTTACCTGTAAATCATCTTATGAAAACATAATCATCCCATATTAATCATCCAAATGAGACGTTAGCGATTAATTGCACCAGATTAAAATCGGAAGAGATTTACAATGTACCACCAGCAATTTTTGTCTGTGTTGTCATGTATAACATAAATAATAATATTAGATGTCTAACACTTCTTCTCATGCAGCAGATGGAAACATGTATGTGATGATCTTGGATGACAAGTTTGATTTTTACCTGAATGATAGCACCTTAATTATTATGAGGCTGTCAAAAATACCAGAGATTGGAAGAGTGTAGGAAAGTCTGCCACTGAGATGACCTAATCAAAGCCATCTCATTCAAAGGACAACAGGGACATCTAGTGTTAAAACGGAACATTAACCTACGTAACAAATAATGACTGAGCTAAGTGACTACAAAAAGTGGGATTGTTTTTTTTTCTCTAAAACTCCTTCTGAAGCTTAAGTTGATGAATGTTGATCTATGAATATTTTTTTAGCAAATCAGCTGTAAATAGGAGAAAGATGAAAAAACTCTGCATGATGTAAATGATGAAAATTTAGTGTAAAATAACAGGAATCAGATTGAAAGAACCATAATAATGTACAGTCCTGGGCAAAATCCCACTGGTCTATTTGTTTTGATTCCAGAAAGAGAGACAATAAGCTCTGAGCTAAACAACTTGGTGTTAAATTTGGGAGTACATGAAGAGAACAAAGTAACTCAGAATCTAAAGCCACCAATAGACCTCTCAAAGACTGATGGCACAACAGACTTGCCAAATACATCAGAAAGATTTGTGTAAATATGGTAAAGGGTATTTCTATCACGGAAAATTCTCATATACTTTACATTTCTTTTACATTTTTGGCCAAAATATAAAAAATTTCATTCTGTTAACAAAACAAGTTTAATGTTAGCAATGTTATAAAACTGGTTTACCATAGTAGCTTTTTTAATTAAAATGTTCCATGTCATTAGTAGAGATTTGAGGAAGGAACAAACGAGTAATTTTTTTTTATCTGAGGTAAAATGTTTTGCAAGGTAACAGTTTTCATGATTATTTAATTAATCTCTTCCTTTAGCCCTTCCTCACCCACACGTTCATCTTAATAAATGAGAATGCAGATTAAAGTAGAAGAGATTTAATTATCTTGAAATCACCCCAGATAATAAGGTTTAGCATTGATCAACATGTATAACCTACTGAACAACGGCCTGCCCTGCATCCTAATCACTAACATGACACAGCATTTTTACGAGTATCTTAAGCAAGCTGAAAATGAAATAGTAGCACAAGTTAGATCATTTTATTATTGCCGTTACTAACAGATTTTATGGGGTGTTGCTTTGTGTAATTGTAAGGAGACACTGCCATTGGTTCCTATGTTGTTTCAATTATAAACTATATAAAGCAACACTACATGATTTTCAATCTTACTTAATTTAAAACTCTGCTTCTGAATTGTTTTTATGGCATACTGACTTTTATTCTACACATTCCTGGAGCTGTTCTTGTCCTGCAGCACACTGATGGTGAGAAAACCGCACTTTACAACAACTTTTTCAACACACTGGTGTTTGACAAGCACCATGGCTGATTCATCAAAGAAACACGAGAGGACATTATTAGAGGACATGAGGAAAAGAAAGAGAAAGTAACAAAACAAGAAATAAGACAAGAGTCAACATCTGACTGACTTTTACTGGCTGGAAAGAGCTCAGAGAAGAGACAGGATGCAAGACAAATGCTGAATTGGCCTTCATAGAGTGTGCCAAAGTGTTAAAATGTACCTAAGTTCAGTAGTGTTGCTTTAATACTGCATCACTGGATTGTTGCTGGGTAGTTGTTAAATCGATTCAGTATTTAACTCATACGGTGTCATGTCACAACAAAAGCCATCAATACAACAGTAATTCTCGTTCAACAAGTACAAACAAAAAACAATCAAAGAAACAAACAAGCAAAAATATTTCCCTTTTATACAGAAGAGTATTAGGACCACTTCTTCCATAATTTTTTATATTCTTCCATACTTTGAGGACATTTTGTTATCTTGCTTTAAAAGTCTGGGTTAAGTGAAAATTTAAAGGTGTAGCTTGTCACAAAAATAAAGGTCAATTACCAATTTTTAAAAGAAATATATATTATCAAAACAATGTGTTTCTATTGGTATATAATCTTTTTACTAAAATAACTTGTGTTTTTATTCTCCTATAATGAGCCATTTATATATACATGCCGTGGGTCCACATTAATGGCAGCTTCCGTATTGGTGCAACCATTTTTACTATGGTGTCTCTGAATGGACAAACCACTCTGTGAGTGAAGTGAGAACCCTCTGAGCTCTAAAACTGCTGTACCTGTTTTGTTTGATAGGTGCTGGAGCACTGTTTGGGATTAAAAACACCTTAAAAGGACCACAGACAGTACACATGTCTTCAACTACATTTAACTTAGTTTTTTACTGGTTACTGTTGGAATTTTTCATTTTATATTACAAATATAAATGTATACAATGTTTAAGTAGTTATCTGTAGTGCAGTCATTGCTGCTCCTGCGACCACTGGATCCATCGACAGATAAAAACATGTTTATGAATTTTGGCCACTGATGGGCAACATCCATTCATATATACCACCAGATGTCAGTAATTTTCACACACTGAACCTTTAAAGTAAGCGAGTGATTAATCTTTTGCGTGGCATGCTGGATTCTTGGTTATAGATGTATTTTAAATGTTTCAGTTGAATTTATGATACTTTAAAGCAGTGGTGGGAAACTCTGGTCTTCAAGGTCCACAGTCCTGAAAGTTTTAGATATTTCCCTGCTCCAACACGCCTGATTCAAAACAAATAGATCATAGATTGAATCAGGTGTGTCGGAGCAGAGAAACATTTAAAACTTGCAGAACAAGGGACAAGGTTTCTCACCACTGCTTCAAATGCTGCATGACGGGGTTGCCATGGTGGTTCCAGTTGGTTATAAAGGAGTCAAGTGTGTTTTGCAAAGAACCCATTGGATAAGATGAGATATTTTCAGCACCATGGAGAGAGAAAATGAGTCTGTATGAAATTGTTGTCACTGTTGCTCCCCATAGTTCACAAGAGCCTATCATATGGGGAAATGTTCATGGTCTTTTCCACAAAATATTATGCATGTCATATTAATCTGGGTCTTCCTTAAAGGGAAAATATATTCAAGTTTTGATCTAAACAACAATATAAAAGTCCACTGGTTATGTTTTCAGCAGAAAATATAAATCTCCTCTACTTCTCTTAGTTTGGTTTCATTGCAGGAAAATGTGCTTATCACATTATCGATGGCATGAATGATATTTTCTAAAAAACAACAACCCCCGAAACAAAACAATAAAAAAAGAGGGGAAAGTAAAAAGAAAGAAGGGGAGGGGGGCACAGAAACGATCAGATCCCATGTGAAATTACCTCAGACTTTTAGAGATGTGCCTGTAGTGTTGTGTTGTCTCTTTAAAGGAAGGGGGAGTGTGGAAGAGGGAACGAGGAAAGAGATGAATAGAAGGCACCAGAACCACCTACCATGACCAAGTACGCTGTAAATGTAGGACAGAAAATCGAGTGGAATACAAACGGATCATTAAGCGACATATTCGAGGGAAAACCATGTTTGGATGTGCCTTATCTGAATCAGATATTTTTCAATATGGTACCACATGCGATCATGGGAATACAGGGAAACTATTTTTCCTCCCAAATATCTCGCGCATTTTGAAACGGAAAAGAAGAGTGGCAGTTAAATACATCCCCGTGGTTTCTTTTTCTCGTTATCAATGATAGGCATTGCATAATTCACCCTTATTCACCGGAGCCATTTGGTTCCTCCTCCTTTGGAAGAGGGGGGACGCCAGAAAAACGACTTCATCCAGAGGCTGCCTCTTCGGTGGCAATGCCCTTTTCTCTTTTAGGAAGGACTTGCACACAGTAGCAGGGGAACCAGCACGGGAAGGATGCATTTAACGCTGGATGTGTGCTGCATTCAGGGAGATTCGGCAGTAATAGCAGCTTTAACAGAAGCAGCGAGTGCGGAGGGCCTGGGAAGCACCCAGCCCCACTATCTCCTCCTTTTCCTCCCCCCCTGCAGGACCATGCTTGCGTGAGGGATGAGGCCGTGCACAGGGACACCAGGCCAGAGCTGCGGCCTACTTCTCACAAGAGACGGTCTCTCGACTGCAAAATCTGTGAACGCATTACCACCATCAAATCATCATCTTTGGTACGCTGCTTCCGATCTCCACCGTTTGCATGAAAATACGTGTGTCGGCGCGCGCGCGCGCGCGTCAGTGTATGTGTGCGTGCTGGCGGCGCGGGAATGAGGAGGGAGTGAAGGGGTATCTGTGTTCTCAGCTGTACATCTGTAGTCATGGCAACCGGATCCTGTTAATGGATGTCATTTTTTCCATCCTCAGCTTCCCTCTCTGCCTCTGCTTTTACGTGTGTGCATTGCATTTGTATGTAGCTTTTCTGTGTAAATCTCTGACTGATGTCTTTTATCATTAATTTCAACATTTCAACATCTCTCAGCAGTCATCTGAGGAGGCTGCTTTAATCTGTCTGGAGTCTAGTTCTTGCTCATCATGTTACTTATTAATCAAAAATGGCATTAAAGTGGTTGATTGTTTCATTCATTATGCTCTAATCAAGAGCATGAACATGAATAGATAAAGTCTCCAGCCATTGTTAAGTTCCTTGGTTAAGATGAATGGGTAATAATCTTGCTTGGGTGTTTTATTTGCAGAGATTTTATTTGCTAATGCACAATTGGAGGTTGTTTATTTCTGCACATTCTGCTTCTTTGACATTCTGCTTCCTGTGCTCTCCTGTATAGGGCATCAGGTAGATCCAGGAGCATGAGTAGGACTTTGAGCTGCGGGAGCAGATGTCTGGGTATAAGCGCATGCGGCGACAGCACCAGAAGCAGCTGATCGCCCTGGAGAACAGGCTAAAGGCCGAGATGGATGAGCATAGGCTCCGGCTGCAGAAGGAATTAGAGACACATGCGAACAACACTTACATTGAGCTGGAACGACTGGCCAAACGCCATGCTGCTCAAACAGACAAAGAGGTACAGCCTCAGCAGCAGATAATTATAAATGAGTGGGAAACTAAAAAATGATTTAAGACCAATTGGTGTTGTACAGACATTTCCAAGTCAGGGATCCAATGAAGGGTGATAATTTTAATGTCTCTCCACAGATGAAGTCAGTAGCAGCAGAAGAGAGGAGGATACAGCAACAGATTGTTGCTCAACAAAAGAAAGAGCTGACTGCTTTCTTAGAGAATCAGAAAAAAGAATACAGGCTTTGCAAAGACAAGATCAAGGAAGTAATTATCATATAAGCAGATAAGTTCATTGAGTAATACTTTAAATCTCTTTAGTGCATCTTCAGATCATAAAACCTATATTCACACTGTTGTGTGTATGCTGTTTTAGGAGATGAATGAGGACCCTTGTACACCCAAGGAGGAAAAGCAAGAGCGTCTGTCCAGGCACAAAGAAACAATTCAGCGCTCTCAGGCTGAGGAGGAAGCTCACCTGCTGGGCCAACAGAGGCTGGTCTATGATCGCAGCTGCCGGGCCCTCAAACGGCGGAGTCTGATGAGGAGACATGAGTTTGAACTGGAGCAATTCAGAGAGGTGATAGGACTTCTGGACTGTAATGTGAAATACGAATTTGAACTATCACTGTTTTGGGGAGGACTATTTCTTTTCTCAGGAGATATGTTGATGCATTTTTTTTCTGTTGTGATTGGTTTTGTTGTTTTTGTTGCTTTTTGTTGTGATTGGTTTTTGTGGGATAAAATTACCAGGTTCTATTGAAAACACTTAAAATGACGACTGCTTATTGATTATGGAGAACATATATTGCTTTTTTGGGAGGGATTTTGCCTTTCCTGATGCTAGCGAAATAGCTGCCAGATAGCAATTTTTTTGTATATGCTGCAAGTCTGCAGAGTTTCTAAACTCAAAGTTTACATTAAAGGAATCCATATTACTTATCTATATCACCATGATCAGCATGTTGCATGATGCTGTTTAGTGGCTAGTTTAACATCCTCAATGGAAAAAAGAGCATATGCATAAACTGCATAGTTTTTGATCAGTCAACTGAAAAATAAGAGCACACTGGGCTTTTTAGACAGGCAGTCATATAGCAGCATGTCCTCCCATCATTCTAGGTGTTTTGTTTACACCATAATACAAAAATCATGAGATATCACCAGATATAGTAGCAGATATCACACATCTTAATGACCACATACAGTCGTCCTGAAAATTATTCATACCCTTCCATTAAAGAAAAGGCAAAATTCACAATAGTCACTCAAATAACTGGAGAACTGAAAAAACTAATAATGAATTAAAGGTTGCTAAATTATAATTGAGTGAAATAAGACATTGTTTTTTAATTCTATTGAGTTGAAAAACAAAAACAAATAAACAAACAAACAATACGGTCCTGGACCAATGAGAGCACTTTGCTGATGAGCAGTGGGCCAAAATACCTGTCAACAGGTGTAGAAGTCTGATTGAGCGTTACAGAAAACACCTGATTGCATTGATTGCCTCAAAGGATTGTTCAACAAAATATTAACTTATGAGTGACGTAACATATATTAGTTTCTCATAATTTTTGCTTGTTTTTAAGAAATATTTCTATTGAACCACAATTCAAAATCAATGTCATGATTTTCATAAAATTTTCATTTATTATTACTTTTATCAATTTCAGCTTATGTCAGTGACAGCTGTTTTTTTTTTCTTCTTTAATGGGAAGGTTTTTATAATTTTGAGGAAGACTGCAGGTTACGATATTCGTGCATATTCAAGAATCGGACAGCATTTCAGATGCATTTTTGTGATACTTTTAGTCATCACAGTTACTTGGTTAATGTTAGTAAACATGGTTTTCTGGTTAGGTTTTGCCACCTGAACAATTCAGTTAGAATTAGACGAAAAAAAATTAAATAGAAACCAAACAACTTCTCAGATGGGGTTAGGAGGAAATCGTGAGTACATTAATCTAACACTGCCTCTGTGAGATGTCAGCAGTACATTTCACTTGTTCACACAACCGTAAGTTGTTCATAAATATCCACTTGGACAAACAACCCAGCCTCCCTCTTTAAAAGTCATATCAATCTCACTTTTTTTTGACATTATAAACCTGTAAATAAACACAATATGGGTTCCTTAAAGTGAGATGCAATTTTAAAAAAATATTCACAAATAATTGATAGACTGTGATTGAATAATTACTGCATTAGTTAAAAACTATAAAAACTGATTACAGTTTTAAAAAAAATCCTACTATAACATTGCAAGTTCAGTGCAAGTGAAAAGTGCAGAAAAAACAATATGTAATCAATATGTTATATTAACACTGAGTAACTTAGTTGTAGTCAAAGTTTTGTGTCATCTACATAGGTGGATAACAGAAGACACAAGCAGTATTCACAGACTAATTAATATATTTCAGAAACAGGAAGTCTTTGAAGTTCAGAGAAAATGTCATATTGAATGCTGAAATAAACAAACACTACTAGTCGAATTTTATGACATGCTAACGCAATTTATAAATAAGATTTTCATTGCAAATCAATGTCTTCCTAAAAAATTAAAAATAGACTTTTTAAACCATTAGCATCAATAACAGCGCAGTTTGACTTTTTGTCCTAGGAACTGAACAAGAAGAGGACACAGAAGGAGATGGAACATGCCCTGATGATCCGACACGATGAGTCCACCCAGGACTTGGAGCGCAGGCAGCTACAGATGCTGCAAAAGCTTCGTGTGGAACTCATGAGGCTGCAGCACCAGACAGAGCTTGAAAACCAGGAGGAGTACAACAACAGACGGCAGAGAGAACTGCACAGAAAACACAGCCTGGAGCAGCGGCAGCAGCCCAGAAACCTCAAGGTCCTAAAATGCTTTTTAGTTCAATTATTTATTTTTTTTGCCTTCTATTTTACTTTATGTAGTTTTTTAGTCAGCTGCTATTTAGTCTATTTCAAGATGTTTTTAAACTTTGCATTGGCACTGATATTGCATTATGAAATGATTACATAGTGGGACTAAATGCTCTATAGATGTGTACCTGTTCTTTCTATCAGTCAGGATTTTTTACGTTTGAAATCTACTTCACACATAGTCTTATTACTACTGCCCCAGCAGAAACCTCTATGAAAACCATTGATCATGTTGCCATAAGAACTGGTTTTCCAAAATGTGTTACAGCCTTCACAAATCTAAATATTTTTCCTCCATTTATCTAACATTACAGTTGTGATCATCGACGAGAGCTGAAATGTTCAAGGGCATGTCAAACCTGCTTCAGTCGATGTGAAAAAGAAAAAAAAGCACCAAAAGACAAAACAAAAAACAAATTTAGACCTGAGTTACATTTTAAGATTTTTGATTGATAATTGTTTTTAATTTGTACTTAACCTCCTACAGATGCTGGAGATGCAGATCAAGAAACAGTTCCAAGACACTTGCAAGGTGCAGAATAAGCAGTACAAAGCCCTTAGGAACCATCAGCTGGAAGTGTCTCCAAAAGGCGACCACAAGACCATCTTGAAGAGTCTGAAAGAGGAGCAGACACGCAAGCTGGCTATACTAGCAGAGCAGTATGAACAGAGCATCAATGAGATGATGGCTTCACAAGCGGTAAGAAGACTTACAAACTAAACTTCAAACAACATATTTCCTCTTCAGGGTGGACGAAAGTATAAAGGTGCATCAGCGTCCAAAACTTCATCACTCATTTCATATTCATAGGAACTGCTTTGCACTCATATGCAATCTTTTTTTTGCTCACTTACTGACAGTTGTTTGATAAAAACACTCAACTTTAATAACCATTAAGGACAACTGTTCTCGCTGATGTTTGCTTCTTACCATTCCTTTCTTTAGATGCGATTAGAAGCAGAGCAAGAAAATGAGTGCCATGCTCTGGAGCAGCAGCTGAAGCAAGAGATGGAACTCCTGGATGCCTACCAGAGTAAAACCAAGTCACAGATGGAGAACCAACATGAGCGAGAGCAACAGAAACTTGAGCAGAAGGTCTCCATACGGAGAGCACACCTCGAACAGAAAGTACGTTTAAGATCAAAACTTCAATAAAATACTTAAATATGTAGGGAAATATAAAACAGTTTCTAGAAAGGCTCCATATAAGCTGATGACAATAAAACAGCAGCAGGTTGTTTTTTTTGGTGGATCTTCTTACAAAGATTCAGATACTTCTGTTCTGGTATGCATTCCTAAATAATGGATTTGCTGTTTGTGAAGGCAACGGTACTTGGTGAGGCTAATCTGAGCTCCTTACCTTAAAACTGCTGTAGCTGTGCAGAATTTCTTAGCAATTTAAAACTTAATACTGCAGTTATTTTTTGTATAAAGGCTATTTCGCTGTTTCCCTGACATTACAGAGAAAATAAAACAATAATTTCACCAATAATCCAATTTATCATATCAGTCGGTGTCAGCCCAGAATGACACGAGTGCATCCTCAACATATACTAAGGATTCTTGGCAGAGGCATACCAATCTATGTTATTATTTTTTCGGTTTGAAAAATGTCTATAAGAAAAAAAAATCACAAGCAGATTATATGTTCTGTCCTGGAGTTTTAGTTCATTATTGTGGGCTACAAGCAGTCGGACCAAGTGAAATCTTACCACATGAAAAGATTGAAGAGGTTATGTTAGCTAGCTTAACAATAAAGTATAAGCAGAGGTCTGCAGCTGCACGAAGTAAATTTGACTAACAGTTTCTGACTTAAATCAGTCAGTCTGATAACAATGACCATTCTTTGTAACTTGTCAAACTAGAAGGTTAAATTAGGCATCCATATAAGAAAATAACAACCACTGTGTTTGCTGATTGCAGATTGAAGAGGAACTGGCCACACTTCAGAAGGAGCGGACCGAAAGGATCAAGCACTTGTTGGAACGTCAGGACAGAGAAATCAGCGCTTTTGACTCAGAAAGTAGAAGTATCGGCTTTGGAAGCCTTGGATCTCTGGACTTCCCCAAAGAGGACAACAGATGAAAGTGGATCTCTCTTTAAAGGACAAACATATCCGTGCCCTTCTCACATCCACTTGACCGTTTGACACATCCATTGTGACAAAACTGGATAACTTTCTCCACTACTTTTCTTCTCTCTTAGATATTGCATCTTCAAGTAGAGGTGTTAACGTGCAATGAGAGCGCCTTTTGGGAAACTTGAAGGGAGAAAGTAAAACAAAAGAATTGACAACAACATGTCAAATCAAAGGCTAACTTTGTCAGTGTAACTCAATGTGTTGAAAATAACAGACTCTTTCCTCCATGCCATTTCCTCCTTTTGGTATGAATTGAATAAATCAGGAAATTTTAGTAAAATGGGCACTTTGATATGTTTAAGTAGAAACCCATCATGTTCATATGATGCTTATGTGTGTTACATGGAGGGACATTGTGGAATGTGAGCTGCGGACTCCCCCGTGGTGTAAAGCTGCTTTGTCTTTTTTTTTAAATTATTTTATTTTGTTCTATTGATTTGATTTTAATCTCTGAATGTGAATATTACTGTATGGGGTCACTGGTTATTCAGAATTGATTAATTTTTCAAAGGTTTTCATTCAGTCATACTTCCATACTGTGCTAATGCATACAGTAAACTGTGGTCCCTCACTTTTCTAGCCAACAGATCGTTTCTTTTATTTGATATGTAGAATCGACTGGCATTAGCTTGATCAACCTGTTTTTCTTCTCACAACTCAAGATCCCACTTGGTAAAACTGCTTATTATTGCATGCACTTTAAGGACAAATTCAGGTTGTGAAGTGAAGCATGAATCTGTCAGAGATTTTAGCTGTTTGTAAATAAAAAGTGGTCATAGCGTTTCTTTTTTAAATTTTTTTTTCTTTTTATTTGTTTTAAGCCTATGGATGCTGGACATAAGCGCCATATTTGATATGATAATTTCACAAATGCCTTTATTTAAGGTGTGCCTGAAGCAGATTTCAGTTATGTGTTTGTTATATCTATATTTTACTGATTGAGGCTGGCACCATTTTATTTTGGGTTTGTCCAAACTTGTGAATCATTTAATGTTCACTAATCTTGTAAAGGAAAATGGTGAGAATTGTGCTGTATAATTTTTGATATGAATATTTGTACATGAGAACATAGCTAGAATATACAGAAACACTGGTCTATTACTGATAACAGAGCTTAATGATAAAGATATTGCTTCGTTTTTTTTTTTTAAATGATATTGAGAAATGGTCATACAATAGCTCAATATATTGCTAGGTCAAATAACTAGACTTTCAGATTGTATAAATGCTGGTAAGAGGAACCACAGACTTCTTATAGTATCAGTGTTGATATTTTACAGATCAGAGGCTTTACAAAAGCAAACATAACAAGATGTGGGTCTGGATTGCATTTGAGTTATTAGTGTCTGAGGATAAGATTTACATATTTTTCGCCATGTTCATTATGGTCATTGAACAGGTTGCACAATTATTCCATTTGTAGTGAATGGAAAGATAATTGTTTGGTGCTTAATTAATACCACCTTTAGCCTTGTAGTTCTTTGTCTTGGAGAGACAATTGATTTTTACAAAATGTAAACATTTTGCAACCCCCCTCTGAGTCAAAATACTACTTAGTTTTTTCATGACATATTGAGAGTGCCCCATGCAGTGAAACCCTCTAAAAATGAAGTATATGTATGGAAAAATAAATGCTATTTTATCATGGGTCAGTTTTTGAAACATTGTTTGATGTGGTGGTCTTGAATGCAACCCTGTTATGTTTGACAGGTGTTTCTATTCTTGTCTAATTTTTATGTTATTTTCCCCAGAACCAATACTTGTATCAATGTTGAGTCATATTCCTCACAGGGCTGAAATCTGGAAGAAGTCCCCTGAATCCACAAAGTATTTTAAACGGAGGAATTTAATATCTTTTGGTTACTGATGACAATAGAATCTAAATGCTCTCGCGGAATTCTGTTTGACCAGAGTGTGTTCTGAACTTGAATGGCACCACTAGATTTTTCCAGCCATTTACATTTTTTTGTGAACTTTCTGAAATTTGATGAAAACTTTTCTCATATGCAGTAAGGCCTTTTGTGTGGTCACGTATTACTGAAGCTTTGTGGACAAATGGTTGCATTAAAAAAAAAAAAAAAAGTGCTGTTGGGGTGCTTGGATATGTTTGCCTGAGAGCTTCAGAACAATGATGAACCTTACAATTCGTGTGAATTTTATGTTACTATAAAGATGTATTTAGTTAGAATAAGGGGGACTTTCCTAGAGAACTTTATTCACCATTTCCTGTGCAGTTCAAAGACAAAATAAAAAAGATTCTGTTGAGAAAAAAAGGAGTCTCAGTTAACATCCTGCATCTAATGACAATGCATTTCTTATGGTATGTGGTCAGATTTCTTTGCAATGCTCTTTTATGTGGTTTACCTTTCATGCTTGATTTGCTCTGCTTTGGTATGAAATCAGATGTGACCTGTACTGTATCAGTTGCTTTTTTACTTCTTATAAATTACAAACTTGTATGCAGGTCAAAGGTGGAAATATACAACTGTGAAAGCCAGAAAGCTAAAATAGGAACAAGAAGTTTGAGGGCAGTTTCTTTGCAGAGCGTCCAAATTTTCACACCTCACTTTCATTTAAAAGCAAACTTCAGCAATTTAAATGCCAATTGTAGGGTTGTTTTTCTTCTTTTCTGGTTTTTCAACCGTGTATTCACTGGTAGGAATACCGACATAGATTCCTTGAACTGTAAACCTCTACAGCACCACCTGAAACAGTTGCATATAACCCCACTTTTATCCCCTGGAGAAACTGGAAACCCCCAAGGATGGCAGAAGAGTGGTTAACCTTTATCTATAATAGTGCTGACAGGGTTGTGGTGCCACGAGTTTCCCCTGTCTTTTCTCAAGTAGCTGGTGGTTTGACAACAATACAGCATCTTCTGGGTTGAAACTGAGATGTAGATGCCACCAGAAACAAAGAGAAGAGGTCATGTCAGATCACAACGTTTCACTTTCATGGAAAAGTTAACCTGTTGCTTCCAGTCATTGCAATGCTTTTCTTTCCCACAGTCTGAAGCCTGATCAGCCCTGTGGTGCAGACACACCAGAAAACAAAACAGAAAAGCATAAAAAATATCAATTTGCACTGCAGCCTTTTTATTTCGTTGTATTTTCTGAGGTTGTGCTTCAACATTCTTCCTCATTCATGAGTGCCTTCAAGCAGTGATGTCCGTCATCCTTACAAATCTGTGACGCTGAGATTAGGCAACACATAAAAAACCCTGTTTGTGTCATTCACCTCCTTATACGTTATCTCAACAGAAAAATGAGAGACGCAACACAGCTGTGTGTCAGCCAAACCCTCCTCTGATAACATATTACCTACTTTAGCTGCGCAGATCGACCAATTTACGCACATTCAAAAGTTTCTGATTGTGACATGCGTTTCCTGTGACCCTGCCAGCTTCCTGTGCAAGTGCCCACATGAAAATATTGCTACAAAAAGACACGTGGTCTGAGGAGCAGTTAAAACAGTCAATAAGTATATGTAAAGGTTTCTTAGGAGGAATTTTGCCTTTCCTTAAAAGAACAAGACACAAGAAGCACAATCATTATGCAGCAATGTGCAGAGTGGTGATCTCACTTTTACTTTTTCACACAAAGGAAGTTCTCAGCTTCCCACTGCTGTTTAGAGGGTGCTGGAAAGCACATTATAATCATTAGTATCTGACATAAATTTTTTAATTCAGGAAATTTATGTTCATCAAGTGGCTCATTTGCCTGTATTTTCTATGCACACATAAAAAGTAAGTGCTGTTTAATATATTCATGCACACGCATGTCTTCAGAGTTAGACAATGTCCCTACATGTCTGTCCACAGAGCAGGCATGTGAGCGCATTGTCCGTTTATTTGATGTGAAAGGAAGAAAAGAAAAAAAAACAGACAGAAAAACGCACCAACACACATCTTAAGAGAGAGGAAGAAATTCTGGGAAATATATGTTACCTCACAATTTGGTTAAGACGCGTCATTTCCTCCTGTGACAAATGTGTGGTTTCTGTGTTTTAAAGAAGTTTTAAAGGAGTGTGATTATGACAAGTCCTCACAATTTGCCACTGACACTGAGAGGAGAATGAATGGTCATGTAAAGAATATGCATTTTCAAAAGTTTATGGACTCAGCAGCAAGTAAGTCTCACTACGCCTTATTCTTATTAGCTTAGAAAACAGCATCGCTGAATCTTTTCTAACAACACAAAAGTTATTTTAGTGACTTAAAACTGTTGTGACGAGAAGTGAAGTTTGCAGTTTCCTGCATCAATGCAACACATTCATTTCTGAATTACTTTTCTAATATTTAAAGAGACTAATGTTCTAAAGCAGTTTAACATACTTTAACTTCAAGTTTTTATAAAAATGTAATCCGCTGCTCTAGTTTATTTTTAACTCTCTTGCTCTGCCCTTGCGGTTTTCAAAATAAATTTCCTCACTAACTTGAGGTGGGATAACCATAACTGACCAGTTCCTTTCTCCTCAGCATTACTCTCTTTCCTGCTGCTTATGACTGCTAATTCTACAAAAACTGTGGCAGCAAGCAGAAACCAGCAGTGTCAGAATGCTCAGCAGGCTTGGAAGCTCACCAGGCTTGCCCAGAAGGAATCTGTTGACCTAATCAAAACATATGTGAGTATAAAACTTCTTTATTCTACCTAAATTCTCATGTGCTTGCAGAATGTTTCAGCTTCACAAAATAAGATGACTCTTAATTTAATACATTTTCTTTTCTTTTTCACTAGAAAGCCTCTCAAGGCGAGATGTCAGAGCTTTTCTGCAAGGTGTCAGTGAACAACATTCCTGACCCCAACATATCTGGGCTGGAGCCCTCAGACAGGATAGCGAGCATCTATGCACAACTTCAAGCCTTTTTCCCACATTTCAAGCGAGTGTATGAGCAGCAGACGGACTTACAGTCCCCCACAAGCCCACTTCTGACTAATCTCAACCGTGTTAGAGATCACAGCAGGAACCTAGCTTACCTCATAAACACTTTGTATCACAACCTCTTCCCAAACCTACCCCTACCAGAGCCTGCTGGCGGGCCAACAACACTACCTCCGCCTCAGAATGTGTTCCAGCAGAAGGTTTATGGCTGTGCAGTCCTGAAAACCTACAAGGAGTTACTGTCAAACATTTTCATAGACTTGAGGACTCTAAAAAGAAAAGTCTGCAGAAGGAAGATACAAATGAATGCATTCTTCTGAAAAAAGAAAAGACAGGCCTTATGGCTGTCACTGTTCAGCAGCACATTACTCACTTAATTGATAAGAGACTTGAAAAGATGAGTGAGTATAAAGGTGGCTGGTACATCAGTATGATCAAGCCTATTTATGGTATTTAATATTTATTTTGTTTAATGCCTGTGGTTGAGGGGCACTGTTAAAGGAGTAAAGAGATGCCTTCATGGAATTTTTGTGTATTTAATGTAATAAGATGTAAACTTATTTTCTAAACGCAGCATTCTGAACTGTATTTATCACCCCTGAATTCTTTGCATCAATAAGATGCAACCAGACAAAACTATAAAGAAAAAAATAATCCAAGATGTATCTTCTCATTTGTTGCACTCCAATTAAATAAAACACATTTCTACAGCTTTAACAAGTATTTCTCTGTTTTCTGATGAGTCTAAAAGAAGAACTGATCTTGAAGAAAGCCATGGCAAAGGGCATATGGAGCCCATGTGTACAACATTTTTTCAAGTTTTTCTGTGTGAAAACAAAGCATCATGTGCTGTTTTCCACCAGAATCCGTCCATCAAGAGGATTTAAAAGAAAATCAGGAAGCTTCTGAGACGCTGACTGTGTGATATCAGCTCTGAGTGACGCATGTGTTTAACTCAAGGCTGCATCAGATAGGAAAGATTTCATGAAACTGGCGGGCTGTCTGGTCAGTCACAAGGTGTGGGCGTGTGTGGATCAGATAACTGTATGCGTTAACGGGTATGTTTTGCACACTTGCATCCTTTTATAGATGAACATACAAGTGTGTAATAAGTAGGCGGGAAAAGCAGAAAAACATCAAAATCCTGCAGAAATACCCTTCTTTAAATAGATCATTAACAGGCCACGCATGCAGACTCGTCATATTTAAACATTTATGGTGTAATGACCTGGGAAACTCAGACTCAAAATAAGCCAAACTAAGACTGAAAGGTAAAAAACAAAAGTTTTATTTCACAGTAGTGAGGACAGAAGAACCTGGTTTCCTGGTGAGGCAGTCCAACTGAGGTTGAGGTGTGCCTGAGAAGGGCAGCAAGTGATAAGATGGTATGTTGACTAAAGGGGCCAGATGAAGGGGCGAGGTCAAAGCAGGTAAGGATCAACAACAAGGAGGTAGAAATCCAGAGGGACATGCTAAAGCAGGAATCCATACAGCATACACACACACAAAAAAAAACTGGGGGGAAACTATGGCAAAGAAAGCTAGATTGCTGGGCAGACAGCATCAGATAATCTGACAGTGGAGAGTGAGCAGAGGAGAGTTAAATGCCATGTGATACAGGTGAGCAGCATGAGAGCAACCACCAGGCACAGGTAGAAACAATCAGGGACCTGGCCAGCAGAGCACCAATTAGACCATGACAGTTGGTCAGTATTTTTACTTTCCTCAGGTCATGAGCTTTCAGGAAACTGGAAGTAGATGGGGATTTACTCTAGGTCATGAATCAAGTTCCCTGTTATAACTGTCTTATTTAAAGCACAAACCCAGAGGGTACCTTCGGGCAACAGTTATTCTTCAGTCGGTATTATTCGTTCATTTTCACTACTCTGTTAATAATTTATTGGGTTTCAAAGTCAATGAATTCCACCCGAGTGTATGTCTAGCTAATACATTTTATATGGTTTCTGTTGGAGGACAATCATTTTGAAAATCAACCAACAAGTGACCTCAACAGAAGTGTTGTAACTGTAGCTGCTATAATCATGAATTCACTTCTAATTTAATCTACAATACATTAGAAATTACATCACCTTCCATCTTCCGCTTTCTGATTGTGGGGTGGGGGTGGGGTGTCAAACTGTTGTCACACTCAGTTGCAATGGCTGAGGACTGAATGCTGAAATTTCTCCGTATTTAGACACACTACCAGCTTCGGAAAGGCTGATGCAAACTCTTCATCATTGTGATGAACCCAAGGTTTATTTGAAACCATCTTTTAAAGACAGATACATTTGAGATAATCCTAGACATGGACACTATATCTTACTCTACTATTATCTTCTGAGGAACCCTGTGGTGCAGGATGCAGATCTGCTGCACATCATAAAAAAGTTGTTTACCATTGTGTAGTATCCTTTCTTCTTTTAAAAACTGATGAACCAAATGTTTTCTATTTGTAAAAGGTCTGGACTGCGGACAGGTCAGTTCAGCACCCAAGCCCTTCTCCTGCGAAGCAATGCTTTTCTTATAGATGCAGTATGTTGTTTAGTATTGTCTTGCTGGTATATGCATGGCCTTCCCTAAAAGATACTGGATGGGAGCACATGTTCTAAAACACTGATGTACTTTTCAGCTTTGATGGTGCCTTCGTGGATGTGTAAGCTGCCACAGGCACTAATGCAACCCCATTCCATCAGAGATGGAGACGTTTTAGTCCGTCGGACACGTCATCCATGGTTTCCAAAAAAGAACTTCAAATTTTTACTTATCTGACCTTAGAAGAGTTTTCCATTTTGCCTCAGACTATTTTCAGTGAGCTTTGGCTAGAAAATATGGTGGTGTTTCATGTTCACACACTACTTCATTGATAGAGCTTTAAGTTGCAATTGTGGATTGCACAGTGAACTGTGTTTATAGACAATGATTTCTGGTGTGTTGCTGAGCCACTGTAGTCATTTCCTGTAAAGAATCATGCCTGTTTTAAATGCAGTGCTCCCTGCGGGGCCAGGAGATCACAAGCGTCAAGTTTTGACCTTCATCCCCCTGATTATCTGAATCTTTTGTAATATTATACACTGGAGATGGTGGAATCTTTAAAGTTTTCACAATTTTACATTGAGGAACATTTTCCTGAAATTATTCCACAGTTTTTACATTTAGTTTGTCTCTTATTGGTGAACCTCTGCTCATGTTTACATCTGCAAGGCTCTGCCTCCGAGATGCTCCATCATGTTACTGACCTGTAGCCAGAGTAGTTGTCAAAGGGTCCTCCAGTTGTTTCTTGATTTGTGCCAGTTACTTTTCAAGCTCTTTGCTGCCCCTGTTCCAATTTTTTTTAGATGTGTTGCTATCAAATTCAAAATGAGCTAATATTTTCCAAGAAATATCTGATACGGTGTTTATGTGTTATTGGGATTAAGTGATTTGCAAATGATTGCATTTTGTTTTCATTTACATTTTACAAATTTGGACATTAGCAGTGTATGGTACATATGACCAATTGTAAAAAAAAGAACAAAAAACTATGTTTCCACCTGTAGAGGGCAGTATATACCAATAACTGAATACATGACATGAAAACATGGGGGTAATCCAGGAGAATGACAACACCTTGCTAATTTCCAATGTTTAATCTTTATTTTCTTTTTTGAATCTGAAGACATGGAAAAGCCAGGAGGTATGACTGCAGTTATTTGTAATAAGAATATGTTTAATCTTTTTCTGTTTTTAGTAGAGGTTTAAATGGATAAAATAAAACTTGACTCCCTTCTGTTTTCTCTTTCTCTCTGAGGCCGTGCGATACTTAATACCCATTTGTAAAATTGACTCATTGCAAAAATCTGTTTCTGTATGCTCATGTTGTGTTGGGACATCTGGATTTGAAAGAAAAATTACCATGAATATCTGCAACACTGAATGGATACTCATGATACCTGCTTTAGTGTAGTTTCCAATGTTGATTTTTGTCAAACCGTTTGCCTTCACTGCTTTGAAAGACAACAGTAAACTCTGAGCCAAGGAAGAAACTAAATTAAAGGGGACTAATATCACCTCATCTTCATAAGTTATCAGATTTAGTCTTTAGACATGTCTAGTAATCTTGCATGGCAGTGTTCATATTTCCTTTTGTTGCAGAAAAAACACGAGCTCAGGTCATGTCTGCTTCATATTTATTGTGCAAATATAGTATACAGAACATGCATCAACAATCATATTTGTGCCATAAAAACACTTCAAATTCCTGTTTTGTTTATCTTTAAAGACATTTATATACAAGGCAAGCCATCTTGTTCCTGATTTATAGGATTTTTGATGTTACATCTTAAAAGGTTCTTTGAACATTTACATGCATAGTCATATGGCCAGTCATTGATATTTGATTATTATTGCTTCAGCCTAACATTCACAGAGTAGTGGTAAATTATTGCTTTCATAAATTCATATATATATATAGTACTTAGATTTGCATAGTTGTTCAGATATAAGTAAGGCATACCTTCAGTGCAAGCCACAAACTAAATAAAACAATTAATGCTATAGTGAAATAATTTGCATCCTCAGTCTTCCCTCACAGGGATTGCATAATTTACTGTAACAGTCTCACTTACACAGGCTTGTCGTGTCCATGTTCAAAAAGCGAATGCTCATTTTTGATTCAATTTCAAAGCCATCCAGCAGCTGTAAAACACAGTTTTAGATCATTACAAATGTCTGAAACTTCATTCAGGATGATCCAAAGCAATAATAAAAGCATATTGTATTATAAAGTATGTTGACTAGGTAATACAGTAGTCCTGGAAAACCCACTGCGTATTTTATAGTTTATATATTACGTGTACCAACCTTGAGAAAATGCTCAAATGTGATTCCCTCATAGAATTCATCAGGTTCCTATGCATAATAAAAAGAAGTTATTGTGTTAATCCTCACAATTATTGAATCAAACTTTTTTAGATATAATAGTATACATACCATGTGACCCATTGAAATGCTGGCCACTTCCAACATGGCTGCATCGGCAATGCTTTTGGCTGTTTCCTTCCCCAGTGATCCGCTGCGAGATAACAGCTCCTCCACAACCTGGAAAGATGAAAAAAACAGCTCAAATAAAATATCACCACTACAGTGGTTACGGGGCTCAGAACAATGATCTCCAAAAGATTCAGGAATGAGATGCTTCCATAGTTTCCTCATTAGTTTAACTGTATTGCAGGAAGGCACCTGATTTTGTCAATGGAGAGGAGATACTCAGGAACTATTTACTCAGTTATATTTACAGAAAGTTTACATTTTTGGAATTTTTCTAACATAAATGAGATTGAATACTTACAGCAAACATGCTTTTAGATTTTTTTCAATAATTCATTTTAAGTTTTTATCATAAAATCCTTGTTGTGGACACTGACTCATGTTTAATTGCAGAATATAATGGCATGAGTTGTATATTAACTGCATGTATTTAAATTTTTGCTCTAGTTTTACATCCATTTCTGGAGTGATTTTACGGGTGCCTATAGAGATGAACACCTACTACTGCTTTGTTTGAGCCGGCGCTTGTTTTGTGCTAAAAAAAGAAGGGTAATTTATGGGTATGTGGTCTCAAGAGCTAATGGTTGTGGCTGGTGTCATCCAGCATTCTCCTTCACAGTGAAGTAGAAACAGTTGTAAGAAGGAGGAGTGTACAGTATATATTACCATTTACATGAACCTACAGGGTCAATAGACATCGAAACACTGGTCAACGGGTGTCACCAAATCGTTCCTGCTCAGGTTCGTCAAGAGACTAAACTTTTATCTTACAGCTAGACATCTAATGACAGCTCTAGTAAAGGTCAAATCATTTCTGCTTCTCTGGTTAAAAAGAAGAAGCAACAAGTCAAAAGGGTTCAAATTACTTTGCAGTGCTGAAATCATAGTATAGTTAACATTGTCACAGTGAAGAAAGAAAGTATATTCAAAAGAAGCATGATCTCAATAAAAATGTATTCATAACATTTCTTAATGTCAGAATAAAAAACAAAGAGATGGTTTCCCTCACCCAAAAGGATCACATAATGCTTCTAAATATATATGAGAAACAAGTGGTATGTAATATTTCCATCAACTAAGGGGAAATATGGTTTGGACAAGAGTTTTACCATTAAGAGTGAATGATTTATTGTTTCTCTTCTACAACCGTGTACATGCTTACATGTCTGTATTCCGCGAGGGTGATTGTCCCATCGTTGTCCGTGTCATGCATGTTGAATAAAACTGTTGAGAGAAACAGAGCTTTTACTTTAACAGCTGTGAGTCAACCTCAGATAATGTCAAGCATGGGGTCATGTGTTTCACTTTCAGACATACATCTCAGTTTCTCTCTCCTGACTTTCTCACGTTGTTCCTCTGTTATATGCAGGGACGGGGGTCTGAAATGTGACATGACCACCAGGAATTCTTCAAAGCTGATCACATTGACTGTTCCCTCACCATTCTGGTGAAAGTTTCTGAAGAAATACACAGAGAGGAAGTTATGACTGGCCAAATACACTATAAATGGCATTTTCTTTATTTAAATTTTCAATATAAGCACATTTTGAATTTGATGCCAGCACAGCTCAGTGTTTACCATCGTAAAGCATGAACAGTAGAACTGAAGAGTCTGAATTGTGTCTTTAATTGAAAGTGTTTTCCTTTGTTGAACATGGGATTTCAACCACAAGTTGTAGTTTTGATTAGTTTATCTTTTTTTCTTTTTCCTTTGGACTGTTTCTTGATTTTTTGGATTGAGGTCAAAATGCTCAAAGGATGCGATGCAAGTTCAATATTTCTCTCAAACACTGTGGTGAAAGACTTGATAAATGTCGGTATCAACATTTAGCAATGGAATCAACAGACTCAGGACCTGTAGCTGGCCTCCAGATGAAAGGTTGTCAGTCAGTTGGTGGAAACCAACAAAAAGAGGAAATAACTCTTCGATGGGAGGTTTCATTTCTGTACAACCCTGAGCAGTTTTTTCTAATGCTGTGTGCAATAATGCAGCACCATTTCATGACAAAGGCTGCCTTCTGAACCGTTGAGGATGCAGCATCCATGATTCCCAGATAGAATTTGACAGTTTTCTACTTTGCCTCAGTTCAACTATAATTACCTCAGACCCCCCAAAAAATGTGCATTTCTGGATCTTTCTTTAGTTTTTATTTGTTTATATGTATTTTATATACTGATGATGGTTTTTAGAAGTGTTACTGAGCTAAAGCAATAATTTCCACAAAGATTGTGTCTGTTTATATTGCTTTGCTGCCTGAAAGCGAAGCAATTACTCTTTGGTATACTACTACTTTCTATTGATCTATTACATATTACTATCACTTTGACAATGTTACTTAAAAAAGAAGCATTCTCTAAGATGTTTTTATTTTTATATGAATCAAAACATAACAGCAAAGCGCTTCCTAAATGTAGGACTTATTTTACTGTCATGACATCTCGAGCACCAGGTCCATATTCAGACTCTAATCTGACATTTGCATCTAATGTTCAAAAGAAAAAACAGCATCCCTTTAAATCGGAGAGCTGTGTTGATCCATCAGTCATGTCTGTTGTCATTTAATCCAGTTTATTAATCAAGGGAATTTCTGAAAGTATTGTTCTTTTTTTTTTAAAGTATAAAGTAAGATGTACTTGTTTTTCATAGCCTACCTGTTGCTGGCATCTAATTCAAAATTAACATGACAAAAAAAAACAATACAGCATTTTATATGTTGTCTGTGCTTTTATCATTTAAATAGTTGGTTAAAATGTTGTACTTTGAGGTTTTTGAGAAAAGGCTGCGGTTGATTTGGATTTGAATACCTTTCAAATAAAGTGATAAAACTCAACACTGTACCTTTTGTCAAAGAAAGCCTCAATGATCTGCGCACGGATGGGATTGCATGCTAGATCTGGGATTTCTCCAAACTGTTCTCTCCTGAAAGAATATAAAATATTTTTTTTTTAAAGAGTGGCACATGGTATTATATGAGACATCAAGGCTGTCTCGCTGATACGTGAACTAACATGATGCTTGTTGGACAGGTTTCTAGTTCCAAAGAAAGTTGGCAGACTGTCAAGCAGATTCATTACTGAAAAGCCCCGCTTCAATAGAGTTGCAATAAAGAATACAGAATTGCTCCAATAGGCAATAATTTCTACAACTTTATTCATAGAAAAAAATCGCAATATTTAGCTTACCTCAGACTTTCTTCATTGTGACTCAGCTGTTTGAATCTTTTATGCAGAACTCCAATCTGTTCATATGAAACTACAAACAAAAGGTAAACATAAACAGACAGCACACACAGTAAGTTATTTCAAGTTGTTTTAAAGTAAATGTTCATTGGCAGCTCTTTGGATGTTTTCAAGGCAACTCATTTGAATATTCATCCTTATGTAAAACAGTTTATGCGTCTACTGCACTCACCTCCATCATAACAGGCTAACTATTATGTAATGATATATGATACTGTTGGAAAAACATTTGTTATCAACGGCATCATCTTTTGTTATTATGAAGTTACACTTTTTTCCTTTCACTTTAAATTATTCAGCAAAAAGACTGTGTTACCTTAAAGATAGTTTTGTTTGTGTATGAAGCGTTGACATAAATATAAACTATTATATATATAGGCCTAATAGTAAAATCTATTTCTCACGATGACATGGTCGGGTTTCCCATTTAAGATAAGACTGTGTTAACATTGTGATAAAAAAAGAGAAGGAATTAAAGCCTGTTTCCGTATGTGGGGCTCTCTTGTCTAAACGCTCCTTCTTGACAGACGGCAGAAGAAATTGAAACCGATACAAACACCATTCATTAATAGCTACTTACAACCCGTCTTGTCCGATAGATCAATATATTCTGGATGACCCGGAGAGGACTGTAGTGCGCCCATAGCTCCAAAAGGCTCCTCTCTCAGCAGCAACGTAAAGCTTTAAAAGGACTTAAGACAAAAATGAGTCGACAATGGAATCGACAGGGATGTCATATGATCATGTTTCAGAGTAATCCATGTCCACGCCAGTGTTTTTACAGATCCTGAGCTCACACCTCCTTTCTCCTGTTTGCTCGCCGAGCAGGTCTTTCTGCAAACAGCGCAGGCCACTTCCGCAACAACCGTCGTGATGACGACACATTATTTAAGAACAACAGGCTGACGTTTAAATAATTAAGTTCAATGTTTTTTTTTCATCTGATCAGATGCTCCGGCTTGTTCATATTGATAAAGGGGAAAAAAAGACACCCAGAAACAGAAGGAAGATTAGGCTGCTCGGGAGAAGAAAGACTGTGTCAAATGTCTAACTTGCGTTATTAATTTATTTGGTTTGTCAGTTCAGCAGGTCACACCGGCAGGATGCAATCTAAAAAACAAAAAAAAAAGAAAAGAAAAAATCTTCTTACAACTATCCAGGATTGATTTATATTCATAAGATATGAAAATGAGGCTTAACAAGAACAAGTTTTGCTGTAAATAATATAAATTGTTTATAGCTTTCAGCCATGCTTTATATTCCGCTTTCATCAGCAGAAGGGTGCTCACTGTTGCAAGTTTTCTCCGGTCCATTGTTCTTGGACATGCTCAGAAGTTAAGGCTCAAAGCTCTTTCTTTGCTTTGATGTGCCTGAGAGCTCCACTGAATGGACTTTGGTGTGATATTTGCTCTAAAGCTGTTTCCAGCATCAAGAACTGACTTTATACCTTGATGAAAGTAGATCAAATGTCAAATGTATTGTTATCTGCACTTATACACATTGCATTGGCTCTTAATTAAATGCAGAAGTGTCAGTTTGATTTCGGAACCAAGTAGTATCCGTTTCCTGAAAATCTGCATCCACTATGAAAATTATATGACCCCCTCCTCCAATTACTCTATCACTTTAAGCACTTACAGAGTACAAACATCAAAGACTGAATGATGATTAACACTGTAATTATTAAGTGAATAAAACTTATAAGAATATTGAATATGTTGCACTTAAGACCATATTACAGAATAAATATTACAGAGTTGCCGACTCCAACATAAAAATCACAGAAGTAACTAAGGTAAAACTATGTACATACAAAAGAAATACATTAAAGTGGTCCAAGCCTTGCAGTACTCCTTTTCACCACATGGTGGCAGCAATATCAATGGAATCAGGACTGGGTTCTGTAAAAGATCAGCTGTCTCTAATATCAGTTTTTCTTGTTTTCATCAGTAAAGAAAAAAATACTTGTCATTTCAAATACTCAAATACTTTCATATTACTCACTGTTTATGCTCAATCACTTAGCAGGTCATATCTATGGGCATATATTGTTACTCCCACTACACTGATTGCAGGATATTTGATTGTCTGTATTGTGTGAGTAAGTTTATCTAAACCAGTCCTGTTTTGTAGCTGTCAAACCACATCATCTTGTACCTGTTGCATCCTCCATGTTCAAGCAATAACTGTCACGTCTAATGTTGAATCAACAGGCATCATGGAGACAGAAATAGAATTGAACTTCTTAGAAAAAATGTTTTTTATTTTTTGTTTTTCAATCAAACAAACCATCACTGGGCACCAGTATTTTGCTTCTTTAAACGATTTTAATAGAAAATTATTTTTTTCAGTATTCCATCTTCTAAATTATCCAGGTCGCTTTCACAAATCCATCGAGTCCTTTTTTCCCAGACTCAGATCTCATATTCTTACTGTGTTCACACAGTAGGACATTGTCAGTTTTTAAGCTTTTACATTGTACTACTCAATTATTGAGTGAATGAATGTTGAGAAGAACTTTAAAAAGTATAATGAATCATTAAAATTCCCTTTTCACCAGAACTCTTGACACATGCTTGTTTTCAGCCAAAACATCTCTTTTAGTTAGGCTATAATCATCTACTTAATAAAGCTCTTTGTACTGTCTGTGTTCAAATGAAAGGCAAAAAGAGTCAAACATGCCAAATTGAGGAGGTCCAATTTGTCATTGGCCACCTCTGCTACCACATTCTAATGCTTTGAGACCAAAAAAAAACAGCCTTCATGCTGAAAAAGCTATTTTGCTCAATATATCCTAAAAGTTATTATGGTAATCATGACTTATAAACAATGCTTTGGGGGACAAAGTCCTCAGCCTTTCGAAAAATTGGTTTAAGTGGAAATAGTAAATTTCCACAAACAGCTGCTAAATGCCATTACTGAAAATGTCTCTGTTGCAAAAATTTTACTTTCTCAGAATCTGACTTACAACACAGGACACAAAACAATCAGTGCTAATTTAGAAATAAGAGATAAGTGAGAAAGAAGTGTGTACACTACAGAGGTTAAATGAAAGTTTCATCATTTCACAGAGAGAGCTACTTAGTCTAAGTTTTTATTCATAAATTACACTACAGAAAAGGTTATACAGAGACAAAGAAAACCGTTTACATTTTCATTTGTGCCTATAGTCCACACATACACAAGGATTTCTACAATAGACAAGCATTTCAACCTTTCAGGAATTGTTTAGGCCTGTATCAAAAGGGCTAACACACATACCCATCTGTGTAAATGGGCCATTTGCTCAACTGAGATAAATGTTAAGACTGACAATTAAAGAGGGACACAGTACTTTCAAACATGAACACTGCAAAATTATCCAATCTACTTTCCAAAAGAGTCACATCCACATATAAATGCAAAACTACAATTTTTTATCGAAAACTGTCTATCGTGTATAAACAAATGCTGAGTCTATGATGGAGACATGAAAACAAAAATATATTTGAACTGTGCCAGTATCATACAAAATACTTGTATATGTGAAAAAACCTGGACACTGAATTGCCATATTTTGGTAAAGATGTGTTGTTTACTCTAGTATTGGCTGGTTGTGTTACAAGACTTGATTAATGCCCTATGATTTTACAACAGCATACAGAATTAGGACAACATAGCACCCCATATTTAGCATTAGTGATGGTTGAGTGGGTGGAGTGATGTATTGTGGCTGTTTTGTGGTACAACTCTTGTTAGAAAAGGAAGTTACTGTGTACTGTAAGATACTGTTGCTCTCCAACCCCCTCATCTCCCCACCAGTTTAATGTAATCAAGTAGTATTTAACCCTGACATACGCCAACATTTTAGATTTGTGCCTTGTATTATTATGTATATTTGTCCAGTTGCAGAAGCACCTCCTTTGCTGGTAAATTAAGTTTTTATTGTCCTGGAAGACTTTGTTTTTATACTAGCTAATATACAACGCAATCAACATTAACATTTCAACTGTCTAATGACTCTTTAACCTATGCTACTGTTGCAACCCTGAGATAGTTTCCCACTTTGCCAGTGTGGAACTCCAGTTTTCCTCTAAACATTGAAATGACTATTGATCTAGTAAAGAATGATATCAGCCACATCCAGATCTACACAACAGACAGAAAAAACATAAAGAATAAAATAAGTTAGCAGTGGTTTAAATATCCACATTTCAGTGACTTCTGACTGTTAAATGTAAAACAGGATGTTTGAGGATATGGAGAGAGAGAGACAGAGAGAGAGAGAGAGAGAGAGAATGTATGTGTGTGTGTATACATATGTATTCTTTCTATTATCAGTCTGTGTCCTTGAAATGTTCCTTCCTAGAAGATTGTCTCACACGCTGCACTGTGTGTCGTGTTTGTGTGTGTTGTTAACTATTGCTGAGGGCACTTCGTTTGACGGCTTGAAATTGATTTGAATAAAAAGGCTAAGAGGGAGAGAAAATAAGGAGGTGTCCGTTAGATACGGAGACAAAAAGGGACGGAGAAGCGCAGCTAAGGAGAGAGGGCAGCCTGAGCCTGTTTTGCATGCACGGGGGCTTCTGTGGGAGAAAGAGTTGACAGGGCGCCGCAGTGCTGCCTCCAGCTCTCAGACAACAGCTGCTCAGAATGAGGAGACATCCTAAGGGTGCTGCGACATGTCTCGCTCTTTCTCCATCTCACTTTTCACCTGTCTGCCTCTTCCTTTCAGCAAACAGACACATGCTAGACACATGTGCGGCACACCGCCTTAGCTACATTCTCACACATCCTTCTCAATGACGCACGTGCATGGGGCGTGAGATTCAACAGAAATTGGCAGGCTGTCTGTGCTTGAATAAACACTCAAAATAAACCAGGTATGTCTGGATTTTGATGAGATCTGTGATTTGTTCTGTTTACTTGGAAAGGTGTTTATGAGGATTAATGATCAACTTTTTAATCGGAATGAAAAGGCTCCTCTTTCAAGTTGACAAGCTTTTGTTTGAGCATCAAAAACCTAGTTTTTTCTTATTTGCATTTGTCTCATACGATTACTTGCAAAGTTTGTGTGAGAACTGTTGATCATTTTTTCTCCTGCAAACAAACCAATTTCTGATTTTATAGCACTTAGTTCTATTTGTGCTGTCCAAAGCTGTCACCAATAGTAAAAACAAATAATATCTTCTGTCTTACAATGAAATTGTACAAATGTGATATGAAGAGCATCCAAGGTCAAAAACTTTATTTTTTTAGACCTACCTGCATAGTGTTTATTGTAATTTTTTCTCCTTTTAGATACACAAACAGTATTTCTCATGGGTTCAATAAGCACACACACAAATTATAATTTAACTTTTTTTTATGTGTGTAGCAGTAATGAAGCATAATAATTTTTGTATTGATTCATTATTTCTCCTTCTAGCATGATAATCCTATTTCAGAATGTTCAGAATTATTTTACCGGATGAGCGGAAGAGGACGGTACGGTAGAGAATCATTTTCATTTAGCTTTGGAACTGATAGCATAATGGGACGGACAGATGGACGTTTTGCTCTTTGCCTTCGTTTTGTCAATACAGAAGAATAGTGAGGATTGCAGAGGCATGGACAGGGCATACTCCGATCACCAGACAGAAAGAAATCAATTTCAGAGTACAAGCAGTTTGGAGGCAAACAAGGATGAAGCTGAGTTACAGTACACAAGTGTAAGCTGCTAGAAATCTATCAACATTTTTCAGAATGTTTGAACATAAATCAGTGAGAAAGACTTTCTGAAAGGAAATCACAAATGTTATCTCTATGGGAGCATAAACAATCATTTACAGCAGCAAATTCACGTTGATGAACCCCCATCTTTCTCAGGCCAGATGGGAGATACAATCCTGTCTGTGTCTGTTCTGTCTTCCCAGTTGGTCATGCCTGGAGACACCTCCTAACAGAATCTGGCATTTACATTATTTCCCCGAACTTGTGTCTGTCTGTGTGCGCCCTTCCTTCCAGTGCAATGAGTTGTGGTTCAGTGTCAATGGTTTTGCAGAATCACTTAGATCTTTTTAACATAGAGGAAGTGCAGCCACCCAGTGGAGAAAAACTCATTACAGTGGCTTATATCTGCAATCTCCTTTTTTCTATCATTATTCAAAGCTTGTGAGGTGAGGATTTGAATGAAAAAAAGGCATATAAATTGAGTTTTCCTCTATAGCTTTGCTCTTTTGTCACCTCCTCACTCTAATAGTGTACAAAGCCTGGTAGTCTCTGCCCTCAACAGATCATCAATCCCACTGTCCTTTATACCGTTACTCTACAGCACTTCACCTGAACTCTTCAATTTGTTGCAGCTAATCCCTTCTCATCAAATATAAGAAAGCCATCTTTCAAGCATCATAGCACTCCACTGATCACTTCAAGAACATCATCAAAAAAGACAAACCTAGTAAAAAGAAAAATAACCTCATTCCAATCAAATTTGATGGCAGCATCACATCTCAAAAAAGTTTTCCATGTTTATCACTATGTAGCATCCCCTCTTTTTTAATAACCCTCTGTAAACCACACAAAACTGAGGATAACAGTTTCTGGAAAAAATGCTGCTGAACTTTGACATGGTTTTGTAGTATTTTAGCCTTACAGAATACATTTATTATGTACTTCAACTCCAGCTTCTGTGAGTTTAGGTCACAGCCTATTAGGATTGTGGGTTTATTGTTTTACATCAGAAAAACAGTAGCACTGAAAAAACAATCATTTGGTTACACCCACCTGCTTGAGTAGGCCACACCACAGTCTCACCTCGTGTAACTTAAGTTGCCCGACTGAGACCGAACAATCTGCTTCCAATAAGGAACAATAAAGCCTTATTTAGACTTGAGTAGATATGAAGGTTACACGAATTTCCACCATAAAAAACAAAAGAAAAGAAAAATTATTTATTCTCATTGTAACTATGAAAAGTGATTTAATTTGTAGGTAAATATGCAGGCAGAATGTAAATCCTGCTCACTTGTAGCGATTGTGCTTAAAGTCTACCCTCAAGAGGAATCACCTGAATAGCCGTTTTAAATCTCCATGGTGATTTGTCAGTTAAGGTTAAGGGCATGTTGGCCTTGTTGTTAAGGAGGCAGTTAATAGCTAGTGTGTGGAAGGTATTGTCAAGGCTTTAACCTATATGCAGTCTTATATTGGTCTGTATTTGTAGATGACTGTTGACTTTCCTGTACATGGCACAAAATAAGGATAACCTCCAGTTCATTCACTGTAAAGGAATATTATCAAGAAAATTAAGGGAATAAGTGAAAATTCTGATAAAAGTATCATAACGGTTTCATTAAGAGTTGCAGATATAGAGGATTCAGGTTGATTGTTTTGACCTTTTCTGTTCACAATCTCTAGACTAGAAATAAAACAGATCTGTTCAGACATTACATAGAGTCATTGAGTATATTTAACATCATGGGTTAATTTTAAGATTTAGAAACAAAAAAAATCAAATCTCTTTAGCTTAAGTATCAAAATGAGTCATTGTCCCAAAGATCCTCGAGACAAAGTTTAATTATTGAATTACAGGCGAACAAACAATGCTTCCACCTGAATAACGCAGCTGAAAAAAATAGCTTCGTACATTTTTCTATTTTCTCCATACAGTTTGTGTTGTGCATACATTTCAATATCAAAAGCAAGGACAGCTGCTCGGAACTTGAAAAGACAGAATACTGAGTACATGTGGGGCGTCACAGAGGTGGTAGATGGTATACTGCAGATGAATATGTGATGATTGGATTCAGCAGAAACCTGTGATTACAAATTACAGTCGACCCATTTGGGCCATGTTCTGTCTCCTCTGCCTTGAGTTCATTACTGACTGAATGGGACAAAGTTATTGAAAAGAGATAACAGCAAAGCAGTTTTTGTTGTACTTTAGTCTGTATACATCAGGAGAGCTAGAACTGGATTTTCTTTAAAGGAACTAGGGGCAGGATTTATAAAAGAATCCACATGCATGTCCAGTTTTTTTAATGCTAATGGATGATGAAGCGATAAAAACCAAAAAGAACGAGCCCACCCACGTATCTCCCCATTGCCTTGAACAGGCTGTGTGCTGCATAATGCGCTGCAATTCGGGGCCTGAATTTCTCGCGCAGTCCTACGGATTTGACGTCAATTGACGCTGCATGTGCATCCTCGACAGCTTTGATACAGGAAGAAGATAGTCACGGTTTATTCAACCACTATTTGGGGTAGTAATGGACCCAGCACCACTGAAAGCCCACTAAAAAGTGGCACTAAGAGGAAAAGAATTTATCAGTGGCATCTCGTGAGTCCAAACAAAAATATGATAGAAGCCGGGCAGAATATGTGAATAGTGTGTGCGCGCTCCCGTGGCTGGTGGCTGCACCGTGGCGTCACTAGTGAGTCATTTCTTCATCCAGCCCCTAGTGCCTTTAAGCCTGCTGTTACAAGTTTTCATACTTAACAGGATGTGATCATTAATATGGTACCCCACTTAACCTCAAGTCTCTTTCTTTTACTGTTGTGATCTATTTTCTTTGTAAGAAAAAAAACAGAGCCAAGTCAAACCTGATGCCTTCACTCCCATGGCAAGGTATACGGTTCATGCAACAGTAGTATCGGATCGGTATCGGCCGATATGCTCAGTTCAGGTATCGGATTAGATCAGAAAAAACTCAAGTTTTTTTTTTTTTTACTTCTACTTTGCACACTCTGGCTCAGTTAAATTGGTAGAAATGCCTGTGTTGATTCTTCCCCGCATTATTCAGCTTTTAAAAGGTCACCACACAGGCCAGAACGGGCAACATTAGCCAGAGAGAAATAAAGTCTGGCTTCCTTGTCCACCCTGTTTTGATTATATTTAAAAATGATTTCCTTCATACATATGCTGCATGTGTTCATAGTCTCCAATAAAATAAATCTTATGCTGATTTGCTAAACATGTCCAATGATGAGCACAGTTTTTAAAGAGTCGTTATCAGTCACAAGCCCAGAAACTTTTTGAATAAGCTTACATGCTTTGATATTCCAAACGTACTCTGTTTTTCCTCATATTATATTTTGTAACTTTTACTTTCACCTACTGTCAGAAAAGCTCGGTTTAAACTCCTGTCCTTTTCAGGTCCGCTTCTGACATGCTTATTCTGCTCTGATTGGTCGTAAATATAAATGTGACAGCAGCTCTTTTTATTTATCCTCTTTTTTCTATTATCATAAAGATTTTATTTCTTACCAACTTGGCTGGCATTGTGAATTTGTGACATGTGGCAATATAGACATTACCAATGATCTTTGATTGTTTTTTCTTCAGAGAACAAACATAAACATCTCTACCACTACTTCCAAAAAGTAGAGGTGTTATTCTAAAGGTTAAAAAAAGAATCCAATCTCAAGCCAATAACCACAAAGCATATCAGACTGCGATAATTCCTTCTCTTTTATCAAAAAGCACTTATATCTGTATCACAAAACACTTCTATCTAAAGAGAGAACCAAGCAGAAACATGACTCATCATTGTTACTGTAATTTATTCAAGTTTTGGTTCAAACGGATGTGACCCAAAGTATATTATATGTCTTGTTCCTGCACCACTGAAGCTTGTAGGGCTTCCTCGAGGCAATAATGGGGATCAAAAGGGCTTTGCTATCAAGGGAGTTTCAGCTGGTTTCATCCTCATCTTCCTGTTGCCCTTTTTTTGTTGTTGTTGCACTGGGGACGGGAAGTGATACACAGAGAGAGAGACTTTGTAGTTTGAAAGTGACATTGGTTTATCAGGACAAATATTCCATAGGCAGCATACTTAATGAGTTTAGACATTATATATATATATATATAATCTGGCTGTATAATTTAAAAAAAATCTGTGCTTTAATGCTGTTGATGGTACTGATGTATTGTCACTCCTCAGGTTATATCTTATGGTGTTATACATGAGAGCCGCAGTTGGATCTGTGCCCATTTAATGCATCTGCACAGAAGAGTTGCTGCTCACCTTGATGAAATTCTTGGTATGCCTTCAGTCTGGGAATTGGTTCACCTGAAAGATACTGAGTCTCATTTAAGAGTTGAGAAGAATCCACCGTCCCTCCTGCACCTCGCTGTGGTCCCCCCACACCACTGAATTTCTGTTCCTGACCCGTGCTTTCTCATTTTTCCCTCTATCCACTTACCTGCACAATGTGAAAGGCTTGACATTCAGTACTTCAGTAGGAAGGATGAGCTCTTGAGCAGCTGTGTATATTACGTTATCTGTGGCTCGGTCTCTCCCCAGCTCCGTGCTTAGCACTCTGAAAAAGCCTGTTGAGTTGAGATACTGGCTTGTGTCATGCTGTGCTGTGGCACTGAGGTGATCAGATGTAATGTTTGCCTGCTGCATTGCAGCCAAGGTCAGTGGATTATGATGACTGTGTCACCCAATTCAAGAACATCAGGTGTAGCGTGTGTGAAGTGAAAAGATGTTGAAATTTATTTCACACAGAGATCAGCTTTTGCCTTTGTTTTCAACTAACCTTTTTTTGGTTTTGTGACGGTTTTATATGATTTTCCTGCAGTGTGACTATCACCCAGCCTTGACAGGAAGTGTGTGTTGCTGCTGGGATGATCAGCTCCCATAGGTACTCTTGGCAAGTGTGATTGCTATTGTTATGCTTCACCCATAAGCCAGAAAAGCTTTGTTAAGGCAGGATTACTGAAACATGGCTACATATTTTATATAAGCAACCAGGAAGGCTTGGTTGGGTGTTTATCCAAACTAAATGACAGGGTTAGTCATGTGACAAGACAAAAGAGAAGGTCAGTCTCATAGATCCTTTTTTATAGAGTTTCACCTTTGTTAATAAACCTAGCGTAACCTTCACCATCACTACTGACGTCTGTTACGCTCTAGCTGCAAACGCAGATTTTAATTGTTTATCAGGGTCATTATTATTCAGTCACAGGCTGTGATGCCAGGAGTAGATCCATAATAAATAGGATGGCAGAAGGGTAATCAATCACAATGTGTCGGGCAGCAACACTTGACACATGACATCTTAAATTCAAAATGCGACAGCCACAGAGTGAGCTTGCTTCTGCTATGAAGGTATTCCACAATATTATTAAGAAAAAGCTTCAAGGAGAAATTCGAAAAGATCTCTGGCTCTCGGCTTTCTTTCAATGGCATTACGTCACAATAGCAACCATTTAAACTGTTTAACATTTTTGTGGCTATCAAAAAGCTGTATTCAATTTACCACCATTTGTATGTTTACATGCTAGATTTTTAAATGGCAAATTACAGTGTGAATTTTGACACATTTTTTCTGTTTTTTTCCATCAAAGATGGTTATTGTTTGATTCTTTATGCCAGATGATTATGCCAAATATTTTCTGTTCTACATCCCTTTTTCAATGTTACACCATACATCCATTATAATTACACTGTAATTACTGAACTACTAATCTGATGTGTGCAGTTTTTCATGAGTTTTTTTCTGGGTTAAAATATGAGGAAATATTAGCTAATTACTAAAAAAAAAACAACCTCAGTTTTTAACCATCTTTCTCAAGGTAACCTTATGCTTTGAGAAAGCATTACTGGGACTGTATAAACATTAATAAACACACAGGCTTTTAAACCATTCTTTGTACAAATGTTCCCTCTTAATATGATCGGCATTTGGTTGTGTTGTCCAAATATATATAAGAACTTAGACTATAATATATAGAAATTACTTAATATTTGTGGGTATAGCAATGCACAATTAAAGATTTATCTATGTCATCCAAAGGGAAAATAAGATGATGGCCTGATGAAGGGAATGATGGCACATCCTAATATCTGTTATCAGTAGGCAACAGCTTGGAAGTCTGATCTCTGTGATTCTGTCACCTCAAAGTGAAGTAAATGAAGGGAAATCATAGTTGGAGGGTTTTTGATCAGACATGTTGTTCTACTGTGTTTACTGCTCAATCAGACAGATGACAGAGAAGTATCTCCTTCGTGCTGACAGGAACTTTCCCTCAGCTGCGTCATTCAGGGTCTGTTTTTAGTTTACAGAGCAAAGCTGTGAGGATGGCACTCAAATATACAGGAGGATCCACTGTGTGTGCATATTACCTAACAGCAGGGAGTTTATGCTCCAGGTTTCAGTCTGGCTTAACACCCACTGCTGTATTTAATGTGATTCATGAATATATTGTCATTTTTCTTTCTGTAAGAAGCCTGCAAAAGCTCTGTGGCAGAAAATAAGAAAGTTCTTTGTCATCAAAATCAGAACTGCTGTGCTGGTTGAAATGATTTTGTTTATACTGGATGAGATTTCCCTCAAGTAAAATAAAATCAGTTCAAGGACTGAAAAGCTGTCATACATTGTACAAAGTATTGCACTCACAGTAAATACACAAAATGATTAACAATGATGGAACTTTGTTGACTTTATTTATATCTTAATATATAATGCTTGATATAATTTATATATATATATACGTTATACCCACAGACAGTATAGATACATACATGCTGAATAAGGTAAACTGAAATAACCTCATGTGGTAGTTTTCTCCTTGTTAAAATAATTTGTGTTTGATCATTAACTAAATGAAACTCAAGTTCTGGTTCCCTGTTTAATGGAAAGTAAACAATTTAGGTTTTGAACAGAGAATATAAACAAATATATGTCAGATATGTGTGGGTATTTATCAATGAAGGACTTGCATGATACTGTATGTGTTTAACATAAAGAGCTATCTGTAAAGTTTGTCAGTCATCCAGGTCATTAGCTAACTGAGGACTAAGACAAATGGATATGCAATCTAGGTCATTCATTTAGATATGAACTGCAATTTTGTCAGTTTTGCACAAATATTAAAGTGTGCTTGGTGAAAACAGATGGAGCCAATAAGAGATACATTTTATTTCTAAATATTTATGAGGGAGCATCTTTAATCCTTTTTTAAAAATTATTATTATTGTTCGTTTATCTTTGTTATAATATTTCATTGTATCAAAGACTAGTATGTATTGTACTGAAGTAAAATATTGACATTAGCTTGTGCCAACTTGTATGCTCATACTGAGTCAGTATACAGCACAATCATCCCATTAAAGAAGGAGATGTATCCATGACCAGAAAGTAGACGTTTCTTTGTAATACTCCAGCCTCCTGTCAATCATGTTGAAAAACCTGTTTTTGTGATCTTGAATTTTGAGGTGCTGTTTTTCCTCCCTGTTAGATGCAGATTTTGCCTTCTTTTGTGTGTTTTCTTAGGATGCTACATTACACACAACAGCTTGATACTGGACTAGAAATGAGTTGCATATAGGCTACCTTAAATTGGTTCATACCAGTTTTGCATCATCGTATTTCTGGCTCCCAACCATCTGCTATGCCGTAGATTGATAATATAAACTTGCTATATCGATTTCTATTGTCTTTACAGGAAATATACTTTAAAACAAGCAGTTATATCCTGCAGGAACCTTTTTGGTGGGTATTTTGTTTCTTCCTGTCTTGTAAGATGCCTGTTTGATTTGGTCTCATTTGTCAAGTTAGTTCTAAATGTCATTGTTTCTAGTTTTGGCCGTGCTCACGCTGGTTTAAACTCTGTTTGATAAATAATTGGTTCTATTAAATGTGGAATTAAGGGAGTCACATTTTTCATATTGCACTCAGGTCTATGTTTTGCTGGGCATTACTCAAGTTTGAATGAAACGGTGACTGCAATGATTTGTGAAGCTATGTACAAGTGACCACTGGAGAGCAAAGTGGCTTCATAGGATGTGTTTTTAGCTTTAGCACAGACCACTACATTCTTGCTTCAGTTACGCTTCCTTGCACATAGCTTATGACCTCCCCTTCTATTGCCCTGCTGTCAAGTGATGCTGAGGTATGGAGTCCCACAGGAAGCAGGTTATTTGTGGTATATTTTCATACTGCAGGATAGTGGCTTCTACTCTTTTTTCATTTATCTGTAAAATACCAATATGTTCACATTATGATTCAAGCTGCTTCAAGTTTCTCGGGACTATTGAAGAAAGACAATAACTTTTTAACCTGATTTTGTTTAATAATTTGCAACACTCAACAAGTCTTTCATCCCTCGTTTCTTTATAGTTTGTTTCCAAAAAGTCAAACTTTCCTGTAATCTCTTAAAGTGGTCTTGCAGGCTTTCTGAAAGCCTTTCAAAGTTTTTCTTCAGACGTTGGCTGCTTTTTCACTCCTATTCAGTCCAGTCCTTGGGTTACTTTTAAAGAAATGTTTTTAATGTGTTAAGCCACTTATAACTGATCTGTAAATCATAGCATAGTATAAAAAAGCATCTGACTCAATGGATTTAGCGGTGTTGTTGCTGCATATAACAAATAACTTGGCAAAGAATTTAATCTGCACTTTTAGGCACTTCTTTACAGGTAACTTGTTGCAATAAACACAAAACTTAATCAATTTCTTCAGCTGGTGAACAGTGCACCCTTCAAATTTTATGGGAAACTAGACAAGTGGAGAATGAAAGAAGTGACAGGCCTGAAAACTATCTAAAACCCCTAAAACAGGTTTTTATGGATAAAGACATGTTGTGGACCAACTATTTTACAGGACTACTTTTACTGGACCCTTGCTGATGTAACAGAACTGTTTTTGCTGCAGTATCATGTGCTACTGGAGCACATTATGGCTTCAGAGATAAATTGCATTGACAACTGGTCAGAAATACATGTTTACTGAATTTACTGAGTTAAGATTGTCGCCAGGAATGGTAGACATCAATCAAATCTCAAGAATCTTAGCTTCCCAATGGTGAATAACATGTAGAGGTACTTGGAAGGGAGACTGAGTAAAATTCCTAATCATTTGTCATGTCCTGCTCAAGGGACGTCTGGTAGCAACAGGTTAAAGAACTGGAAAAATATCCAGCAAAGACCTGACATGGGATCTGAGAGATAAATTGGCCCCTCGAGTTGATCCACCTACTTTTGGCTGAAGCCTCATCAAAAATAGTTTCACTGGAAGGGTGGCTTTCAAGAAGCCATTCTTAGTGAAGGGAAAAAAAGGAGGAAAGGCTGAGGAATGCCAAATGAGACGAGAACTGGACCAAAAATCTGTGACAACAAGTCTTATGGAGTTATGAATCATCTCAGAGCTCAGGCATCAACCTTACTGAAGCAGTGTTATTGTGTTGACAGGGGACAGGAAAAAAACAGCTAATAACCAAAGAAAAGCTTTGAAATGCCCTTCAAGAAACCAGGAGAGCTATTCCTGAAGACTAGAAAGCTTGTTTACAAAAGGTTCTAGCTGTTGAGGAATAAAAATGGTCATAACAAAAATCAACTTTCAAGCTTCTGAATTGTACAAACTCTTTTTTTCTGTTCCCAGGTATCCCAGGTTCCTATAGATTTGCACATGTTTCAATAATTTGCTGCACCTGTTTCCATTTTTTGGGCAATATATAAAGAAATGACAAGTAGCTCTAGACTTGTGAAAGCAAAAGAAAGCTGATGAGATGCCATACCACAGAAAATGGTCAGACAAAATTTGATGCATTCCCCCATCTTAAGTGGATCTACAAATATTCACAAAATGGTTCCTGAAAAGTGATTTATGAGAAAAGTGCTGAAATCTATTTGCAAATGTGAAAATCTGATCAACTTGTCAGTGAGGCACAGGCAGCTACACACTCAATTTGCATCATGCCGACAGAGTAATTGTAAACCAGTCGGCACAAGATTTCCTGAAAGGCAGTAGTGGCAGCAAATCAACCCTACCTGTTCATATGACAGATGGACTGGGAGAACAGGCACTGACCCCCCATCGCTTGTTTAGAGGGAATCCACGCTGTTATGGAAGAAAACAGATATTTTGAGTGACAAGTTTTGATTAGATTAGTGAGCAGTGCAGAGCCGCATATTAGAGGAAAGAGGAGTGGTTTTGCTAACAGCCTTGCAATATCCAGCATCTCACCAGGATTTCTGCATTTTGTTATCCTGTCATGAACCCTCACAGTTTTTCTTCAAAAATGTGTATTTAACTGCCCGAACCAAGGAAGTTAAGATGGCTTTTAAGTCTAAAAACAGAAGTGATGTCAGACAACAACAAAACTCACAGAAAATATATTTTTATGTAAACTTTTTTTCATGATTTAATTTCAGATTTCTATGGACTATCAGTCATGTCTCTGAAACCCTTGACTTTGGAGGAAAGAAATGGAACTTCAAAATGAGCCGATTTATTTTATCAAGCAAAGAAGACTATGATCTTTTTCTTAAAGGCAGACTCTGTTGAACCTTCCATGTCTTTGTGTAGTGTCAACTCTTTAGTAATGAAAAAATTACCTCATTCAAAAAACGCCCCACAAAAATGAATCCTACTCCACATTTACAATCTACATAATTGCAACACACAATCTGTAACATTACAAGAACAGTCACCCTTAGAGACCTAATCTCTCTATGTTTTGTCTTGGCTCACGGGTGGGAGATTAATATGGCAATTGCATTGAAAGACAGGGCAATTCACGAGAAGCATTTCAATAGCTCCGATATATCTAAATCAGACAGCTGCTGTCTGGACATTAATCTTCCATTTTCAATAGAACAACTACTTAATTGGCAGGATGATGTTTCTAATCACCTACAGGTTGCACGAGAAAAGCCACACAGTTTGTATTCTGAAGAGGTGGACAGGTTTAGTGACAGGGATTTGCATTCAGTGTATGATAAACATAGAGACAAGGGAAGAGGCTGTACAGTAGCTGAGTGTTGGGAAAAGGCACAAAATAAAAAAAAAGGGAAATAAAGTAAAAATTGAGACAGGGAGAAAGATGTAATGGCTTATCCAGAATGGAGTTCTGCCATATTAGAAGGTTTCTCAGCCACGTAACATTCACATAGCCTGAAACTTCTACTTCCCACCAACCAACAGACATCGTTTTTATGGCTAAATCAGGTTAGTCCGTCAAAGCTTTTGTTTGGCTCCAAAAAAGGTGTTAAAATTTGGTGCCACACTAACTCTTCATCATGACCACATACAACCCCACTTAAATAAAGTTGAATTATCCTTTTAAAACTGAGAATGGAAAAGTTGATGAACACTTTCTAAAAATAAATGGGTGTCTAATAATGTAATGGGGAAAAACGTGAAATAAAGAATTAAATGTGTTTCAGGAAAATCTTATCACAAATCTTTCTTAGTTTATTTATTTAAAGTCAAAGTCCAAAATGGATTTTTATATTTTTCTATATAACATAGACTCAGTTTCACCCCCATAAAACCTACTGTATATATACCATCAACCATTAACCCCCATGGATGATATCAATTGACTCAATCAATCGACTTATCATATTGACTCACTGATCCACACCACTAGGATCGACAGCAGGGACATCGGAATATCATTCAGAGTGAAGAAATGTAGCTGAATGTTGACAAAGAGAGGGACGGTATCCCATACAGAGGGTATTGCACTCCCAGGGGGAAGAATAGCAGGTGTTGAGGAGAGCTACAAGTATCTTGGAATACCGCAGGCAAGTGACAACCAAGAAAAGGCCACAAGTACAGCTTCAACAGTCAAATATCAAAGTTCAGACCACAAACGTTAAAACACAAAAGCCGCTCACTATGCAAGGAGGGTTCCACCCCAAATCAAGTGTCCAGAGGCTATACAATAAGCGCAAAGAGGGAGGCAGAGGACGAGTGAACATCAGAGCCACTATCCAAGATGAAACATCCAAGCTCCATAGACGAGAAAGATGGTCCCAAGGGATGAAACACTTAGTGAATGATTCGGGCAGTGGAAACTGGACGAGATAGAGTTGGAGGATCCATCATTGGAGGAAACGCCTACATGGAATGCACCACCAACAGATATCTGAAGTAGATATGAACAAGTCACACAAATGGCTAGAGAGGGCTGGAATGGAGGCTTAGCCATTATCTTCTTCTCTCCCACCACTTCAACTGGTGGCTCTAAGCTTCCTCCCGGAACAAAGCAGCTCTGTACTGAGATGCCTCAGTACAGTCAAGCCAGCGTCAGATGCAAACTGATGTAATATCGAGGAACATCCATCACTGATCAATACATCCAATTTTACTTCTGTCAGGCTGAAATTGTGATGTGTCTGGCAATTAAGTTTTACCAATCTCTCATTCACAGAATTGCATCTAAAATCTACACCCTGACTGTAGCCCCTCCCCAGCTGTCACAGGGTTTATTCTGATCACTGAAATCAGATGTAACACAGTAACCACTTACTTTTGAACCCACCTTAATTATCTTATGTTGAGAAAACAAACTTTGTTTTCTTTTTTATAGAACTGTCCTTTCTACGTCATGAAAAAGACGACTTTTCACCTTCAACTTTCAACCAAATCACAGTGTTGAACAGACATTGGAAAAAGCCATCTTTTCCACATCTTTTCAATGGACTTGTGTTGGGTGGGTTAGTTTAATGATGTGGGGGGGGGGAGTGGTGAAGGGTCAGAGAAAAGGAGGTATGCTGTGCAACAAAGGGACTCCAAACTGAGCTGCCTGAGTCAAAAAGCTTTAGTCTCTGCACATGGGGGCACACACAGCTACCTGATGTCCCATCATATTATTTATCAACTGTTTGCTTCCACCAGTATTTTAAAATTCGAAATAGAAACACACAGGAAATACTGGGAATAAGAAGGATGTGAACGTACCTGGCCAGACAAACACTCACTCACTGTCTATGCCGAGCCCAGTGAGCCTCCAGGGCACCATAATATCTTTCCTCAGGCAGTTTTACTGTGAAGTATATGTTTTATTCAAACCTGTCCGGCCCAAACAAGGCTCCCGATGTGAAATGTTACTAAATACATCTAAATACATACATATACAGTATCTGAATAAAAATGTGCTTCTTTTGATAGAACAAATTAGAAGCAGTCAATCTGGATGTTAAACTAAGTCTGTTGAGCTCAAGCACAACCAGATCATTTTGGCTGACCACAAGTTTTGGCAAAGCATCTGATCTCCCCCCCTGTGGGATTTGATGGCTTGTGTCCTATCAGGAGCAGACCTTGTCCAGAGGCGTGTTCCAACGATAATAGACCCACAAGGGAGCAGAAACAGTAAGCAAAGAAAGGTCTGGGAGGAGCTGAATAAACACTCAGCTCAATAATATTGAATTTGGTGAACAAACTGCTGAGAGGCGCTTATTACCTGAGCAGGAAGATCTGCAGCCATATTGTCTATAAATAAGATCAGTCATTCAATATTATAAGATAAGATAGTCAATCACAGAATATTTTTTTGAATACTTTCCAGTATATAGAACTTGTGTTTTTCTACTCACAATGATCACAATTGCATGTCATCAATACCATTTCACTGTACGTGACATTGAGCAGTGATTCACCAAAATATTTGTCTGCAAAGGTGCTTTCATCTTTCACCCCCAAGTGCATTGGATTAAACAAAAATAGAAAAACACATGACAGACAAAAACATGGTGAACTTGGTTAAACCAGAGAGGAATACACACAATCACAAAATGTACAACAGCAGGATTTAAATCCAAAAGTGTGTCTGAATGTTGCAAAAACATTTGTATGCAAAAACAGCAAATAAACCCCTGCTCAGAAATGAACACAAAAACATTTTCATGCATAAATACATAAATGTATAAATGAGAAAGCATTATTTTGCAATAGATTAAATGGAATCTTCATAAAGTAATCTTCATATAAATGTGCTCTGCCTTGGGACAAGGCTCGTTCAAATCTAATACATTACAATTCTGCTCATAATGTAGAGTACAAACATTACACTGCTGCTTCTGCTTCACCCGAGCGTCTGCTGGCTGAACCAGCACTGCTGGGATTTCCTTCCCTGTTTCACTGCAGTAATTGAAACTGTGCAGGTGTGAAGCTTGGTGCACAGGGACATCATTAGTAAAGGGAGAAATTTCACCTGATCTATTTTCAGAATAAATTAGTTAATACAGATTTTTTTTTTTAACATCCCAAATCCTGTTCTGACAAAGAGAAATGGTTGGTAATTTAATGGTGTGACAACCCCTATTGGACATCTCTGGCTAATATGTAGACTTGGCACAAGAAGTTTGCATTTTCTTTTTATTAAAAAAACTGTAAATCTGGTGTGAATTTAAGTCATTTAAACTGTTTTTGTATGTGATATTTACAAAAGCCCTATGAGGATAATATCAGAGTTTCAGTGGTCCAGTCAGGCTAAAACACACATATAATTTTGATGAATAGGATAATGATAATAATTACTCCTTGCTGATCTATTAAAGCAGATAAGAACACTAATTTGTCTATTTTGGAAAGCACTTTGCTGCGAGCTGATTTTCCACTTACTGGAAACAAGTAGGTACGCATGTATGGAATATCAAATGTCACAGATGGCTGTTTCTGTTGTGAAGACTAGCACATCTTCTGAAATTATGCAAGGAATTCAGCGAATATGCATCTGATCTGACAGCCTCAGCAAACATCGTTGGGATTTTTGAAGAAAGAATCTCGACTGGGTAAAAGTGATCCTTTTATCTTACAGAGGAATAAAACCAATTGACAAAAATACTCGATTTAAAGAGTTCCATCAGACAAGATACCAACTATAGATGCAACCACTGTGACAAATACTGTCATTAGCTCTACAGCCATAAACGTTGTTGCTCCAAATGTGCAAATAGCCAAGATGATGTTTTCAGTTGTGGTTTATTTAAGTTATAGGATAACTTGGTCAGGATCAGTGAATGTAGCTATGAAGAGTTGCATGCTTTGGTTCTTATATATGGTATATAACAGAAGAATGAATAAAAATAGATTCAACAAAAATCTCTCCATTCTGAATCACAATGTTCATGTAAATTGAGGTCACATTAAGCAAATGTGCCAATGTCACATTAAGTTCGAGCAAGAACTAGATATAATATATCTGATTTCCTTTTCTTTTCTTTTTTTTTTCATATTCTCCAGCCTTAATCATTTTACCAGCCTCTGTTGCACTCTCCATCAACTAATTTGGGACTTGCTGTTTATTCTTAGTCACCAGCTCCCTCCCAATGCAACCTTACAACTGCCTGCTCCCTCAAGATTTGCATCGGGTCCTACGGGACCCATGGGATCCCAGTCCCAATGCAGGTACTGGCTCAGAGTACAGGATGTAAGATACTTGTTGACTTAGTTGTCATTAGGGAGCAACTCACTGAGGAAATCTGTTCAGTAGTGCTTCTTCAAAAGATTTCCTATCAGAAGCCACAAAACTGTCATAGGATGGTGCATTAAAGTATGTCCCCAAACTTTAATGTGTCCATGTATTCTGTCAGTTATTACATGTCGTTTCAACCTACATGAACAAACACCAAACAGGTTAATATTTGGGAGAACACTTTTGTTATAAAGGTCTTTATTTTTCTAGGAGAGCAGGGGACCGAGCCGAATCTAACAACATACTCGAAAAAACATAGCTCTTACCATTTGGCAGAAATCTTTATAGTCTCAACCAGCATTATTTTCACATCTTTATGTGAGTTAGGGAGATTCTTTGGTCAAAATAAACTTTGATAATTTAACAATAAGAAGATATTTAAAGATTTCAACTAAAAACTCTTTTATCAAGATAAAATGTTGAGTTTATATCAATATTCAACTCAGAGATGTGAGTTAATCTTTTTCTGATGGAATCTGTCAGCTGTGACCAAACACCAACATCTAAAGCTTTGTTTAAAACTTGTGACTAGTTTTGAGCAGTGGTGATAGTGTTGCTGCTTTCTCTCTTTCTCAAAAAAAAAAAAAAAAACGGTTCTAAGGTTCTGTCCAATCCTTAATGAGTCTGGAGTTGGCAACTGGCACAGATGCATAGGCCTCAAAAAGCTTATTTCCCTCCGTGTCAGCTAGGGAGGCAGATTTTGATTCATCCCAAATCTGCATACCTCATTTACATTTCAAAAGGAAGCAATCCTTTTAATTTCCATGAAATTGGATGTGTATTAGAGGCTAACTTGGGAAAGGCAGGAATCAATCCCATACAATTCTGACATGGTGGACATCACACTTGGGGAACCATGCAGATTACTGATGCGTCAACCTCCTCTCATTTGTTCTTTTGGCCATTAAGCAACATTATCTTCGAAGTAATCAACCAATACATTATCAGGTAAATTAATGTTTAGATACTGCAATCCTTCATGTTGTGTTTTCATCTCTGAAAAAGGAAATGTTCATGTTTCATTAGGTTAGGAATAAAAAAAACAATAACTTTTTATTATCAATCATTTTCCAATTTGCACGTTTTTGCATTATGAATGTTTTCTGTTAGCAACTTGCTTACAGGTTTAATGATAGTTGAAATGTGAATATGGTATGAGGTTGCCTTTAACTCCTCTTGCTTTGGGATCAGAGCTCAAATTACATAACTCCTTATCCTGCTCGGATGGATCATCCTCTGATGCTTTCCCAGCAAGGCAGAAGCTTGTTGTGGCCTAGTTTTCAAAATGTGGGTCAGCATGCCACTTTTTTGGTCAGTCCTGTAATATTCCTTGACTGTAGAAAAGACTACTGGAAATGCTGCGTATAACAAATTGAGAATTGAAATGTTTTCGGATTCTACTTCCCGAGACAACTGAGACACTCTTTTAGTTTTAAATAAAGACAACTAATGATTTACAGGACCGCTACAGTAAATCCTGTCAGCAGGCAAACTGTCTTCAGTATCCAGGCCTCAGAGGTTTATACAGATTGCAATTTTCTCACTTGACATTTCCTCATGCTAAAGTTAATTTCTTTCTTTAACAGCATGTTCATTTGATTTTCCCTGATGCCTCTCAAAGAGTTCCCTTCTCTCTGGCTCAATATAATTTGATTTTGAAATAGACCTTTCGTAAAATACACTTCTCCTGTGTTTTTAAGAATAATTAGATCTAAAAGATAAATCCCTATATTTCTTTTCTTTGTCTTATGATTAGACAGTCAGGTTTGCAGCAAGTCACGTCAAAATGAGAAAAGCACCTGCCCCAGGCCGCATTACAGAATCACCTTTTCGGCATATCGTGGCCCACCTGAATTATGTATAAGCAGTTGTTTGCAGTCTGCTGTAGTTATATACTTTCTAGAGTTGCTTTGGCTGACTTAAAAATGCTTGAGGTGCAAACAAATCAAGTCATATACTCTGTCATGACTCTCGCCGGACATGTGAGAAACCGAGGACAGAGTAGATTTCACTTTTGATGGCAATGTCCCACAGCAATGGTGTAGTCCATTGAAGTGTATGGTTGTCAAAGCTTCAGCTAATGTGGCAAACATTCCTATCTGAACCTTCCCTCCTTCTATTTGTACCCACTTATATAGCAACTTGAGGCGGTATTTTGATACTGTGCTCATTAACATATTCTTTTGTTTCCAGCTCAGTATCTGTGATAATTGGTGATGAGTCAGGACAGCTTTGTCTCACTTCAAGCTATCACATACTGACCTTTTGTCAGGAAAATTCATGGTTGCAAAAGCACATTTTTCAGGGCAAACCACTCGTTTTCCAACGTTTCCAACGTTTATCAATGTATTGTCATCACATGTTTGAAGAATATTGTATGAAAAGTTATGCACAACATTTCGTGCATTTACAACGTATTTCTAGCTACACTAAATCTCAGTGCACCTATGCATTTGTTCATCCTGTCTATGGTTTTAGTCGGAAAAATTTAGACAGCGACAGCAAACTATGGATAGTTTGCATTCATTTAATGAAGGTTACACTTTCTTGATAGACTATGAAAGTTTTGCTTTGCAATAACGTTATTTTGTGTGTGTGTGTCAATTCACCGCTAATATCCATCCACCCATCCACTTTCTTCTGCTTATCTTGGGTCGATGGGCGGCAGCCAGAACAAGGAAGCCCAGACTTTCCCTTTCCCCCCGTTACTTCTGACAGGGCCAACAGAAAACCAGCCGAGAAACGTGGTCCCTCCAGCATGTCCAGCGTCTTCCCCGGACCTTCCTTCTGGGGGGAGACGCCCGGAACGCCTCATCAAGAAGTGTTTAGGAGGCATCCTAACCAGATGTTGCAGAAACTGGATGTGATTTTTTTTTCTTTCTCCTCTTCCTATTGGCTGCTCGAACATAGACGATAAGCAAAAACTGTCATTTACGGAATGTTTTGGCTGGAATATCTTAAATAAACTGACATGTTTACTTTTTCTCACCACAGATCGGCATTTCAGCTGTACAATATGTTTGAAATATGACATAAGCATTTGTTTTTATGACATTAAGTATGACTGCAAAACTGGAAGAAATACCATGCTACATTCACTTCATTTCATTAAAGATTATGTATCTTAAATAAACCATCATTTTAACATGTTATCAACATATATCATCTAGAAGTAGCGTAATCACTAGTTCAGCTTTATCAGAGTTGATTTACGTAACAGATATATAGTTTTGTAGCCCTATTTTTGAGCTTGTTCTGAATACCGGAAGAACTACAATCATGGTGCTGATTTGTTTTTAGCTATATGGTGCTGCAATAAGGAATTAAAATTTTTATACAGTAGAATTATTTTGCATCAAATTTAAAGTTGCAAATATAGAATTAACACACAATGGTGCAAAGAAATCCTTAAAAAGTAGCAAAAGGCAGCAACAAAAAGTAAAAATCACAATAAAGTATTAAACATTTTCAGTATTTGCTTGTGTGTAAGTAATTAAATAATGCACCCCTGAGATTTAATGCAATGCACTAAGTTCAGTTTGATTAAATGAATGAAAGTAAAACAGGGTTTAATGACGGATACGTTCTATAAAGACCTGTATAACCCCATATTGATCCTGATCCGGACTCGCACAAGATTTTTTCAACTATCCCTGTAGGTAAGCGTAATTTCAAGTTATCATTGTGACATGAATACTAGGCCAAAATATTTAAGTGCTTTATTGGATGTCATTGCAAACTGGAAAATAAAAGAACAAAAAACTTCCTGTATATTCCTGAAATATTCATGAAGATAGACAAGGACAATATAACGACTAATATTGCTGGCCAACAGTAATTTGAAATGGAACGCAGTCAATTGACTGCAGGCAGCCCAAAATAGGACTGGAAAGTACCATGCACATAGCAGCATCCACAGCCAACATGTTAGCAATGATCTCGTGAGACCTGAGAGAATCTTTGTAAATAAAAAAGACTGTTTAGTTTTTCTATTCATTAATCTTGTTTGTTTAAGATCCACTGGGAATGAGAAGCAGACTTTTGGTTGTTTTGTTCATAGTCACAGTTTAAATATCTTAATATTACATAGTTTTTTCCTGAAAATGGGATGTAATGCAGAAGACTTGGGGTGGGGAGTATTCCTGTATCAGTGCTTTTGATCTGGCCTAATGTCCCATACGAATGGGCTGATAACCACTGATAATGTTGGTTCAAACGAGTGAGAAGGAAAGCTCATTGAATGCGAGTACCTCATTGGTCGTCTAGCATTGTACTATACTGTTGTTATTACCAATAGCGATGAATTGATAATAGGAGTATAGATGAAACAATCCAAGAGGCAGTGCTCAGGTTTCATTCAAAATGATCTGATGACGTAAAAATTAAACCAAAGCTAGGCACAAAAAAATATGCTATTATAGAGTAAAACATTCATACCGTACCATAAGTAAATCAGTGAAACCATGACAAATATAAAAAAAAAAAAACATTTCTGCATTTTCTGCCTTTTTGTTGTTGTTTCAGAATCAAAAAAGTATTGCAGACAACACGGACTGCCGTGATGGCAGAGTACCGCCATTGATTTATCATTGCCCTGATGGGCTCAGGATTTCGTAGGATATGCACAAAAATCTGTGCATTCATTTTCATAATAAATCAGACGAACCATTTGTGAGAGCAGCCTGTCCAAATCTAATCAAGCAGTTTTCTAATCTGAACAAAACATTTCTGCATGCCCCCTCATGTATGTATTCCTAAAGCCGGCCCTTTTCACAACATTAACAAATTGAAATATGAGGCTGTTTTTATTTGATCAGGATGGTCCCACTGATATAAACAATCTCTTTTTCCAGATAGACCTGGTCAAGATTGCTAATCACTCTAACCTGATTAGCAATCATCTATCTGACATAGTATTTATAAGTTTTGAAGGTGCTTGTCAAACAGGACCATCTCCTTCTTGAAGGTACCACAGTGTCTTAAAGGTTGAAGCAATACATATGGCAATGAAAGGTAATTAACGTTTAGCAGAGAGATGTATGAAATGCAAAAATCATGAATAAATTTCCATATTTCTGTTTCTAATTACTGACATTTAGATTTATGGGCTTTAAACTGAGATATAGTAAGTGAAATTCTTGAAAAATTAAGTAGGTGTGAAATAGAAATATGATGATGCAAATTGTGGCAAATGGTCACAAAGGGTTTTAAAGCACTTTAATTGCCTCCATGAGCTGTCAACAAGCTGCAACTGTAGATCGCAGTCTGCTTTCAACTCTGCTGGAGCACATCTCAGTTCTATGTGCTAAGCTGACCGTCTACTGTCATTCAGCTTCAAATTTAGCAGACATGCAAATTCTATCAATCCTTTTATCTTATCTTCAGCAAGACAATGATTAGGAATATGCTCAAAATGTTAATGGGAAAAATCAGGCTGACATTCTGAGGGTCTGCCGCATATCAGTTAGCAAGAAGTATAGCTGAATAAAACAAAGGAAAGATATGAACTTGATGAGGTTAGAGAACTCTTATGGAAATGAATGAGGAAATGAATGACAGAGAGGTTAGATAGAAATTTGAAAATATAAAGAAGTCTTCCTTGACAGGCAAGAGACTGAAGACAAAGATGGAGATTGAGACAGCAATGGCAGAGAGGGAATGAGTCCTGCTTAAAATAAAGTAGAGGTTAATACGATGGTAACACAATAACGTCTTTGTGGAGAACCCAAACAATCCCTCATTCTATTTCCCAATTAAATCTCTTTGATAAAGATGTGGGATGTTGAAACAGAAACAATGACAGCTTAAGATAAAAAGGCACCCAAAACATGCAATTATACTGAGAGCTTAGGTATTGTAGCTAATTCAAAAGGTCACCTGTAGCATCAAAATAATCAAACTTTCCCACTCTAGCCATCAGACTCTCTTTTGTTCTAACATATTTTGGACAAACCATCAAAAAATGCCTGAAGACTCAAAAGTCCCAGGTGTGTCTGTAAATGGTAGTCTGCTTTTCAATTAAGATTTTTGGAGCTACAGCTGAATCCTCAGAATCTAAAAACCAAACTTTAATACAAAATAGGCTACTTAATAGGACAAACAGGCAAAAAGTGTGTAGTCCTGAGAAACAAAAGAGGTTATTGATCGTGCTTACTTTTCTTTTTATCTTATACAGACAAGGATAGAAAAGTCCTTCAAAGAGAGTTTATGTTCTTTAGTCTCTGAAGTCATTTGCTGACTGTGATAACAGACTAGATTAAATATGGGAAATGTCCTTGTCTTGCCGGCTAAGAAAATGCTGTTACTCTGAGCCTGAGGGATATTAGCCATGCAAAAGGCATTTTAATGTTTTATGTCTCATCCATAAGAAGACGATCTCTTCCAGATGATCATTTAAAGGCAATAATTCAAAGATGAACATTTGGAAGCCATTTAACTGAACACATCCTGAGGCTGTTGTTTGAAAGGGTGCTTAAAGAGATTGAATTTCAGCACAATGCAGTGTTTGATAGCATGAAATAGTACTTTCCCTTCTACTTTCCCAGCCAGTAAATATCATGTCTTCTTTTGGTTGAATTACACAGAGGCTTTAAATAGTTTGAATGTACAACTTGAATTCCAAAAATGTTGGGAGTTTTTTTAAAAAATTTGAATAAAATGAAAACTAAAAGACCTAAAAGAACTAAATATACAACAAAACATACATAACAGGTGTCTCTAAACTGAGAAATTTGACAATTTTATGCACAAAATGAGCTATTGTGGTGCTGCTACAGGTCTCAAAACAAATGACTGAAAAAGCAATAAAACTAAAAAAGATTAAACTGGGCGACCATCTAGCAAGTAATTATGTTAATTGATAAAAGGTCTATGACAATATTAGCTATGAAAGGCATGTCCTGGAGAGGCAGATCCACCCAGAAGTAAAGATGGGCAGAGGCTCTCCAATCTGTGTAAGAGTGCGTAAACAGATTGTGGAACGCTTCAAAAACAATGTTCCTCAACGTCAAATTGCTAATTCTTTGCAACTCTCGCCATCTACAGTGCATGACATCATCAAAAGGCATTCTTGTTGGTAATCACAGACACCACCGTGTCTTCCTGGCTAAAGAGGAGGGAGACATTCCAGTGTGTTATCAGTGTTCAGTTCAAAAGCCTGCATCTCTGATGGTATGGGGGGAGCATAATTTCAAACTGTTCTGAAAAGAAAAGGAGATGCTACACCATGGTAAACATGCCCCGTGCCAACCATTATGAGACATGTAGCAATCAGATGACATTGGAGCAGCTGTAGCTCAGAAGGAGGAGAGGAGCTTTTGGTCTTCCTCAAAAGAGGAGCTTTTGGTCAAATAAGATGTGTAGAACTTCCAAAGACGCTAAATTGCCATGGAAGGAATGTGCAATAGCCTTGCGATGACAAAACAAAGCTGCATAAATTTAATCTAGAAAAGCATGAAATGTTTAAAAAGAAAAAATTGAGTTTCAGCTTTCTGTCCAGCACAAAAACACAAAAGTCATTCAGAAAAAGCAAGATGGAGGAAGGTCACTACGGTAGTTTGTTCATGTGTATACATTATGGGTAAAAGATATTAGCCAAACTAATTAAGTTTATATGTCCCCCCCGCCTCTGAAAAAAAATCCACATTTCATAGCAGCACAGCAGGTGCTGCACAGGTGTGACATTCATGATATTTTCCTTTTGAAGGAAGTTATGATGTTCTGCTTAAACCTAACTGGGATGCTTCATTTTACCAGCCTCACCTGTGGTTTTTCTTCCTTACATAAACCAAAGGCCTGCTGTATGAGGGTTAGTGTGAGTGTCGGCTCCCTTCTGAACAGTATTTAGACTTAATTTATTACTCACAGTAATCACAATACAGTTTACCGCTGTACAAACTTCTATTTTACACTGCTCATAACAATAAAAGGAACACTTAAACAACACATCTTAGATCTTGATGAATGAAATATTTCAGTTGAAAATCTTTATTCATTACATAATGGAATGTGTTGAGAACAAAATAACATAAGAATGATCAATGGAAATCAAAATGATTAACCCATGGAGGTCTGGATTCAGAATCCTACTCAAAATAAATGTGGAAAGATCAGATCAGCTGAACCACAATCTGTGGAAATTCCTAAAGACAATTAAAAATTAGGTTCAGTTGTGTGTGTGGCATCCTCGTGCCAGTATGCAACATGTGGGCTTCCTCCCGATGAGACAGTGGATGTTCTCCTGAGGGATCTCCTCCCAAACCTGGATCAGGGCATCAGTCAACTCTTGGACAGTCTGTGGCGGCGGTGGATGGAACGAGACATTGTGTCCAAGACGTGCTTGATGGGATTCAGGTCTGGTGAAAAGGCTGGCGAGTGTGTACATACAGTCGTGCACAAAATTATTCATACCCTTCTATTAAAGAAAAGACAAAATTCTTGATAGTAATTCAAATAACTGGAGATTTATAAAAATAATAATAAATATAAATTTGATAAATTATGATTTAGTGAAATAAGAACTTTTTTTTTTATTTAATTGAGCTGAAAAAATAATAAAAAACAAACAAACAACACG